>CM025853.1:6526335-7116563 GCA_003952965.2 Morella rubra | reverse complement strand
TCTCTCGAACACAGGGGGAAAGGCCCTTTTCCTTTCTGATCATGCCACAACCCACAGGATTTCGAGATGTCGCCCCATGCCACAAATGTAACCACATGCTCTGGGAGTAGAGGTATCATTCCTCACCCCGCCTGTACACCTGGCCGAGAAAATTGGCTTGCATTACCAAAGGCTCCTCGACATGACCATGCACTTGACTCGGTCCGGGCCCTCGGTGACCCGTAGATTAGAGTGGGCAAAAAATATTCATACTATACAGCGCGTTCCTGTTACTTTCTCACACTTCTCTCCGCCTCCACCGCCATCCTCTTATGGTCGCAGCCCTCGTGCATGCAAGACATAATATGAAGCTTTTCGGAGAGGAGTTCAGGCCCCGAGTCTCTCAATTGTCACCACTAACTCGCCTTCCCCGAGAGAAGAAGATAGCAATGCTGATTGGGGCATTAAGGTCGCTCTCCGTGAGCGTCAGACTGTGTGTGTCTTGTCCCTACTGATCTTCCTAACTCCAACCCACCCACCCCAAGCTTACATCCTTCGAAACGCCCAACCCACGACCATATCAACAACACAACGCAATCCTCGCTCACTAAATGGATAATTATCTAATAACTAGAAAATTGAAAATAGGTTATTAGATATTTACCAAATCTGTGAAGTGTTTTCACAATATCTAAAAACTTACAGACTTGCGCTTCATATGAATATGCTTTTATTGAACACCTAATTTGTTGTGGCCCGTGCATTTTTACTGACGTCCATAAACTTTGATCAACTTTGGTAGGTTTCCATTATTGTGTAAAAGCTTGTCAAATTGTTGTATATTGTTGGTATGATATACACAAAATCGGCACAGTAATCACGACAGGAGCAAATAGAGATTAATCCCCGCCTAGTTGTAAGAATATCAGTAGATAAACAAGAAGTTATTAAATATGGAGAATAATATGAAATTTTTTTTTGTAACATTAAGCCTATGCCCTCATAGAGATGGATTTGTACGAGACAATTTTGAATCAGATGAAGTGCTGTATTATTTGCTAAATGGAGAAAGAAATTAATTTTGATGTTTGAATTTTTTCTTTGTAGGTTTTATGTATCATATATTGAACGAAATAACTATGGTATTAATGGAAGTATCATATGAACTAGAAATGAACAATTATGCAAGCATTTAAAAGTTATATGTGTAGTATAATAAAGATAAGGTGAATCATAGAACAATTACATCAAAAAAGAGCAGCCTAGAAGCTTCAGATTTTATAGGAGAACACACCACAATTTTCATAGAAGTTGTTTGATATATACATCATCCACACAATTTTCGTCGGTGTGTGGTACCAGGTCCACTAATAACACCGATTGTTCTCCACTCCAACAGCCTATGATTGAAACATTCACCTAGCAAATTTATCCGCCACACAAGCTCCATTGTAAGCACAAATCTCATCTACTCAAATTCCGCCCCATACCGCAAAATTTAGATATGAAATTAAAGCCCAATGAGCGAGTCTTATGATCTCAGATTCCGCAAGCATGCAAGTTTGTAGATGCCATCATATGAGCACACACATGGATCAGAGATTAACAAGGCATATATAGAAACATCCAAATCTTTAACTATATGTTCAAATTATATTGCAATAAACAATTTCAGTAGAATCGGACCTGTCTATAAGAGAAATGAGAAAATCAAAGGAACAATTCAGAAATATCACTCAACTCAAATATTCTGATTTTAGGCCTACTTACCATATAAACATTAAGGCTTTAGAAAAGTTTAAGCCACAAACATTATTTTTTATTGAAATCAAACGCGTATTAAAAAACATTTCAGATTAAAGAGTTGCTTTGAAAAAAAAATAACAAAATAAAGGCCGATTGTGAAAAGCATCAAAATCATCATGCGCTATCTCGGTTTCTTGTAGAGCAAAAAAGAAGGGAGCCAAGAGTTTCCCTCAAAAGTCCATCATACCTGTAGAGAAGAGATAATGCCGAGTCCTAAAAGATAGCAAAAAAACCAACAATCCCAACTCAAGCTACACCTTAAACCAATAAAAGTACATATAAATGAGAAAAGATGGAGCTGGAGAAAGAGAAAGAAAAAATGAATGAATAAACTATAATCCCCCGCCTCTCCCCCCCCTTGACTTTCCAGTGTGTTCTTTTTGAGCTATATGAGAAGTACGTTATGCCTCTTTTTCATTATTATTCATTTTAAAAAATTACACAAGATTGCACTTTGTTGCCTGGAAACCCCTTGTCGAGATTTCCCTTCCTTCCAAATATTTGTCCTCAATATCTCTTCATTTTTGTTTGCCGTTTTAGGAGTGAATTCTATTAGGTCCTTTGTTGTTTTTTGTTTAGCTTCATTAGGCCTTATTGGTTTTATTTAAGGTATTCCTTTTTGGAGCCCTTTAATTTCCCGACGGCCCCTTGGTTGGTTCTCGGGGAAGGGCCCTAAAATTTTTTGCCAATACCTTGAAAAAAACCTTCCCCCCTTGGAAACCGTTTCTTGGTCCCCTTTCTAGCTTCTTTTCTTAAATCTAATTTTTCTGTCTACTTGTGTGCACCAATTTTTTTTGAAAGGGGCTTGCTTGTAGACCCTGTACTATACTCCCTTCTCAAGTTCAGCTTTAGCTATACCTGGGCAAAGTCTGCTGTTGGTATCTGTTAGTGTATCTTCCAATATTAATGCTCTCCTGAATTCAGTATTTAATACCACGTCTATCCATTTAAAGGTAAAAAAAAAAGAAGCATGCGTGTGTCACGTTGTCTCTTGTTACATAAAGTCCATGGGTAGCGTGAGTCAATTAGTGAGTGGTTAGATCTAGTGTAATAATATAGTGTATTATCAATTTAGCTTCATAATAATATCTTGGGTTGCTTAATTAAGTGCTTGGATTGTATATGTGATAATTCATGGCTAGTGGTTGGACTACTACTTATGCGAGAAATTATGCTACAGATTTAAGCAATCTAGTATTTTCAATACTCTATATTTACGAAGAACAATGTGCTTAAATATTTTTTCATTGTGTTATTATCATTTTTTACCTTTCAATTGACTCCTTCGTATGTGTAATTTTGGCCCTTTAGGCACCGAATATTAAATGTTATCAACGGTGTTTGGTTTTCTAAATAAAGAGTCATATTAATTATCCGTTTTAAGTTGAAAACCAAATGAGACAAGTACCCATTTTAGCTGGATAGATGGGTTTGAAAAAAATACAAGGAAAAATTTTCTGGGGCATTTCATAAACTCCTTTTTATGAATGATATTCCATTTGTTCATTCATGCAGCTGCCTATTGGGTTAGATTCCAAATGATTGAGTTTACCCAGAAGTAGGAAAAATGGTGATGTTTAAAAAACAAACCTAGCAAAAACACTACCAAATATACCAAATTCTCACAACAATTTGAGGATAATTTAACATTGATAAAATTTTTTATGGTAATCGTGCGAAATTATTGGATGTAAATTACCCTAATTCTCCAAAAAATTTTCCATTTACCATTTTATTTGAGCTACAAATTTTCTTTTTCCATAATATGACTCTAAGAAGAATGAAAGTCATACCACGCCTAGTTAATTTCTCCCTTTTGGCTCTTTTCTTGACCTCTTAGGCAAGGCTACTACATCCATTGCTAAACTATACAGTTTTATTAGTTCCTTTCAAGGGAATTTTGGATGAGGAAGGCAAACACCTAACACCCCCACGCCATTTATAATTTTCTCTACACATAACGAGGTGGCTATACCGGCTAGCAAGAAGATTCTTGAATCTATACAAAATAGGAGTTTATGACGCGAATTTTTGTAGCCTGTCCTCCATGCTAGTAATAATAGTGCATCGAAAAGCGGCCGTGCCCATTCTTACTATGAGTTTGGCGGAACAACATTGATGTGGAAGTACGAGTTGTGAGGGAGAATATTTCATCAAGTTGTCTAATAATTTACGTCAACTGTTCACCCTCCCACCTCATTTGTTAGGATTTTACAAGGATGTTTACCACTCCTCTTCCACAAATAAGATAATTAAAGTTATAAAGAGCTCTTTAGCTCCATCTAATACTGATATTGGCAGAAGAATTTTTTAGGAGTCCGTGAGCCGTTGAGGGCGGGACTGCGATTCTTAAACTCCATTACCTCCAGCCTTCCTTAGACGAGAAAAATATGGAGGTCCATAAAGAAATTGCTAAATCAAAGCAACCAGCACAGGCGCGCTCGCGACCTCGGTCTATTATTAAAATTTGTCGTTTCGGCAATTCCATCTATATTTTTGGCCCTGTCCAACCCTTAACCGTTCTATCTCATAGAGAATAGTTTATGGGGTGAGCTCCAGACATCAATGTCTGTATTTGTGGATTATTTTTTATAAGAGTGGAGATAGCGTACCCTCAAAGAGAAAACGACACGAAAAAAATTATCAATAAATAAAAAATCATAAAACTTATTTCCCCCCCATCATATTTGATATGGCTCTATAAATTTGTTTTTAGTTTGAGTTCTTGCTCATTTTGGTAAGTTTTCTGCACCTTTAATCTACGCATATGATCAAAACAAAAAATGGCAGGATATAGAGGAACAAGAAAGAGTACAATAAAGAGGTAATATACGATATTAGTAAGTGCACAAAGAATGATACGATCTAAAAATAACAGAATTAGGGAGCATAAGTATAAGATCTTTTAAGGACTAAATTAGAGATGATGGGAGACATTCCATAGATAGGAGAATACATATCCGAGCACTCCTGACCCGTTATTTGGTTAATTGGCCATTTCCCCAAGATGCCGATTAGTGCTGAAAAAAGGAATATGCTATAAGTCAAGAGCTAATCCTCAGTTGAATTGCTGGCTGGACCCTACAATTGGATAACTTCAAGCATATACTGAGAATCTCATAAGAAGAGATGGACTGAAGTATGAAAGTCCAAGACTTACGACTGAAATGAAACATTGATTTGACAGATTTGTACCAAGGAAAGTGCGAAGGCCATCTTATAGATGCACAATTATCATTATTATTCAACAAAGAAAGGAGTAGATAAGGACGCCAGAATTATAAGGACGTAAGGAGGCGCGGGCCACTTGTGCCTTCGCCACCCCCAAACGCAAAAAGTTCCCTTAAGGGGCCCCATGGTTCCCGCGCTCGTGAATTTTATGTAAGAACACTTATGAAAGTGTATTCTGCATTGGCCCGTTAAACTTCCTCACTCCCCAATCTCGCCTACTTCTTGAATCAATAAATTGATCTGACTACAAAAAATACTTAGTAACGACTTTTTGAATATTGGAGAGTATGAAGATCAACTGTCCAGACAAAACCATACTTTCATATATTTTCCTTTGTGGCTGGTTTTGGGAAGCTCTCTCTCCGTTTGGATTAAATAGATACCCGCGGGTGTTAATTTTCTCACCAGAAAATATATAACCTATAACACAATGAATTTACAATGATTTCCTGGAGATTTGTATCGTTATGTTGCATTTGACTCGTGAAATGTGGAGAATCACTGCAATGCATTTCTCTCTTATTTTTCACTTGCCTTTTAAAAAAATAAGGATCATGCAGAAAATTGCTTATATGGTTGTATTGGGCTCGTCAATGCTCCATGACCCTTGATTGTGCCAAGCCTCCCTCGATAAATCAGTCTCAAGATTAGAATACTTAATTGTCTAATTTTAATTTATATCATCCAGAGCAGCCTCTAAAGCATTACTAAACTTCTAGAACTTGAAACACTTCATCTGGACCTCCCCCCGCCCCCCTAGGATATATCTCATACTTGTGGCAACATTAAGCCCTTGGGATACATGTAGTTCACAGAGAAAATCTCTTAGTTATTAGAAGCTGATAACTAATTCCACTGGAGCACACAAAGTGTACACAACACAACCCCCGGAAACGGTCATGTCTCCACCCGTCAGCTCGTACCAGGCTAAACATTGAAATGCACGGCAGAGCTGATTCCTCTAACATTAAAAGGGAAGGGCAGCCAAACACGAAATCATCGGCGGTTAACTAAATAGGGTGGAAATTAAAAATATTTTTTTTTATTAGGGTTACTTTGCTTGGGGGTGTATTATATCCGTCTGGGGTGGTAGGGCGCGATTAACATATGCATATACCAATGGCGAATACTATTAGGGAACGCTCCGCTCAAGCTTTACTCACAAAAACATTTTGGCAAATCTTTGTACGGGATTATTTCTACCCAAAACTAGGGAGGTTATTTTTTTACTAAAAGTTTTAACTACAGTCTCAAGAATAAAACAAAAAGTCGGAATTAAACACAATTGAAATGGAACAGAAAGTTCACGGTTAACAAAACCGATTGTAAGGCCTTAACTAACACTAAATGCCGTTTTTTGAAGAGAATTAAGTTGAACAACAAACGAATAGAGGCCATTTGGGGACCTAACAAAAAAATATTGGGCCACCCCCCCATTTCAATCGGAGGCTTCCATGTCGGTCTCTTCCCTACAGACAAACATATTTTATATCTAATCCTTTTTTAATGAAAACACAACACAAAAGGGAAAGACAAAGGGAAGAGAAGCCATGGGAGCACATTCCTCGTCTGCCGCCTCCCCTCCTCTCCCCCTTAGGCTTTCCCGCACTCCCCGCCCTCCGCCGTGGTTTGAAATGTTTGTCTGGGATGAAAATGGATCAAGAGAAATAATAATAAAAAAAAACTTGTGCAATCCGCTCCAATCAGAAGCCGAACCAGTTAACGCTTCTTGGGCGGATAATAGAAAAATCCCGGAGTTAATAAATAATGCACACCCGTAATCACACATCATGGATGTTACGGGGGGTGGGAATATTGGACAGAGGGTGCAATAATGCAATAAGAAGATGTAACCCCGCCTTCGTTGATGCCTTCCCCGGCGCAACTATATAAGGAAGACTTTCAAAAAGCAAAAAAACATTTCTTATCCCCTCCCGTTGAAAAATTAGGTGTGGGTTTCTTTTTCTCTTTGGAAAAACCTTTGTCCTTTCCTTGATTTGGCTACTTATATTACGTTTGGGCCATTTTTTTTAAAAATCTTGTATTTATTTTTGGTCACTGCTCTCTCTCAATTTTTGTAAGCCTTTTCAAAGTGGGCGCACGGGAAAATTTCTTGCCCCCCCCAGTCCCCCTTGGGGCCCCCTTAAAACAGGACCCCCCCGCAGTGGGGTTGTCCCCCCCCAATAGAATACTCATTGAAGTCAGGGGTTGTTGCCCGTGCGCCCCTCCTCTTAATATCTCCTATAAATACCCCCATAACTTCCCCAAACTTGCTCTTTTTTTCTTTCCCTTGGGGAACTGTTTTTTGGAAAATAAGGACAACTTTTTTTACTTTGTAATCCCTTGGATATTAAATTTGAGTGTCTATGCTTTTTCTTTGTTGTTGGCTGGGCCCGCCCCCCGCCCTTTGCTTGTTTATGGGTTTTTTGTTTTTATTTGGGGCGACATAAAAGAAAAAAATTACTTTTTGAAACCAAGGCCAATAGAATGGCTAGAACTCTTCGAAAATCACCATATGGAGGTTATCATCATTTACCCTTTGGGCCCCCCCGCCGTATGTTTTTAACGCATAAGTTTCCCCCCGCCCCCCCACATAGTTATTTGTTTTCCCCCCTTGTTTTCTCTCCATTATGAAATAGGGAGGCGAGACAATCCCCCTTCTTTTTTTCGGTGTTGTATTTTAGCAACCATTGCCCCCTTTTTGGAAAAAAAGAAAAACCTACAAACTGTTTTTTTTTTCCGGGGTGGTCGGTATTTTATGACTTGGTTCTTTGGAACCCCCAAAATAAAAACTTGTTTTCTCCATTCCTTTGTCTCCGCCCCCCCTTTTTCTCATCTTGTTCTTTCGGTAGTGTGGTAATTCGCCTTAGGAAAAAGGAAAAAATCAAGAATACGCTAAAATTGAAAAACTTCATCCTTTTCTTCTTTGCATTTTCGTTCCTTTGCGGGAAGGTGGTATTGTTCTGATTTTCCCTTTAATTTGGTTTATCTTTTTAAACATGCCCCTGTACCCTTTGCAAGAGGATCACATTAAACACATTTTTATTATTAAGACAACAAGTTTAACATTTATCTTGTGTAATACATTAACTTACTCAATTAATATTGGTGTGGCTCTGAGTATGTCAGTTGTATTTCTGTCTCAGAAATGGTTCTCTGAGTTTAGAGGAAGATAGGGAGCTGATGTCGATTTGTTTGATAAATTTGGGGTTTGACGAAAAAAACCTCGATTATATAACGGTTCCTTCAACACCACCGCCCCATCCGCCTTTCATCTTGCGCCTAAAAACTTTTCTTTCTTTTTTTCACACTATAATAACAAAAAGAAAAAAATCATAGAACAAAAATTAAAGATATCAGAATCATGCGAAATGACAATAGTGGATTTATAAAATAGCTTATGATAGCAAATTTTTAATATATTTTTTCCAACTGAGAACTCTAGTAAGGAATTTATAATAATAACACAGAATTAATTTTCGAGTTTTGAAAAAAACGATAATGTATTCTTACTTTTTATCAATAAATCACAACTCTAACTATATTAAACATTTGTTTCTTGGTTCCACAATATCCCAAACAAAATAAAAAAAAAAATAAAGAAATATGAATAGAGAAATTAAAAATGGCAAAAGCAGGGATCCGGTACTTGGCAGACGTTTTGTCCTTACGATGTTGGTAATTCTTCATACTAAGTTATTCATCAATAAGGAAAATTTGTAATAAATATTAATTACACCCCCTAAACAAATTTTTTTATCAGCAACATATACTTAAAAATAAGAATATATAAAAAAAAAAATAATAGAAAAGTAGAAGGGGAATATCGTCTTTTCAATTCCCCCCACTCACGTGAATTTCACTAATATATCATAATACAATTAAAATTTACAATTAAATTAAACCACAATATCATCAACCAACATTTTTTGGTATTAAACCACACACATAAATATTAAAGTAAAATTAAGAACCTTAATGAAACAATTTAAACAAAAAGGGGTAAGGAGTAGACTTTTCCGCGGAAATACATATAATAAATAAATTATATTTATAATAGATATCTTTACACAATAATAAAAAATCTCTCCTAAAATCCAAGGAGAAATAAAAGACCATAAATAAATATTAATTTTTTTTAAGATTTGGCCAATTTGTAGAAATTGGAATTTCTAAATCTTCACATACGGAATCACTTCCCACAACACAATCCCCCCCAAACTCTAATATACAGGTTAATTAAACCACTACTTCTAAAAGCCAAAGGACAAAACAAATATCCCCACAATATAATTATGAAAAGCCTCATATTGGCACCTAACTTCCCCAGATTCCCCCTTTTTGTTTACACTCAAACTCCATTTATAACCTTCACTAAATAAAGTTTTTTTTCATAGGCACAAAATAACCGGTCCCTACAATAATACATATCAATAAACAAAACTTTTCCCTAACACCAGTCATACCCCCTAAAATTTTCTCAAAAAAAACGGAACAGTGGCCAGTACCGCATCCGCCCCACCGTCTGCCTTTGAGTGGGAACTTGTTTTTTCCCCCGAAGGGACGGCGGGTCCACGTTTGGTCCCGCAAGCCCCCAACAACCGCTACTAAGCTAAACTAATCTCTCCACTACTAACTATCTCAAGTCATAAATATTCCGCCGGCCTGTAATAACACCAAAGAATAATATTGATATTTTTTCCATGAAACCCACGAGAGCAAATATCCAGAATCTCCCTCCACATCCCAGGATTACAACACAAAGAATTAAGAAGGGAGTTTAAAGGGATTACAATTTGCCATGAAGAAAACTTCTAAATTCTACAATGTCTCCAGCGCCCCATATATACTATACAACATAAGTTCTTCACCCCAACACCACCCCCCCGCAAACCCAAAAGTTTTTCTTTCTTATCAAAGATTAAAAGCAAAAAAAAGAGACAAAGGCAAAATCAAAAAACCTTATACAACAGAAGAAATACCCAATGCTCCCAAATTCGCCTCAATCCCGGCTCACAATGGTGGAAGTGGGGCACAAGCATTCCACATGCCCCTTCCTCCATCTTTCAAACAAATAAAGGAGTTTCGTGCCACCTAATTCCCATAGTCCACCCCCCCACCATCCCCACCCAAATCCAATGGGTGCATGGATTTAAAAATATAAAGCGCCCGTAACACAAAGATTTTATCACATCCGGGTATACGGGTGTGTGGAGATTTCCCTAACCACCCGAATAATTAATCTTAAACTAATCTCGTCTCCTTTGAAAAGTTGCCCTAAAATATAAGTGCGCCAAATCCCCTCAATTAAAAGAAAAAAAATCTTGAACATTAAGGAATTAACAATTATAGTAACCAATTAAAGACCATCTAAATTTACCGTTTTAATTTATTAAACAAACCAAGTAAAAATATATAGAGTATCTTTTGTAAATAGATAAATCGTTTTGGGCAATTTTACCCTCTAACCAAAGGTCGTATCAGCCCCGTGCCGGAAATGAAATCTATACCTTTTTAAGGATACTCACCCCCCTCATATTAAAAAAATAAATTTGTCCCGGATGCGGAAGGGATAAAGCCAAAAAAAATGATTTGGTGTCTTTTCTGGCAGCTTGTGTCCGTACAACCCCTCCACCATCACCGAGCATCCTTTTGAAAACTCTTTTGGGGGTTTTTCTGCTTCGATCGCCCTAATGAAAAACCAGATTCAATTATAATCCTGCTAATTATTGAGGACCCCAAATCAAATAAAAACTACAAGGATGTCTTATCAGTGTATATATGAAGTATTTGTGTTGTATTCAGTGGTGTGAGAATAGAAACTGTTCCAGCTGGAGTGCGCGAGGGAGCGGACGATGCCATTAACGGAGGTAAGTGATGAATTAGGTGAGGAGAGTGTGCGTGACTCTCGCCTGGATAATGTCTTGGGTGGGAGTTTCTATTTAGGATAAAGAAACTTCCCGCGAAAGATGGCATATAAATTATCCCCGAGAAGACTTAGGCTCACCATGGAGCCTCCGCAACACGTCGTACGCGCCTCCCATCCACCTCTCCCCAGGGGGTGGTTCTACAACATTAAAAAAAGAAGGTAATAAAAAAAAGGTATAGGTGGGGTTCCCGCATCGCCTAAGATTCCCCCCCCCCAATTCGGATCTCGAATCTCCCACTCAAATTATTGAGAAAAAAACAATACGTTAATGTGGATATTTTCCTTCCCGCATACCACTTTGTGTACTAAATTGCCCATAAATCCCCAAGCCCCCAAAGGAAAAAAAAAAAAAAGAAAAAAAAAAAAACCGGCTAAAATTGCCCATGTTTCCCTCACCCATTGTTAATGAACTTGAATTCCCCCACACAATCAACAAAAGGAAAAAAAATTTAAATCCAAATCCTTATACCCCCTCCCTTATTTTGGAAATAAACCCGCCCTTTTATTTATGATGCTAAGATTTTTGAGAATATATTGTGGTAAAAAACGGCAAAAAAAGAATTAGAAAAATTGTTTTTGGGGGATGCAAAACGGCCTAAAGTTATTTTAATGAGTAAAAACTAAAAAAAAAAATAAAATAAATTCCCTGAGAAAAAAAACAAAAAAAGAGACATTGTTAACAGTCATTAAGCTCTAAAGTCTAAATCAATATCCAATAGATATGTATATATTACCGAGCAAATCTTAAGCAACACTATGCAAAGAAAAAACCTCATTCAAATTAATCAAATAATTACTAATCAAACCATCACAGATTCGCAAACTGACCAAATAATCAAACTAATCACATAATCCAGGACTCAAACTAACTATTAATCAAATAATCAAAGACTCACAAACTAACCAAATACTCAAATACTCAAATAATCAAACTAATCACATAATCTGGGACTCAATTAAATACTAATCAAATAATCATAGATTCACAAACTAACGAATTAATCAATTAACAAGCTATATAATTCAAGACTCAAACTAATTACTAATCAAATAATCAAAGTAATAACATATTCAACATAATCAAACATTCAAACGAACCTAAATAATCAAACATTAAATCAAATAAAATCACAAACCGGAGGCTCAAGGGTGATTGACAGTGACGGCATTCTGCGCAAAGAGACATCGGAGAGGGAGACTTTGAGAGAGTGAGTTAGCGATGGAGGGGCCACCGCAGGCTAGGTAGTATGTATGGCCATCTGAGGAAACGAGCGAAATCGGGAGATCTATATTCAAAAATTCCTCCCGATTGCTGCACTGTACGCAGGTGAGCCGCTCTTTTTCTTAGTATATATTTTATCTGGATTTTCTTGGAAACTGAGTTACTGTTTTCTAGTTCTTAATTAATCTTTGGCAATTATTTTTTTGATATTATTTCCTAAAAAAATTTCATATATGGTTTTAATACTTGTTCCATATCTAAATTTTTGTAAGTTATTGTTTTGACTTTTATTCATTAAATTTTTTGAAATATTTTTTTTTTATAATTTCATATCTATGAATCGGTTTACACAAATAGTTTTTATAATGTTTTTTTATGGGTACCAATTATGCCGCAGAAATACTCTATACCTATTAATTTACTATATAATTTTATATATAATTTCTAATATTAATTGATGCTTGGTTGTTATTTGTTGAATACTTATTGAGGGAATTTTTTATTTTTTAAAATTTATTAGAGAGTATCCTCCTCCTTTCGACCCCGCTTTTTTAGTTTCTTAATAAATAATTGAAGTGCATGTTCAAAATTAGCTAATGTCATCAAATTTCCCCGTTACAAATCTAACGGAACCCCTACCCTAGAAAAGATGGATTTGTCCTTTTAACTCTATGAATACACCCCTGGACTAATTATTAACTTTGAACCTTCCATGGACGCAAAACATGCACAAACCTGCAAACCTACAAGAATGGTTTGGTGCACATTCAAGTCTTCTAAAACGCTAAGGAGTCAATGGTTTTTCCTCATGTTTTTATTATGGGGTATAAAAAGGACACACGAGAAATCTTCGAGGCTTCCTAGTCACACGGGAAATTATCTCTTCAAATGTCATTTTGCTGGTATGGAATATTTACAAAATTATATCTATATTTTTACGAACTTCAACTATGACAAAATACAAGATGCTTCACTCTCTTACCTACGATCCTACATGTTGAAGCCACCGTTGAGATGAGTAAAAATAGACTACATTGTATAATATTAACAATTGGATTCTATAACAAGGGTAAACATTAATGAAGTTTAGTAGTTTAGAGGTTTAGTATGACTTAGTTGATAATTTGAGAGCTCAAAAAGACATTTGACCTATAATTCGAAGTGAAAAGTGATGTTTCTCAAGCGCCACATGAATCACTTGCATATATATACTAGGGTTGTTCAGTTTGATGATCAATCCTAATTTTTCAGAAACCAATAATCTCAGTTCAGTGGTCAGTGAGGGGGCAAAAATTAATCGAGGGAGTCGGTTTTCACCCCTATTATATACTCGTTGTTTCTAGGGATGGATGACCCCTCCAAAGGATCTAAATAATGAAAAAAAAAATGGTGGATCTTTATTATATTTTCATGGATGTTCCTTCGGAAATTACCTTATAGTTTCTACCGAATAATATTCTAGTTTTTCAAAAATATTGAAAATGAGAAGTAAAAAATGTACTGGGTACATTTACTATTTTGCACTAGTACTACTCCGTCAAGATAAAACCTTCTAAACTTCAAAAAAATTTCTGAATACAACTATACCATTTCATATAAATAAATAATGTCTCCGGTCCAGTCTCCGTTAAGACTACAACATACGACCCAGTCTTCGGATAATAGACTACAAAGTAAAGTTCCTTACATTCTAAAGAATACCTTGAGATTTTTTGTCAAGTCAAACTTTCGGAATGTATTCCACCTTGAGCATTTTCAAACTCGTCATTATGACACTTAGTTTCTGTAAGTCGCACCCCTACCGTCTACAAGAGGACGCCAAAGACGACATTCTCTCTCATACATACAATTCTTACATCCCACTAAATATAAATACATACCATGATTCAAGCATGTTCTCGAGCTCTACATATATATAGCGTAATCGACTTACCATAACTGCAAACAATTGCTCTAGAGTCTGAGAGTTGATAATACTCATACCAATCCTTTCATATGGGGGTCTTTATATAACAGCCTAGGGGATGCAGTAATTGGAAACACTCTTGCGCAATATATTTTTTTGTTTTCTAGTATACTGCACACAAATTATCAATCACGAAGAAATATAACCTTCATGTATGCACGCTTGAGCAGTTTGATAATGCCTTCCTAAATATCTAGATCAAATATATATTCCTTGTATTAAAACCGCTTAAAGGTAACCACCTCATCATATCTCACAATTAAAGACAATTTTCGCTAATTTCTTTTCCACATAAGGCCCCCATAGAATTTACATTTCTATACTCACAATTGCTAACAAAGATTTGCAAAGTCCATCGTCCTATAAGGCACTATCATATTCCAAACCACTATCAGCCAACATACCAGCCCATAAACCCACGTAACTCTCTCTTGAACCCCTGAGGCATTACGCTTATGGTTTATCTGCTAAATTGACTTCAAATGAGTCAATATTTCGCCTGCCATAGAATTATATAAAAAATATTATTTTAAATATGGGATGATACTTGGATCCGCCGGTGCTGCTGGTGGAATTATGCTTTGCACGAGGACTTCTAATCATCACACTAACAAACACACGACGCCATCATGGCGAGAGCCCCCAGTGAGAGAGTAAACCTACAACCACAAGAATGACTTTGCTTTCTCCGATATACAACACATGAGTCTGTTACAAAGTCTGCACTTCAGACCCCATACATAGACAGCAACATCATAGTTTACAATAAGAAAGCTAGACACTGTAGGAGAGATGAGCTGCGCGAAAAGAGATGGGGTCACTCAAGTATATTAGTTGCAGAGGCCTCCAAATTTAAAATTTTCGACAGCCAAATGTGCAGATACGAGTACTATTAAACTTTGGAGGTTTATATTGTTTCTATACACGACTTTTCTCCTTTTTCTCTTCTTCCAAATTTTCTTTATATATTAACACAATACTATATTTGATTTGTCTTACTCATTCTATACGTTTTCTTCTGGTTGAGAGTTGTTCTTAGTGGCATAGATGGATAATAAAAAAGAAGGTGCGGTTTTTTAAGGGCAAGACCAAGCTAGATATAGATAGAACCTGGAAGATTCCACTGGGGAAATACGTACACTAGATTTGGTAGGGTGATAAGAAAATAGGCTGGTGTCTTTAATTAAAGCCATAAGTGATCTACCGGCCTCTTATAAATTTTATAGGTATTAAACTTTTGTGAGCGGGGGAATTAGATTCAATGAATAGCCTAATAAAGACGCTGAGACCTATACCAACTTCCTCCTTAAAATTAGTTGCAATTCTTGTCACTTCACACACCGATCAATATGATAGTGGCTATATCAATGTATGTATTTCCTCAGTAGTCACTCGTTACAAGATATCATTTTTATAGATGTTATTTTATTTTTATTTTATTTACCTTTTATTATTTAGTTACAAGCGATTACACAGCTAAAATTTATCCTCATATAACAATTTGTAAACACCCAAGATCTTACACATAGTTTCTCCACAATACACCATATTTTATTTTATTTAATTCTGCTCATTCTCGCATGAGAAAGAGGTAATACATTCCTTAATCGAAACATGAAGTCTCAAATCATAGGAGGGATTTAATTTAAAAACCATGAGACATCACTGTTTATGATTTATTTGACTGGTTCTCACCGAATATTATTTTGTTATTTTTATGAATTAAAATGTTAAGAGATTTTAAAAGGAATGAGACAGACTTAATTATCTCCAGTTGAGAAATATTTAACTAATAAAAAATAATAAGAAGTTAAGCACCTAACATTTATGTACATTAGACTCTTAAGTATCTCTGATTTATAAGAAATTATTAAATGTTTACGTACCCAAACTTGTAAATGAAAATTCTATATATTACAAAAATACATATAAGCAATAATTGAAAATATACATATTATTACTGATCAAAATATTGATGAGAATAATAATTCCAAATGTCTGAAATGTACCATTAAATATCTTCATTTGATAAAATGTCTAAATTTGGTGGGCATATCAAAAAGACAAAAGAATAAGCGATTAATCTAAATATACCACCTTTAGACTACTTTAGGATTAAATCTCCTCCATAACATTGACCTCTTCAATGGAATATATGTTACAATATATTATTAAATATAATAAATATATTTTTATAAATATTAACAATAAACCTCACTTTCAAAATTTTATGTAAAGGGCAGTAAGTAAGCACACGTGCTCTGTACCAAGGAAATGGCCATAGTGGAATAAACAATTACATAATAAGATAAAATTGGAGGTGATGGCGGAACATAATAAGATGTCTGTACGACACTTTAGGAATGGACATTACAAGAACAAACAAATATAAATAATAGGTATACTCTCATCCATGACACACAAAGCAAGTTAGTAACCTTCCTTAACGAATATACGAATACGCGACCCTAAGTTGCAGCAGTAAGGGTGGGTACCGGAACGGTCAATTCCGGTTCCGTTCCAGTACTCACTAGAATGTGATTTTTCCATTATGTTTTCATTTTGGTATTTTACTGAAATGGAACCGAAAGGGACTCAAAATTTTCGGAATCATAACCGAAAATTCTGGTTCAGCATGTGGACTTTTTTGGATATATTTTTTTGACCCTAATGAGCCAAAAATATTTTTTTGACTGAATTTTTGGAAGATTTTTTTGTTATTCATCGTAAATTAACAATAAATTTAAAATTTTCATCCAAAATATAGATTCTAGAATAAACATTCAAGAAATTCCATATGTTATATTTTATTTTGATCCCTGTTACTTTTAGCCCCATTTAAAAAAAAAGGAACTAGAACTTTCGGTATTTTTTAGTTATCATCATAAATTAAACAAATAAATGTAAAATATTCATCCAAATCTAGATTCTAAAATAAACATGCAAATTAATTTTCCATATGTTATATCTATGTTATGTTTTATTTTGAGCACTATTTTTATTTTATTTTTTATTGCTCGCAAATAAGAAGACCAGAAAATCCATCGGGATAAAATTTCGAGCTAACATTCTAAATAGAAATTCCTATTATTAACCAAGATGTTTTAGCCCACACACTCATCCTATGAATTGGCAGCATGGGCATAAAAGTGAAAAAGAGATGAAGCTTACAACATATTAAATCACGTAGGAGTAATTGGAATAAGATAGAGTCGAAGATCGTGTAAAATTGACACCAAACATTGCTTGCAACTAACGATTCTAGGGGTAAAATTTATTTTACGAAAACCCATAAAAACTTATCCCTCACAAAATTTTGAGTTTGTATGAGAACATTTTGTGAGTTTTGACTTTTTATGGCGTCTGTAAAAAGTTGTGAAAAAATTTATAAAGGTTTGACTGTAAAAATATTTTTACTTGACTTTGTTAAGAAGTAAGAAGAATGAATATTTCATCAAACTTATTAATGAAAAAGTAAAGGATTTTGTCAAAAAGTAATATTAGAGAAGATTTGAACTTATGTGAGGCTATGTTGGTTTGGTTTTTGAAAAATTTTTTTTTTTTTTTATATATGATTAAAATTTTTTTTGAGATATATTATTTTTAGTTGTTTATGAAAATAGTGGGGTTCATAGAAAAGATATTTGGAAAGAGAAAGTTTTTTAAATTTATCCTCTTGTACAATGTGAGAGTAAAAAATTATGTTTGCAAAGAAGATTGATGTGTGAGAGAGTTTTTTTTTTTTTAGTTTTGTATTGTTTTTCACAAAAATTGAGGCCAAAGAAATTTTATTAAACATTGAAATTTTTTTGGTGTAAAAAATAATGTTTGGATTGGAACAAGTTTTCAAAATAAAAAAAATATTTTGAAGACCATAACCAAACAGAGCCAAAGTTTCACAAATTATAGTTGACACAAAAGCTATTATTTATTTGAGAAAGGCAGGGAAAAGCTGATAGCTAGGAGAGGGAGTCTATTTGAAGTTGGAATAAACTGAAAAATGAATATCTTTGGGGGCAGTGTTGACGATGGTACCCTAAAGCACTGATGTTTACCTAGTGGGATAAAAAGGTTACATGATAGAAAGCATAAAGATGAGGATCTACTATTACAATTCTCGGTAGAAGTTACATGTGCAAGTGGAGAGATATTCATGGATTCATCAAGGAATAAAAATTTGTGTGCTAGTGGGGCTTCAGCAAACATATATTTTCTAAAATGCTGCTAGATACATCTATGCATAATGTGGCACAACCATATAGTTTGTTTTATTTGGTCCAATTTGGTATTGATGAGAGAAGTTAGAAAACCTTTGTTTTTATGATCCTTTTAGTATGTTACAATCCAAAGGAGAACAAGTTGAACTTCATATCTTCGACTATTGTGTCTCTTTCTTGACAAGAAGCTAAGGAAGTATTTGGTTGTTGTTTGCACTAGAATTAGTGTTGGAAAAAGATTAGCAGCTCAATGAAGATCAAGGGCTCAAAGTGCATCTTTTGTCGAACATTACATATTATGTGTTTATAGATACCAATCTCGGGGTCATGCCATGGATGTGCACCAACTGATCTCCTTGATAACAAAGGATCCTCTCGTTCAATCGGGCATGACACCTTACACAAATGGTTCCATGATATTCATGTGCTGATCGTGGGACTATAAATGTATTGTGCAAAAAGCGTAAATCCCAAGACAATGCATGAGTTTCAGTGCTTTACATCTTCCAAAGTCTAAAAACTACTTAAGATCAACGGTGCCTCCTTGTACAATATATGAGAGTAATCTAATAACTTAATAAGATTGCATGGGTATATACATGAACCAAAGAACTCAAGACCAATAAATGTATATTCTTTCTTTTTGTTTTGTTTTTCTTGTCAGTATATTCGCTCAAATATCTTTAGGCACTGCATTAACTTTTAAGGTGGTCAACCTAGCCCAGCCAAGCCTCTCGATCAACTGGTAGAAAGCCTAGCACAAGATCGAGGGATGGGTTGGTAGGAAGAATATTGTGCAATCTTTGGCCCAATAGTGTTTTTCATGTGGCCTAATATGCCTTTGCCGGATCCATGGATCAAATTCACTACAAGAAATCTTTTGAGTCCCAAAAAAATCCAAAGAGAGATGGGAAAAAAATTTGAATTTAGAATAACTGATTTCTTAGTAGAAACCCGTCCTTCCTGACTTAAAAATATCATACAATATAACCAAACTAGCTTTGGTTGAGTCATTGCTTTCTTATGCTAATACGGTGCATTTAGGGGTGGGTGTAGCTTTGGTCGAGTCTTTGTTGTTTTTTTTTTTTTTTTTTTAATATAATATATTAAAAATCAGAAGCATACAACCAGTATAAAATAAAAATCGATCAAAAGGCCAGCCAAAAACTTAAACAGACCCAAAGGCCCTACAATAACTGGACACAAGTGCTAGGACCACTAATATCCACAAGGGTCGTGAAACAACCAGAACCACAAACTGGTCACAAGGACCAGCACACAAACAACACAAAATTGACCGCAAGAGTTAGAGCACAAAACAAACACAAACCGGTCATAAGGATTAGGACACAACAAAACCACCACTAAAGGCGATGGCGGCTTTCGCTAGAGGAAGGGCAATCAGAGCAGCGATCCAACTCCTTCAAGGCGATCTTCAAGAAAAAACTGGCTGCACACAGGGGAGGAGGAGAAGGGGCAACTGCAGGCGACAAGGAGATTTACCGGAGAAAAACGGCCAGAACAGTCCACCAAATGGAGGGAGGCTGCAGGGGTGACAAAAGGGCCTCACTAACTTACCACGGGTAGCAGGTAGCAGAAATGTCGAGCCTTTAGGCGGCACACGTGCGCAAGGCCGTGTGTGACCTCTAGGTACAGGTAAAGAGAGGCCAGACAGAGACAACAGGGACCGCCAAGGGGGGTTGAGCAAGACGGGGTAGGTCCTGACCTCCAAAAAATGTGCAAAACAACTAGAAAGGAGGCAAAAGAGGTCGGGCTTGTGAGATTCACGCGTCGGCTGATTGCCATCGCTCATGGCCAAAGCTGGACATCGAAGGAGAGGGTGCCCACCAAGGGGGCCGTGCACATTGAAGACCACCAGAGATGCTGAGATCTAACCTCCAAAACAACCAAACAAAGAGTCCAAAAATAGGCAGGAAAAGCAAGGAAAAGAGAAACTCCAGCCACTAGTAGTGTAGCTAGAGGAGAGGAAGGGGAGGAGGCTCCTCCCCTACCTAGAGTAGATGCGAGGGGATTTGTTTCAGGTAAAGAGGAGGGGGTTCTAGAAAGAGGGAGGAGTCTCTCTCTTTAGAACAAAGCATTTTTTCTGTTGTCCCATTTAGTTGAGTAATTGCTTTCTTATGCTATTATGGTGCATTAGGGTTGTGTATAGCTTTGGTTGAGTCATTACATTCTCAGGATTCAATTTCTAACATTGGGCTTCGTCCTTGTATAAATAAGTATGGGGGCTTCGTCCTAAACTGCAAACAAGTGCGGGGGCTTGCGAAGAAAAAAAAAAGTGTGGAGCCTTCATCCCTACATAATCAGTAGCCTTTAACCATACTATTTAAAGGTAGTAAGATTTGTGATATGTCTCTGAAAATGAGAGAAATCTTAGCTTGTATCTTATTTTTAGCAATAGAAGTGGTTTATTCTGCGTCGTACGATTTCCATTGCTTATCACTCTAGTGGGTTCCATCCTATTGTAATCAGTTATACATGAAATGTGTCACTCAAGTGCCACTAAGTTTCACTATCAATGGGCTATGGCCTTAAAATCACAGTGAAAATCCAATCATTTGCCCTATTCGAATGGTTTTTTTCATTTATGTTTAGTTTTATCATTACCAAGATGCAATGTCTTATTATTTCTACAGATATACAATGACTGAAATCTTTACAATACCATGAAGAACTTGTAGACAAACTTAAAAGCTACAAAGTCGAGAGAAGACTTTTGGGGATATGAATGGTTCAAACACGAGACTTGCACTAGTTGAAGTCAACATGAATACTTCAGAAAAACCTATGATTGAGTAATGAATCTTCTAAGTCCTTTGGACGTCATTCTAGCTCACCCTGGTTTTCTTGGTTTGTATTTTGTTTCTCTTCGTTTTATAATGTTTTTGTATCTTAAAAAACTGTTATTGATGACTAACAAAATTTTCTTTTTATTATTATATGTATTTTTGTCAAAAAAGGAATGGTATGAGGTAACTGCTATTGGGTCCATAACATCATCTATAAAGTCGAAGATTGTGTAAAAGTGACACCAAATATTGGTTGCAACTACGATTCAAGGGGTAAAATGGGGTTGGTGTAAAAGTTTAAAAAGGTTTGATTGTAAAAATATTTTTATTTGAGTTTGTTAAGAAGTAAGGAGAATTTATTTCATCAAATTTTTTAATGAAAAAGTAATGGAGTTTGTTAAAAAGTAAGATTAGAGAAGATTTGAACTTGATGTAAGACTATGTTTGGTTTGGTTTTGAAACAATTTTTTTTATAATGGTTAAAAAAAATTTTGAGATATATTTTTTTAAGTGTTTATGAGAATGGTGGGGTACATAGAAAATATATTTGGAAAGAACCGTACTGGTTTTCTTGGTTTGTATTTTGTTTCTCTTCATTTTATAATGTTTTTGTACCTTAAGAAACTGTTATTGATGGCTAACATAATTTTCTTTTTATTGTTCTATGTACTTTTGTCGAAAAAGGAATGGTATGAGGTAACCGCTACGGGATCCATAACATCATCTATAAAGTCGAAGATCGTGTAAAAGTGACATCAAATAATGGTTGCAACTACGATTCTAGGGGTAAAATGGGGTTGGTGAAAAAGTTTAAAAAGGTTTGATTGTAAAAATATTTTTATTTGAGTTTGTTAAGAAGTAAAAAGAATTAATATTTCATCAAATTTTTTAATGAAAAAGTAATGGAGTTTGTCAAAAAGTAAGATTAGAGAAGATTTGAACTTGATGTAAAGCTATATTTGGTTTGGTTTTGAAACAATTTTTTTTATAATGATTAAAATAAATTTTTGAGATATACTTTTTTAAGTGTTTATGAGAATGGTGGGGTACATAGAAAATATATTTGGAAAGAGAAATTTTTTTAAATTTATTCTCTTGTACAATGTGAGGGTAAAAAATTATGTTTGGAAAGAAGATTTTTGTGGGAGTTGTTTTTTTTTTTTGGTTTTGTGTTGTTTTTCACAGAAATTGAAGTCAAGGATTAGATAGAAATTTTATTAAACATTGACATTTTTTCCGTGTAAAAAATAATATTTGAATTGGAACAATTTTTCAAAATAAAAAAACGTTTTGAAGACCTTAACCAAAAGCTTTGCTTCAAACAATTTTTCCAAAAATATCTCTTTATTGAATTGCTTTATGGAATGGTGTAGGCAATTGAGATCTTAAAAGGAAGTAAGGTTAATTATGAACTCGGCAAGAAGACTGGACTAATTAAGGTATGTGCCAATTCTATCATTCTGAAATGTAAGCTTTTAGTGCTAGTCTACATACCTCTTCTTTCTACTGTTAGTTGAAGTATACTTAACCAGTTCAAATTTGCTTCAGGATGCTTAAATGCAATCTAGTTCAAATAACTAGCACATTGTGGGTGTTATCCTGTCCTTCTGCCACTTGAATGAGGACTTCAAAATTTTTGGAGCCATTATTTTGAACTATTTTGTTCTCACCATCTGAACAAATTTTCAGGTTGATCGAGTTTTGTCTTCAGTGGTCTATTCTCATAACTATGGTTTCATCCCGCGTACATTGTGTGAAGACAATGATCCATTGGATGTTTTAATTCTCATGCAGGTAATTTTTATTGTTTCACATTTAGTAAAATCTGAGAGAAATTGAAAGATCTTGTAATCAATTATGTTGAGTGGTGAAAAACAAAAACCCAAAGTGACATATTCCTTGGAAAGTAATGATATAATTAAATTCTTGACAATTCTCTCATTGAATGTACAAAAAACAAAGTCCTTCGGAGGCATGATTCCATTTTGCCAATACTATTGATGGAGATCTCGAGTGTTAGGAAAGTTTCTTGGAAATATGGAATATATAGTTCTTCAAATCATACTCATTAGTTCATCCAATCCACGATAAAGATACCAAAGAAATACCAAGTGCTTAATTTTCCACCTTCTATGTTGTCTGTTTCTTCCAATAGTTTTTGGCATTTACGTGTTCGAGCTTCATGTTAAGAAGTCTATTGACAAATTCTTAACCAAGTCTGTGACTTGAATAGGAGCCCGTCCTTCCCGGTTGCTTTCTCCGAGCCAGGGCCATAAGACTTATAACTATGATTGACCAGGTACGCTTAGATTACGCTAAACAACCAGAACATTTGGTACTTCTGTTTCTCTGTTTGGTAGTAACTACCTTGGCTTTGAATACAGGGAGAGAGATGATAAGATTATTGCAGTGTGTGCTGATGATCCGGTGTATAAGCACTACGCTGACATCAAAGACCTATATCTCATCGCATTTCTGAGATCAGCGGCATCCGCGGCTTCTTTGAAAACTGTAACCATTACAACAGTTACATCTGAAATTTATTGCACAACTTTTAGATGCTTAAGTTTATGAGAGGTTTATGAATAATAGAAGAGGTTTCTTGACATTTTTTACAGATAAAAAAAATGAGAACAAAGAGGTTGCAGTCAATGGCTTCTTACCATCAACAAGTGCTATCGAAGCCATCCAATGCTCGATGTAAGTCGATCTTTAACAACAATAAAGTCCTATCGCCTAGAGCAATTTTAGAGATTGCTAGGAAGGCAATATGTAGCTAAACAAGGTTGATCTTTTTATCCTAAACCAATCAGACTAGTATCTCCATCAGGCCGGTTTCTGTTCCACATGATTTTGGAACCTTTATGACGAGTACAGTCAGCAGGGACCTTCATGCCTAGTATCTCTCGTCAATCTTTCCATCATTCCACCTGCTGAAGTTTGTATGTTAAATTGATGCAGGGACCTTGAGGCAATAGGCACAGAGGCCATATATTTCATTTACTAGAGCAAGTCCTTTTATCAGTGGTTTTGAAGATGTTATGGGGAAAACTTCTTTGTCAAATGTTGTTGTTGTTGTTGTTTTTTTTTTTGGCTTGTTTGTTTGAGAAGGAATGACGAGGGAACCTTACATTGTGTGCCTCCATTGGAACTTTGTTCTTGCCGGAATCATATTGTTCTATATACTACCCTCTTTTTTTGGTTTCAGAATCAGTACCAGAATGTCCTCAAGTTCTTAATGTAATGAATGAACATTCTGTTCGAATATTTCAGGCTGTAAATACGAGGTCATAACTTCGGCATCTTGCATATATTTGCAAAAAGGGGCAAAGTAAATACGAGGTTTTCCCGTCAACTGTTTGGCTTGCAACAATTATGTATAAGTTAGTCATAACTTCGGCATCTTGCATATGTCTGTTCAAATACAGGATGTAATCTTGGAAAAAGTCATTTTTTTTTTTCAAAGCAAAGAGTCATTTTATTCAAATAGTGAAAATAACCCTCAAGGGGATGAAAAACAAGTGTCTGATTTAACAACTGAATCGGAATAAGATCGAAAGGAACAACGCCTTGAAAACGGTTGCATTTAGCAAGCACATGGGCGTTGGAGTTTGCCTGGCGTGAAGCTTTAACAAAGCTCTAGAAACGGCATCTTCCTCGTCATTTCGCGAATGAATTCAAGAGTGATGTCCAGCAGGTGCTCGACCATAATAGTTCAATCATTACTTCCATTGCTCAGTCACCTCTCATGGTTTATGAGAGGCCTCCCCAGTAGCCATGCGAGCTGCCATTGCATCAGCCATAGAGGGGGATGGAGTGACCTCAGTATGTGCCCAGAGTGCATTACTATACAAAAGGGCAGATACAAGCGCAATGGCAGCAAAAGAGAAACAGATCGTTGCGTCAAAATTGAACTTTACAGAATTGTGTTTGTTTCATATAGTTTTTCGTGGGTCATAACAATGGCAGCCATGGGCAGGTTGTAAAAATCAGAAAATTTCGGATTTCATAAAAAATGGTTATGATGATCCATGCCATCATCCCCGTTGCCTTCTGGTTCAGGTTCCACAATGAGGGTGGTAATGTCATGCAAAAAACAACCTGCCCACTCAAATACGTACCCACAATTTGGGCTTTACATGATATTTATTACTGCAAAAATAGGAGATGCAAACACCGTAACATTACCTTCACGAGTACATCTTATTTATTAGCTCCAAGAGAAGAACGGCAGCAGAATCCTTGGCCTTTTAGACACTTGGCATAGGCTCTCCCACGCACTCATCTGTCCATCCTCGGTCAGTAGTATTCACTCGTATAGCAAAAGTAAACCTCTTTGCATGTGCAGGGCCACCTCGTTCACGCACCTATGAAAGATAGCACAAAATAACATTCTGTATCAGCAATTGAGTCACCTCTATGTACCATCCTAAATACCGGCAAAGAGTAGTAAAAAATCATTATTATATCTTTACCGATAGAATGGCATGGGCCAATTTTTACGCAAGCATATATCTCAATGTTTGTCTGGTAAATGTTTGGTTCCCATTCTTCTTTTTCTTCCCATTCTCATCCGCTTTCTCATTAGTTTCTGCTTCTGCAATTTCCATCTCTTTCAAAGCAGCGAGTGCATTTCTGGCAGCTAGTTTCTGTGCCATCTTCTTTTGTGGATTCTGAGCAATTTCTACCTGGACACCATCGATGAAGACTTCAACAGTAGCCAAATTGCCACTTCGACTTGCTTTGTATTCCAAGCCTTCAGCTTGTTGCTGACAACGTTCTTGCAGCTCACGCACGGGATGCATTGGCTGTGTTTCTGGGGTAACCATTGGTTGCAAGAGAGGTTCAAACACCTGGAGACATAAAGATCGCTATGATAAGATTTCTCTTTCAGCTCCTAACATTGAAATCCAGAAAGGAAATAGAAAACTAGTTTCCTTTACTGGAACCAACCTTCAAAACAATTGCAGTATCACGCCCACTGTAAAGGAAAATGGCACCGGCAATGGATTCAACAATATCACCAAGAACTTTTGGGGCTTTACAGTCACCCAAACCAAAGGAGTTGAACCCTGGCTTCAATAATTCATCTTGAACTTCTTTGACGAAGTCCCGAATCTGCAACCGAAGCCAAAACCACCAAGTCATGCATATGCCATAGGAGCAACTAACTAGCTTTGGGCCAAGAGACTTATGGCCACAACATGCAGCCTCCTTCCAAGTATGAATGAATTTATAGGGGATAAAAGATGAGTGGATTTAAGGGGGGTAAAGTAAATAGAAAACCTGTTTTTCAAGGGCACTCGACCCGTGCCGAAGGTGTAGGTGGAGATTATGTTTGACTGCAACACGTGCAAAATTTTCATTGTTTACAGCAGCAGCTCGTAGGTCAGTCAAGCGCCCTGGGGGCAGATCCGTGTACGAGAAGAATAAATGCTTTGTTATGAGATGATCCAAGACAGCATCACCAACATACTCCAAACGCCGATAGCAAGATACTCCAGAAGATGGTCGTGAAGCATGAGTAATAGCTTCCACCAACAGGCCTCTCTGTCTTTGAACTTTATGTCCAAAGCACCTTCCAAGGCATCAAAGTTGACACTTCTAAGTACGCTTTCTGGAACATTTGACTGCACTCCATCTCAGCAGCATCAAACTCTACCTGAATGCCAATCCATTTCATAAGGTGATTAGCAGCTTTCTTTCCACCGACAACATAATACACTCCAATGAGTGCTTCAACAACATCTGCGAGTGTCTTGCTGGAGAGCACTCTATATGAACTCGAGTCACCCTCAAGCTCACCATCTTCCATCTTGTCCTCATCATAAGCATTACTGCACTGATCCATCCCATGCCCAGCCTCAGGAAATGATCTGTCCTGATCAAATAACAACGACTCTCCATCCTTGGTATCCTCATCAAAGACAGGCAGTACCTCGGGAGCAGCCTAGCGATAAGTTGTAAGAAATATGCTCTAAAAATCATTATTCCAAATAATTGTTATTTTGATGCCACGTGTTTATATTTACTATATTGGGTAACATGTTGTGACATAAGATGTTACACGGTTATTATTGAGTGATATTGTAGAAAAGTCATGCCAATGATTAATGAATCAAAGGCGAGGAGTATGACTTTTCGGTTCCTTGTTCACTTGATGTTTTGTTCTAGACCAAGGTACATATTTATGTACAATAGGTCTATGCTTGTTGTGTCTTTATTAAATAGGATGATATACTTAGTCATCGAGGTGGTGACCTTAAGTAAACGAGTGGGCGCACTGTAAGAGTACATGCACTGAACGAGATCAAATATGGATACCTTCTGGAAGTGATCACTGATTTGAGAAGGTATTCAACACAATTTGTTTATGTTATCCTTAGACCTAAGAGGTTTGTATAGATTTGTTTATTGTGTACTTGTACTTGACCGAGTCATTTGGTGATGATCTTTCTAGGTCAAATATTCTAAACAACGTCGGGTCATGTGCATGATGAATGAGTTTCTATAAATGCTCAATAAGGAATCCACCAGTCTCTTTGTGAGATAATATATTCAAGTATATCTGTATAGGATTGGACTCAAGAAAAATAAATCTCTGGCGAGAGGAATTTTGTGAAAATATTTTTTGAAATTAATATATGATATATAGATATATTTATTTGTGAAATTATTTTGGAAACAATTCGAGAGTCAACGAGTTACAGATTATAAATTAAGAATTATATGAGCTAAAATGATAATATTCCGATCCTATTAGCTCATATGGAATATAGTGTGGTGGAAGGATAAATAAACAAATAATTGTTAGCAAAAGGGATTTCACAAATCAATCTCAAATTCTTGAGGGTGAATTGTAATATGTTGATAGACATGATTACAATTAGTAGAAACCTAAAATTTGGAATTAAAGAATATAAGGGAGTTAATGGAAAAGAGTTTTTCCATGTGATCCTACGGTCGAGATTTGAGATCCCTAACGATCCCACGCACTATCACAGCTAGGGTTTTCATATATAAGGATAACTATGAGATAATCTACCCTAATTGTTAGTTTCAAAGTTGGCCATTAGGACTCAGAAAACCCTAAGATAGTTATGAGCATAGAGAGGAAGGAGGCAAAATACTTGGGTTGCTATTGTGAAATTCTTAAGATTGTGAGGGAGGGCACAACACATGTTACGATTCCGACAACCGCCATGGATACCGTTGCAAGTGCGAAGAAGGTTACGATGGAAACAGGAAACCCATACCTTCTTGATGGTTGCCAAGGTATTAATTGGATATTTAGCAACAAGCTTCTCCAGAGAATAAGGATAAAGAAAATTAATTATATGAATTTCAAATATGCTAGCTTGTATGATATTTTCCTTTTCTTTTTTTTTTTCTTTTTCTTTAGTGACTAAATTATATTAAACCAAATGAAATGCTATGAAACCTAACAACTGTTAGCCCAAGGTTGTTTTTGTAAAACAAACCATATTTGATTTTGATGATAACAAAAGTTTCTAAGTTTTGAAGACTTTAGATTTTATTTTGTCAATCCACTATTTCCAAAGTTATATTTCAAGGGATTGAAGTTTTCTCTCTCCATATGTGTATAAGCTGTTTTGAAACATCACTACACAAGTTAATACGAGCATTTTCTTCCTTGTAGGTGTTTAAATATGTGTTGGAACGGTTTGGAAGCTTTATAATTGTAAAAACTCTCTCTAGCATTCTTTGGTGTCGACACATACAGAACAAGTGTCGACACATTGCACTTCCTCCAGAGAGATGAAAACTTTGTGTTGACACATTGCACTTACACTCGAGACCTATTTTCCAGACAAAAAGAAGTGTCGACACATAGAAGACATGGTGCTGACACATTGCATTGACTCCCGAGCGCCCTTTTTTAGTTCAAATTTTGACGTGCCAACACATACCATTCATGTGTCAACACATGCCACTTGGTTGAAGATTTTCCGGAAAGTGTCAGAATGTTCAAAATTGGCTCCTTAAATCACTGGCACATTTCCAGCGGCCATTCTCACCTACCACGATGACTGTTGAAGTCAAAACGCCTTAAATACAAGATTCAAGAAGAAGATGAAAGCTCTCGAACGCACGCATATTTTTGCAATTACTTCTTGACCTAACTTCTTGAGAGAGAAAGAGCCTTGAAGAAGAGAGACGCTCGTACCAACCAAGAAAGCTTGCTTTTTCCCTGAAATACTTTAGCTTTCTTTTGTGATTTTTGTCTTCTTGCTCTCCTTTGTGCTTCACACTTGTATACTCGGCTTTAAGAGCTATTCCGTGTCTTTTCATTGTACCCATTCATTTTTAAACCTCGTGAGTGTTGGGTAAACACTGGGTCCTACTTGTGTGAGTAGAAGAAATCCTTTGGTTTAAAGATTTGTGAAGAAGAGTTAAAGCGTGAGCTCTAAAAACGCTTTGTAAAGGTTCCTTAGCACCCGGAAGCTAAGGTGTATTTGCTATTTGAAGAATAGTGAAAAGAAGCCCAAGGAAGTAAATAGCCTTGGGGGTGGACGTAGGCAAGGGTTAGCCGAACCACCTAAAATTACGGTGTCTTCTCCTTAACTCCATCTCTTCTTTTTACTCGTTCATATCTCTCATTGTTGTGTTATAGGCTTTATCATTATATTGCTTAATTTCTTGAAAAAGTTTTAAAATTTATTAAAACCCAATTCACCCCCCCTCTTGGGTTGTTATTCAGACTTTCAACAACAATGTCTTAGAAAAGACAGACCATCAGTACACCACCGTACCCTAATGAAAATTCGGCAAAAATACAGCATATACTAAGCTACGTACCGCAGCCTCTCACTCTTTGGTCCATGAAACGTGAAATATATAGTTCTTTTGAGTCTTTGATGGGGACATATATATAGTATTCTATGAACCAGCTTTTTTTTTTTTTATATATATTTTTTTATATATTTTAAATTCTATGAACTAGCTTTAAACCATGTGACTCACTTAAACCTAGTACAAGCACCACAGAACAGACAGATCTGACAAAGATCTAATGCAGACAAAATATCTAGTGAAGAATTTACCAACTCTAAACAGATCGATCTAGTGACGAAATATCTTGTGATGGTGATGGGCTACATTGTGTTTCAAATCTTGATGAGTGCAAAACTCAACACCCTTGCAAAGATCCTAATCAAATATGCAGGAATGTTGCTGGGCGCTACGATTGTTCTTGTCAAGATGAGTACGAAGCCTACAACATGACAGATGAAACTACAGGCTGCCGTGCTAAGGTTCACCAATCTAGGATTATCAGTATTGCACTAGGTAAGTATATAAGAGTTGGTTATGATTTTTTGAACTATATTTTCTTTTGCTTAATTGTTACTTTATTCCAACACACACACACATACATATATATCCTATAAGGTTTGGTGATGCAGAGGCAAATACGACGAAGAAGAGAACTGTTGGAAATGCTTTGTATATTCAAATTAAAGGAAACGTAAAGACTGTACATAGTATATAAAGAATAAAAGAATAGCTAACAAACTGGCAAAAACCAAAAAAGCCCCTTAACAGAGTGCGAGGGGGACCATGCAATATAAACTACGTAATAGAAGGAATCATTGGAATAACAGAATGAGACGCAACATCAATAACAAAATGAGACGTAGCATCGGGCTGACGAGGCCGACTGTGCTTGGAAGACGTGAGAGACTACTGATTGTGCTGTAACACGTTAGCATCATCTTCATGCGGCGATATGCCCCTACAAGCTGGAGAATAGAAATTTTCTATTCCCAACTTGGACAAATGAGAGAAGAGGAGAGAAGATGGGAGAGCCTTGGTGAAGAGATCGGCTAACTGTGCAATGGTGTGAACATGGGTAGTGCGAAGCAAATGACAGTCAATTTCTATGTGCTTCGTACGCTCATGGAAGATGGGATTAGTGACAATATGCAGAGCTACTTGGTTGTCACAATGTAGAGTAGTCGGTTGAGGATCAGAAATGTGAAGATCAGTAAGAAGAGAGCGGATCCAGAGCAACTCAGAACTCATGCTAGCCATATCATGATACTCGGCTTTGGCAGAAGATCTAGAGACGACACTTTGTTTCTTGGAACGCCAAGAAATCAAAGAACTTCCAAGGAATATGCAATATCTGGTGACAGAGAAGTGGGAATTCGGGCATCCAGCACAATTGCTATGACAGTAAGCATGAAGGAGAAGGGAAAAAGATGAAGAGAAAAATATCTCCTGCCTAGGTGCCTTCTTTAAGTAGCGTAAAATTTGGTGGGCTGCATGGAGATGAGCATCAGTCGGCCTATGCATGAATTGGCTTAGTCTCTGGATGACAAAACATATATCCGGTTTAGTTATAATGAGGTATAGGAGCCTGCCAATGAGACGTCTGTAAGAAGCATCATCAGGAACAGGCTGGCCAGAGTCTTTGCGCAAAGACAAGTTTTGCTCCATAGGTAGTTTGACAGCATGGGCACCAAGAGAGCCAGAGTCGGCTAAGATGTCAAGAGTGTATTTCCTTTGACAAATATGAAGTCCACGGTGAGAACGGGCAACCTCAAGACCCAAGAAATACTTGAGGTCCCCAAGAGACTTGATCATAAACTCTGAAGATAAGAAAGTTTGTAGAGAATCAAGAGCAGCAAGGTGAGTGCCAGCAACAATTATATCGTCTACGTAAACAAGCAAAGCAAGAAAATTGTTGCCAGAAGTGAGAGTAAATAAACTGTAGTCTGACTTGGATTGCACAAAACCAAACCCAATGAGGGCAGAGGAGAACTTAGAATACCACTGTCGTGAGGCCTACTTGAGGCCATACAAACTCTTTTGCATCCGACATACTTGGTGAGGCAAACCAGTAATATAACCCAATGGACGTTGCATATGAACCTCCTCATCCAAAGTGCCATGGAGGAAGACATTATGTACATCAAATTGCCGAAGAAACCAACCATGAACAGCTGTGATAGCCAACAAAGAACGCACTGTAACCAATTTCGCAACTGGAGAAAACGTCTCATGGTAGTCGACCCCTTCACGCTGAGTATAGCCCTTTGCCACTAGTCGGGCTTTATAGCGTTCAATACGACCATCTGAATGATATTTGAGCTTGTAGACGTAGCAGCATCCAATTGGTTCTTTGCCTGGAGAAAGATTGGTTAAGGTCCAAGTTTTATTTAACTCCAGAGCAGCCAATTCAGAAGCCATGGCATTACGCCACTGAGGATCACGAATAGCCTCATGGTATAAATTTGGTTCAACATGGGAGGAGATAGACATGGTAAAGGCTTTAAAAGAAAGTGACAGACAGTGATAAGAAAGGACAGTGGAGAGAGAGGAAGTACTTGAGCTTACCTGAGAAGATGTCAAAGGAGCAGGGAAGTTACTCACAGCCTGCTGACAATGGAATTCTTGCAAAAATTGGGGTGCAGATCTGAGACGTGTAGAACGGCGTAAAGGTGGAGATGAGATAGGTGTAGGTGAAGTAGGTTGAGAGGAAAGTGGAGATGAACTAGGTGTAGGTGATATAGAGGGCTGCGGAGAGGTTCGAGTAGCTGGAGAAGAGTCCAAAATAGGCATGGGGAAAGGTGACATATTTGGAGAAATAGGTGGAGAAATAACCACCTCAGAATTTGTAGGTGGAGATACGTGAGATATATTGGGAGAAGAGTTGGCAGGAGGATAAAGTAGGCAATTAGGTAGTGGTTTGGTAAAAACAAAAGGATGTGGTAAAGTGGAGGGACTATCGGACTGAAGAGGAAAAATTTGCTCGTGAAAGACTACGTGCTTGGAAATAAAATTACTCTGCATAATGAGATCTAACAATTTATAGCCTTTAATGCCAAAAGGATGACTAATAAAAACGCAAGCTCTACTGTGAGCATTGAATTTCTTTCGACCTTGTAAAATAGTGGAAGCAAAAGGCAAACATCCAAAGACTTTAAGATGTGTATAAGAAGGTGATTTGTGGAAAAGAACTTCAAAGGGAGATTTGTTAGCTAATAATGGTGTAGGGAGACGATTTATGAGATAACTAGCTGTCATAATACAATCTGTCCAATATTTCAAGGTGAGATCAGATTGAAAATGTAAGGCTCTAGAAACCCTTAGGAGATGTTGGTGTTTACGTTCCACTATACCATTTTGCTCAGGGGTCTCAAAACAGGTGCGTTGATGTATTATACCTTTATCTGCATAAAAAGCTGGAATGGAAAACTCTAGACCATTGTCACTGCGAATGGTTTTAATTTTGATGGAAAACTGGATTTCGACTTAAGCCACAAAAGCTTGGAGACAAGTTCTGGCATCTGACTTTCTTTTTAGCATACAAGTCCAAGTTCATCGGGATAAGTTCTCAACAATAGTTAAAAAATATCTACTACCATCATAGGCCATAACTGAACAAGGGCATCATATATCAACGTGAATTAGCTCAAATGGAGAAGATGAAACATGAGTGCTTTTGCTGAAAGGAAGTTTCGGCTGCTTAGCTAAAGGACAAATGGTGCAGAGAAAATCTTGTGGTGAAGTGGACAACACAGCTCCATCTTGAATGAGTTTTAGGCGTGAAGTTGTAGGGTGGCCTAGGCGGTAGTGCCATAGGTCATATTCAGTGCACTTGGTGACAACAGATGCGTTAATAGAGGAAAAAGAAGGACAATTCATAGATAAAACAATTGAAAGTTCATTGGGTAAAACATCCTTCGTCTGGAGGTAATACAACCCATGAGTAACTTCACCCTTCCCAATTGTCTTCTAGGATGCAAGGTCTGAAGGTCTTGGATGAAGCAAACATGAGGGAAGAAAATTAAACAACATTTTATCTATTCAGAAAGTTTCTTAGCAAATAAAAGATTGAAAGTAAAAGTGGGGACACATAGAACATTTTGTAAAAAGAGAGTATTAGTAAGCTGAACAATTCTAATATGTGTAACTGAAGCAATTTCACCATTTGGAAGCTTGATAGAATAATTAACTTTAGAGGTAATATGAGTAAAAAGAGTGATGTCATAGATTATGTGATCTATGGCACCGGTATTAATAATCCAAGGAATAGTGAGAGAGGTGTATGGAGAATGTGTGGTAGACAAGCTAATAGAGATACCAGACATTGCTGGAGAAGAATGAGAAACAGTCTGGATATGATTCGCTGAATGAGGAGTGTCCGAATGATCCTTAGTCTGGAGTAATACCATGATTTCGTGATATTGCCCTTTGGTTAAAGAAATAGGACCATCACTATCATCCTCAGTCTCATTCACAAAATTTCCAAAAATCTGATTTGCAAAGGAACCAGTGGATTTATCCTTGCCATGGAGTTTATGACCTGGGGGATATCCATGGAGTTTATAACACCAATCCTTGGTGTGTCCAGTCATGTCACAATGAGAGCAAGTGCGAGGCGCTGCATTCCCTGCTTTAAAGCAATTGTCGAGAACATGTCTAGTAATTTTGTAGTGGGAACAATATGGCTTGTCTCTTTTAAAATTTCTAGTTGACTTGTGGCTATTTTTAAAAGTGCCAAGCAACCTTTTGCTGAAAAGAGCAACGATTTTAGTCCAGATATTACCAGAAATCACATTTTTTTGTCTTTATTGCTGTTGGACAAAGGAGAAAACCTTGTTTACTGTCGACAAAGGCTCAAGCATCATAACTTGATCCCTTATGTTAGAATAGGAGTCCTGTAAGCCCATGAGAAACTGTATAACACAATCTCACTGATATCTTATAGTCAGAGTTTTTAGAGTACCACAACTGCAAGCAGGTATAGGTTCATAAATAGCAAGTTCATCCCAAAGTGTTTTTAAGTTACTGCAGTAAGTGTTGGCCGAGTCTTCACCTTGGGTAAGGCTGTTCAAAGCATGTTTGAGCTCATATATTCTGGGGCCATTCTGTTGTGCAAACCGTTCATGAAGTTCACACTAAATGTCCATGGCCTCATCAACAAAGGCGACACTGGAACGTAGGGGTAGAGGGATGAAATTTTGAATCCATGAGACGACCATTTCATTGCACCTCTTATAACTATCAAAGACTGCCTCATTCTCAGTTGGTTTTGCAAGGGCGCTGGTGACAAAACCCACTTTATTTTTGGCCCTGAGTGCTCAAAGCGTAGAGCGTGACCAGGTGGGATAGTTCTCAGTTGTGAGTTGTTTTGTGACAAAAATGGTGCCTGGACTATCAGAAGATTCAATATGAAATGGGTTGTTCGGGTCTATCATATTGGTGTATGGGTTCTTGGTTTTTAAGCTAACAACAACAGGCTCATTTTTTACATTCGCCATAGATGCTTTGATACCATGTAAGGTTCGGTGATGCATAGGCAAATATGACGAAGAAGAGAACTGTTGGAAATGCTTTGTATATTTAGATTAAAGGAAACGCCAGGGTTGTACACTATATATAAATAATAAAAGAATGGCTAACAAACTGGCAAAAACCAAAAAAGCCCTTTAACAGAGTGCGAGGGGGACCATGCTACGTAAACTACGTAACAAAAGGAATTATTGGAATAACATAATGAGACATAGCATCAATAATAGAATGAGACGCAGCATCGGGCTGACGAGGCCGACTGTGCTTGGAAGACATGGGAGACTGCTGACTGTGCTGTAACACGTCAACATCATCTTCATGCTGCGATATATCCTCTGCTCACCCATTACCGCATAAGCTCCCTGGCCCCTATTTTTGAGTTAAAATTAGTATTGTTTGATTTCTAGCTGATTTGGAGTTACATCCTCCTTTTGATAAAAAAAAAATATATCTATATTTCTGTGCTCTCGCTTTTTATATCTAAAGGCTAACGAAAGAAAAAACGTAGAAAACAAGAAAGAAAATGGATATCCCTAACAAGCTGTCGTTAACTGATCTTTTGACTCTGAGGAATATTTAACAAAATGTAGGATGATAGTACGTACTTGAAGTCTTTAAAAGTTTGATTTAATTAATAAAGACTTCAACAGAGTACACAAAAAAAGGGGGGAAAGAAAGGAAGCAAGGAAATTTTACTCCAATTAGGATGGCATAAACTCAATCCGTATAGTTATAGCTTTCAAGGGTAAAAATCGTACATCGGGATCTATTTGTCTTGGTCTCAAATAACAAACTAACGAATATGTGGTATCCACCATTTGTAGTTTGATACATTTCTATAGTTATTCCATTACATATATATTTGATGTTTAACTTTATTGAGATTTTCCTATCAGCAAATAGAAACATTAATGTACTAAGCTGAAATGCAAATCTTAACATGTGCAGGTATCTGCATAAGCTTTTTAGTACTTCTTGTGGGTGGTTGTTGGATATATTGGGAACATAAAAGAAGAGAGCTCATCAAGCTGAAAGAGAAATTCTTCAAACAAAATGGCGGCTTAATGTTATTGCAACAACTCTCTAGTCACCATGGCGGGTCTATGCAGTTTGCCAAAATCTTTAGTGCAGAAGAGCTTGAAAAGGCCACCAACAATTATGACAAGGAAATAATCCTGGCCAAGGAGGCTATGGAACTGTTTATAGAGGAGTACTGCAAGATAACAAAGTAGTTGCCATAAATAAATAAAAAATTAGTGATCCCAATCAGATTGAGCAATTCATAAATGAGGTGATTTTACTTACCCAAATTAACCATAGAAATGTTGTCAAATTATTAGGTTGTTGTCTAGAATTTGAGATGCCCTTACTTGTGTATGAATTCATTACAAATAGGACTCTTTCTGAACACATTCGCGATAAAACCCTATCACCCTTGCTTACATGGGAAAAGTGTCTCTAGATAGCAGTAGAAACTGCAGGAGCCATTGCATATTTACATTTTGAAGCTTCTATGCCTATTATACATAGAGACGTGAAAACTACAAATATACTTTTAGACGTGAACCATACAGCAAAGGTGCCTGACTTCGGAGCTTCAAGCCTTGTTCCTCTAGATCAGATACAATTAACACAAGGAACTTTGGGCTACTTAGATCCAGAATACTTTCATACAAGCCAGCTAACAGAGAAGAGTGATGTCTGCAGCTTTGGCGTTGTTTTGGCAGAGCTATTGATGGGTAAGAAAACACTTTCTTTTGATGGGCCCGAAAGAGGCAAATCTAGCAACATTCTTTGCTTCTGCTGTAAAAGAGCAACGTCTACTATCCTTGAGGGTAAAATTATGAAGGTTTACAATATTGGGGAATTAAAGGAAGTTGCTAATCTTGCAAAGAGGTGTGTAAGGCTAAAAAGAGAAGATAGGCTTACTATGAAAGAAGTGGCAAAGAGGTGTTTAAGGCTAAAAAGAGAAGATAGGCCTACTATGAAAGAAGTGGCGATGGAGTTGGAAGAATTACGGGTTATTGAAAAGCATCCGTGGAGAAAGCCAGCTGATCTCTCTACAGAAGAGAATGAGTACTTGCTCAATTCATCTGCTTGTGCTTTCAGCATTGATATTGGCAATGGTTGTTCATCTACTAGTATTACAGCTGGGTATAAGAGCATGACTAAACAACTCTTAAAAGCACTGGATGATGGGAGATAATTGGTCTGTAAACAATGTCCTAATCGAAGGGATGGATTAATCCGTTTGGTTGGCTAAGGTAGAGTAGCAAATAAACTTTCTTTGCTTTTTCTTGTATTTAGTCTATTTTGTTTCTAGTTCGGGGATATGGAAAATAGATACTTCTACAAAAATTAATTCTCTGTTTTTTCTCTAAGTGCAAAGAGTAATTCAAAATTTCAATGTCTCTCTTTCTCTTGAAACAATTGATTTTCCAAAACCAAATTCGAACGTGGCTTTTTTATAACCCAAAAAGACCAGAAGATCGAACATGGCCTTTTTCTGTTTCTTTTTTGGTGGTCAAGTAATTTGGGCCTAGGGAACCCTTCATGGTGGCCCACTGGCCCAATTTTTAATAACAGGAGTTATGTCCTTCTCTTGATCAATTTGAGGAACAAAAATCCTTATTCCTGCGTGAACAAAGCTTCTCTCTCTCTCTTAATCAGAACCGGTCACATAACTTTATTCAAAGGAAAATAGCGTTTCAACCAACCACTGGTTGCAAAAAAGGTCCGCGACCTACATAACAATCATAGCTTGCTGAAAATGGTAATCATGTGAACAAAAAATGACTTCAATAAGTACACTCTATACCAAACCAGATCAACTGAAACCAATGCTAAAAAACTAAATAATTTCCTCTATATTCTATCAGTTTCTAATTAGAGAAAAAAATTTGAAGACCTGCTCACTTCTTTTATAATATATGTAGTTATACAGATCCATAAATTTGATTCCGTAATAGTATTAAGGTGTAATTTTTGCCAATTGACTTTGATCTTGCATGTACGGACAATTGATTGAGTTATGACATGATAGTATGTAGCATGTAACATTATCGTAATCTTTCCTTCGTAGTAGTGTGAACTGGAAAACTATATAATACAATATTCCGTGAATTTACAGAGCAATCCACGCCCACCAACACGTTCTCTCTCTCGATGCTCGTGGATCCAACACGATCAAGGTGCTATTTGACTGTTTACTTTTAACTTTTTTTTATAAATGATGAGTAGTTTTATTAATTCTAACTTTTAAGATATATATATTATTTCAAACACAAGTAGAGGGGTTAATTAAAACTAGTAAGCACTAAATAATTTTTCAATCGAAATGATACAAGTAGAGGGGTTAATAGTTTGAAACTACGTAATGAAATTTGTTAAAAAGTAAGGATATAAAATATTTGATGAAATTTTGTTTTATGAAAAAATATTGAAATTGATGTGAAAAATATTATAATTTGTATCAAAATGTTGAGATTTTATTATTTGATTATGAAATTATATATATATTTTTTGAAGAGGGGGGAGCTTTTGATTCTACCAAACATAGCCTTAACCAACTGAAGTACCACTGGATTCCACAACCATTTACTCTAATAATAATGGTTAAACGTTTTATTTATTGGTATGAAATAAAATCAATAACTCACGCATAACCTTCTGTTGTTTTTTTTATTTTGTACTTGATGATGCCAGAAAAATTCGGCCCAGTCGATGAGCGATGAAGAGCCTTTCAACTATGCATAGAGAACCTGCAAAACGAAAGGGAGAGTGAGCGGGAATTCCCAGTGCGGTTAGCCTCTGAAATTCATGTTAGAGATCCCTCAAAAATAAAATCAAGAGGATCTTATATAGAAAAGAGTGAATAGATTTGTTGATAGACCTTAAAAAGATCCTTTGCGTGTATAACCGAGAGCTTTCCATTCAGAGTGACCCTCTGCACCCTGGGTTGCGTAGGAGAAGATGTCTCTTGTCCTCCCGACGTGTTGTATACGAAAGGAATTAATTGGGCCTCAGTGGAGGGAGGCTCATCTGGGCCTTATTTTAGATCTTTGGAAATTTACCTGTAAACCAACCTTTGAGGCTTTTTAACGTTGAGCCTAGTTTAAGTGTGTTGGGCCGGTCTGCCAGGGTCATATCTATCGGTACTTAACATAATTGATTATTTGCAATGGGTCAGCTATATTATTGTACAGTTTATTTTCCCAATATTTTGGAACATAGAAATTTCCAGCAAAACAAACACACTTCAAAATTTTTAACTTTTACACATACACACTTCACCTTTCACAAACCCTAATAAATCTCAATAAAGTAAAGATTCCCAAAATTTCGGGAATATTCCCCAAAATTTTGGCAAACAAACGCCCCCTATATATGAAAAGTCAGATTACAATGGAAAATCATAAATAAAAGCTGTTGCAATCTGACTTTTCATATAAATGTATGGCACGGATGGGATTTGTTTAATTTTCAATAACCACGTCCACTAGTTCGTCAAATGCAGCAGCCGAGTCTACATTTACAACACCCCCACTTTACCCATCTTCACTTTATGGAATTCGTTTCTTTACTTGAAAATTCTAAGAGCATTCTTAGTAGCTTCTTCAAATTTGGCTCTCTACTTTAACCGAAAACACACTTCTCTATTTTAACTATCAACTTTTTAAAAACACTCCAACAGCTTCTCTATTTTAACTATCTATTTTTTACTATTCTATTTAAATATTACTTTTCAAAGATTTCTTTATTCTTTCTCTAACATTTATATTTTTAAATATTTATTTTTAAGGGTATGGAGGAAGAAAAGAAAAAGAAAAAGAAAATAAAAGAGAGGGAGAACGTGAGATCTGGAAGAAAAGAAAAAAAAAAAAAGAAAAAAAGAAAAGAAAAGCGTGAGAGAAGAAAAGAAAAAAAATAAAAAGAAAATAAAAGAGAAGAGTGTGAGAGTGTGAGAGAAGAAAAGAAAAAAAAAAAAAAGAAAGAAAAAGATAGATATTAATATTTTAAGATAGTGAAGTGAATAGTGGTTCTCTAAAAATAGAGAACCACTGTTCACATGTTAAAATTTTTTGTAAAATTTGTTATAATAGATAAGCTGCTACACAGTATTTTTTGACTTTTTTGTTAAATTGGTTCTTTATTCTAACCAAAATGTTAGAATAGAGAACCTGCTAGGAATGCTCTAACAAGATCCTATTTTTGACGGAAACGTGTATATATAGATAACAGATAGAGCTGTCGGGCTGTCGGCAGAGCAAGATTTACCTTTAGGTGCACAGTTTATATATACGGAGTAAAGGGATTTAGAAAAATTAAAAAATATATATATAGGGAGGTCAAAGGCAATAAAAGGTCCGAGTAATACAATAAATTTTCATGTGAGATATAAGCTAATTAGATTTTATTTAATAGTGGTTTTTCTTACATGAACATATACATTATTTAATAATGCTATATATAATTATATACATACATTAGTTCCTGCCGCTGTGACTTTCGCTTAGTCTTCTAGATGCATGTGCATATAATTGGCTCCTAATAATGCTAGTAAATTATAGGGTTAACATTAAAATTACCATCTTCTATAGTTCTCTCTTATATTGCATAATCTAATTTGGAGAGAGATAAATAAAGAATATCGTCTCACTTTATTTAATATTGTATGTATTAAACTGTATATAATGTGGGTTTTACCATATTTAATAATTATTACATATATATATAATTTCTTCCATAAAGATCGGGTAAGTAAGATTACTAAGAGAGACACCTACATCAGGACCACGCTACATGCAGTTTGCTTTCAAGTCAAGCACAAACTAATGAGCTGAAAATGAAGCATTGATGAGCTGATTTCCCAACGTATAAAGAACGTACGTATCAGACCACAAAAACACCCATCTTCATTCATAGTTGAGGAGAAGGTTTGGACAGTCTTGCCATAACTCCCAGGAAAAAGCTGATTTCTCCACAAAATGAGACGATATTCTTTATTTATCTCTCTTCGAATTAATGCAATATAAAAGAGAACTATAGAAGATAATAATTTTAATGTTAACCCTAATGTCTCACTTTGTTTAATATTATCCGTATTAAACTGTACATAATGTGGGTTTTACCGTATTTAATAATTATTACATGTATATATATATATAATTTCTTCCAGAAAGATCGAGTAAGTAAGATTACTAAGAGAGACATGCGTCAGGACCACGCTACATGCAGTTTGCTTTCAAGTCAAGCACAAACTAATTAATGGATTGAAAATGAAGCATTGATGAGCTGATTTCCCAACACAAAAAGAACGTACGTATCAGACCACAAAAACATCCATCGTCATTCATAGCTGAAGATAAGATTTAAACAGTCTTGCCGTAACTCCTAGGAAAAAGCTGATTCCTCCGCAATGACTTTTAAGAAGTCCATGCATGCATGTTTTAGGTGAAGAATAATCATTACATGCTGTAACTACCACGTAAGAAGATTCCTCCACAATGACTTCTAGGAAGTCGATCCATGTTTTGGGCAAATAATAATAATCAATACATGCAGGAATGAAGCTAGAAGAAATATTTTGTCGGGGCTGAAAATATTGATTTTTAAAATTAGAAAGAATTTTTTGAAAAAATATTAATGAAAAAATTAATGTTACTCTCTGAATTAAGCCTCTTAAAATTATTATAAAGTCAAATTCTACCTAACAAGCATTTAATATGAAAATTAAATGTATATGATTATATCATATTAATGCCTTCAGTGTTTTTTTTCCACCCAAAGATATATACGATGGAGCTACGCTCTAGTTATTATTATTTTTTAGTCAAAACAGCAAGTTTTATTAAAATCAAAGAGGTTTGAAAACCTCAAGTACATGCTCTAAGGAGCGTGTCAGACTCTCCGGAGAAGCGACGGGCCAACGAGCAAAGGGGCCAACGGCCTTATAAACCCAAGCCCAAAAGGGCGGGTAGAGACCCATAAAGGGTGAAAAGCCCACGAAGGGTAGCAAGCTGAGTTGCACTCTAGATAATTATTAGTGACTACTGAACATATATATATCCCACCACTTCTTCGTTTAAGGGACTAAAAAGAGATTAATTACTTGTGCTCATACAATTACCGGCAAGTATACCCATCTAACTCCTAATTTATCTCCTTCAAATCCTTTTTTCTTCTTCTGAGCTTTTCCTTCGATTAATCAGAAAATTCAAAATCTAGGAAATGATGGAACAATTTTTTAAAGAATATTCGAGAGCCGGACAAGACTTTCAAAATTTAGTATTATAATATTGTTAATTGTGAAAGTACTGTCCAAAATTAGAATTCAGAAAATATGAGTGGGATGGGTACGACAGTGACTTGAACTTGAGGTAGTGAGAGCCAGACGAAATGTGAAATAGAGAAAATAATGGGAGAAAAATATAAGAAGAATATAGTTATTGCTCCTTTGTTTCATTTTCCTTGATGACTAAAATTTCTAGACAAAAATATCAAAGATAAAGCAAAAATCAACGGCCATGAAAATATCAGAAAAGTATACGTGTGGCTCTTTGTTTTATTTTCATTTTCTTTGTCGCTCCTTTAATTTGAGTGAATTTTTTTATATTTATTGTAATGAAAATTATTTTATTTGATACACATTTTGAGTTAATTGTATTTACAAATTAAAATTTTGAAATAGTTAAAAATTTTATAATGAGTTGTGCTTTGAAAACGGGTCCTAACTAAATTCATCTTATTTCATTATCCGTACACGGTACATGTTTGCATGATATATCATTGATATTGCAAAATTTATGGCTTTTCTTTATGTTTTTAGAAAGTTGTAAAGTTTTACAATCTGACTTTCGTATATAACATGACGGTCAGTACAAAAGAAACCGGTATCATAATATATATATAACCACGTCCACTTGTCCGTCAAACGCACGCACCTCTTGCAGAGCGGAGAGCCATAAGGCTTACTAATGAGGGTCGCATCAATCCGCGGTCCTGTCCCATTGCCGTATTTTGGCATTTTCTATTTACACACCTTTATGTCAGCTTCCACACTTTGTAGCGGTCCCCTCCCGTGGCGGCATTTTGGCATTTTCTATTTACACACCTTTATGTCAGCCTCTACGCGTTAACTTTTGTAGCGGTCCCGTCCAATGGGCTGCATTTTCTATCTACACACCTTTTGTGTCAGCTTCCACACGTTTAACTTTTGTAGCGGCCATGACTCGGGCGTCAGTTCGATGTACAATCTCACAGAGACTTCTAGCTATAAAGTCTGCGGAATGGGGATGTAATGTAATGTTACTAACAATAATTAATAATAAAGTCCAGTCTCCCCTTTCTAACATGTGTCATTGATGTGCTGGTTAATCATGAATTCATGACCCACCATATACTGTGGCCATATATGATGAGGAATTAGGACTAACAAAGTAAGACGAAATCCTCGGTGTACGTGGTCCATGCCTGATTTCCACAAACTTAAGTCCACACACTTTTAGGATCACATCAAGCATTGCTTCAAATCCAGACAGTCTTGCAGTAAGTTTTGGGGAAGAAGATTCTGCCAATTAGTCCACAGAAAAGTCAAGCTTTCGTCGGCGTCGTACATAGAAAGAAGATAAATTTAACCTTGATCCTGGGGCGCTGAACTGCCCAACATCCCATATGCCCATAAGAGTCGTAGCCTATCTAGGACTCTAAAGGCTACGACTCTAAAGTAACATGCGAAAAACACAATAGAATAGCACCCTCTTCTTAAAAGAGTAGAAAGAGGTCGTGCCTGGCGATGGCCTTACATGGGAAGCTTTTGCAAGTCTCATTGATTGGAGTGATAATGTTTGCAATGGTGGCAGCACCTGTAGCAGCTCAAGCCAAGCCTGATTGCCCAAACAAATGTGGAAATATAGAAATTCCATTTCCATTTGGCCTGACTACTGACTGTTACCTAGATCAAGATCATCATCTGTTTAACATCAGTTGTGATCAATCTTTAAAATCAATGTGGGGGGAATTTCCCGTTATAAGTGTATCCATTGATGCTCATGAGTTGCATGTGTCGACTGATGTAGCCAGCGATTGTTACAATAAGTCCGGTCCATCTGAAGGATTCGACATTGTTGACTTCCGCGACTCAATTTTTGCTTCGCGTTTCCATACCCAAGCGACCAAACCAAACCACGCCCGAAGTCAAGATTTGCAGGCGGCAAATCTTGCAGCGTAGCAGCCACGCGCCATTTAATGCATGAATGCGGTTCATTAACTGCAGCAGCTCGCAGCTCAACAAGAAATGGCTTTACATTTTTTCTTCTTCCTTTATAAATCAGTGACGTGAATGAGAGGAAGAGCGAAGAGGAGTGCGAAGTGGAAGGAGAAATACGAAGTGCAGTGAGTGAAGCTGTGAGAGTTGAGAGTTATATATTTAGTTTGTTGAAATCAAAGTTCTCTCCTCTGTGGACGTAGGCATATTGCCGAACCACGTTAAATATTGGCCTTTGCGTGTTTGTGTTTTTTTTCGTTCTGTGCTCAACAAACACCACGCTAATCACAGGCACTTTCACCTTTTCCAAAACAAAAAATAAGTTTATTGCTCTTGGCTGTGACACTCATTACTGAGTGGAGTCAGAAACGGGGAGAACTACACTTTTGGGTGTATATCGGCATGTGATAGCCCCAGCCAAGTGGTGAATGGGTCTTGTTCAGGCATTGGGTGTGGCGAGGTACAGATTCCGGATGAAATGACAGATATTGAAATGAGTGTAGACAGCTTTGAGAACCACGGTAACACTAGCTCAAATGCTTATCAAACAGATTCCGGATGAAATGACAGATATTGAAATGATTGAAATGAGTGTAGACAGCTTTGACAACCATTTGAGCTAGTGTTAAAGGCGAAATTATCAACTTCTAGTGCAATGGGCGATTATACACTCTAGTTCTCTTAAATTGTATCCAATCTTCTCAGATTGCGATCACTATGTTATCTATAAAATGATCAAATCTAGAATTGATCCATAGAAAGCAGTCTGCCGCTCCTGATTGCCTATGGGGCCGATCCCCGCAATGGAGTGGAAGATCTCTTAAATTGCAAGGATCTGTTTGATCCAATAGAAGAGAAAGGAGTAAAAGCATTGGAAAAAGTCAACAAGAAAACTATTGGTCAGATCAGACAATGGATCGACCATAGTGTATTTCATCATGTTGCACAGGAGACAGACGCCTACACTCTATGGCAAAAGCTGGAGAACATGTATCAGGCCAAAACGCTCGAATAAGGCTCTCTTAATGAGACGCCTTGTGAATTTGAAGTTGAAGAGCGGTACCTCTGTTGCTGAGCACACCAGTGAGTTTCAGAACCTGGTGAACCAACTTTCAACCGTGCGTTGAATCTTGGCGATGAAGAACAAGCTCTCTTACTTCTCAGTTCGCTACCAGACAGTTGGGAGACGTTGGTGGTCTCCCTCAGCAATTCGGCTCCAGATGGCAAACTTACCATGGTGATGGTAAAGGATGCCTTGTTTAATGAGGAAGCCAGGAGAAAAGAGGCTAGGTATGGACCAGTCACATGCCTTCGTAACCGAAGGAAGGCACCAACGAAGTGGTAGAGGGAGAAGTAGAGGCAGAAGCAGGAGCAGAGGCAGATCCCAAAATCCCGGCGGTTACCACCAAAAGGGCAAGATAAATGTTTCCACTGTGGCATCGAAGGCCACATTAAGAAGAACTGCGGAAGTTACAACGGGAGCAAGGCCAATCCAGCAACCAGCCAAAGAAGGCCGATGGTGAAGCATTAGTCACCATTCCAGGAGATTGTGCATTACTCTCCACCGGTGAAGAAGAATGTCTCCATGTTGCGAGTCAGGATGCAGAATGGGTGGTAGACACAGCAGCTTCCTACCACGCCACTCCTCGCAGTGATTTCTTCACCACGTATAAAGTCGGAGATTATGGTACAGTGAGGATGGGTAACACCAGTTCCTCAAAGATCGCGGGTATTGGTGATGTGTATAAAGAAAAATATTGGCTGTACCATGGTGTTGAAAGACGTTCGACACGTGCCCGACCTCGGTTAAATTTGATATCCGGGACAGCCCTTGATCGACTGGGCTACGACAACCACTTCGGCAACGGTGCTTGGAAGCTGACGAAAGGCACCATGGTTGTCGCCCGTGGACATATCTGCGGCACGTTATACAAGACCCATGTGAAGATATGCACTGATAGCCTCAATGCAGTTCAAGATGAGGCATCTCCAAATCTGTGGCACGAGAGACTCGGTCACATGGGTGAGAAAGGGTTGTTTACACTGGCAAAGAAGGCGCTTATTACTGTCAACAAAGGTACAACGCTAAACCCTTGTGAGCATTGCTTGTTTGGTAAGCAACATCGAGTCTCATTTAGTACATCTGCTAGTAAAAGATCAGAGTTGTTGAGCCTGGTACACTCTGATATATGCGGTCCCTTAGAGGTGGAGTCTTTGGGCGGTAACAGGTATTTTGTTACATTTATTGATGATGTTTCACGTAAAGTGTGGGTGTATTTCTTGAGAACGAAGGACCAAGTTTTTGAACAGTTCAAAAACTTTCACGCTATGGTGGAAAGAGAAACTGGAAAAAAAGTTAAAGTGCCTCCGGACAGACAATGGAGGCGAGTACACTTCCAGAGAGTTCAGAGCATACTGCTCTGGCCATGGCATCAGACACGAGAAGACGGTCCCACGCACCCCACAACACAATGGTGTAGCCGAGAGGATGAATCGGACCATTGTAGAACGAACCAGATGTATGCTCAGTATGGCCAAGTTGCCTAAGCCATTCTGGGGTGAAGCAGTTCGTGCAGCCTGTTACCTGATCAACAGAACACCATCTGTACCGTTGAAGTTCGAAGTTCCGGAGATGGTGTGGTCTGGTCATAAGATCTCCTACTCTCATCTGAGAGTATTTGGGTGCAAAGCATTTGCACATGTATCCAAGGAGCAGAGGCAGAAGCTTGATGTCAAGTCCACTCCGTGTATTTTTATTGGCTACGGAGATGAAGAATTTGGATACAGACTTTGGGATCCAGAAGCTAAGAAGGTCATCAGAAGCAGGGACGTTGTGTTCCATGAAGCTGAGTTATACGGTAGCTTCAAAAGATCAACAAACCCAGGTGAAAACAGTACAGTGCTCAAGATACTGTTACCAGTCCTGCTCCATTCCAGTCTACCACAGAGACTGAAGAAATGCAGGAAGGATCCCAGAAGAAGAAGAGGAAGTTGATGATGATGCAGAGGGTGTTGAGCAGGGGGAGCAGGTACCCATTCCACCAGAAGCTGCTGAATCATCACAACAATCAGATGATGAAGAACTTCCTCCAGTTGACGACCCTCAACAGAACAGATCTACGAGAGGTCGGTTGCTGATTCCATCACGAAGATATCTGGAATCAGATTATATTCTTCTTACTGATGAGGGGGAGCCAGAAAGTTTTCATGAAGCAAAAGCTCATACAGATAAAGTCAGATGGATTCAAGCTATGCAAGAAGAGATGAGTTCCTTGCAGAAGAATCAGACGTATGAATTGGTGAAGCTTCCAAAGGGCAAGAGAGCACTGAAGAATAAATGGGTATTCAAGCTGAAGAACGATGGCAAGCAGGTGAAGTACAAAGCTCGTTTGGTCGTCAAAGGTTTCCAACAGAAGAAAGGAGTTGACTTTGACGAGATATTCTCACCTGTAGTGAAGATGACCTCAATTCGAGTTGTACTCGGATTGGTTGCCAGTCTAGACTTGGAGCTTGAACAAATGGATGTGAAGACAGCGTTTCTTCACGGAGATCTCAAAGAAGAGATATACATGGAGCAGCCAGAAGGTTTTGAAGTTCATGGGAAGGAACACTTGGTCTGCAAGTTAAAGAAGAGCCTCTACGGTCTTAAGCAGGCTCCCCGACAGTGGTACAAAAAGTTTGACTCGTTTATGGTGAGTCATGACTACAGAAGGACTGCACGGACCAGTGTGTGTATATTCGCAAATTCCCAGATGGTAATTTCGTTACTCTACTGCTTTATGTTGATGATATGCTGATAGTTGGACAAGATGCATCCATAATCAGCAAGTTGAAGACAGATCTCTCTAAGTTCTTCGACATGAAGGACTTAGGACCAGCCCAGCAGATATTGGGCATGAAGATTGTTCGTGACAGGAAAGCTAAGAAGCTATGGTTGTCACAGGAGAGATATGTTGAACAAGTGATCAAAAGGTTCAACATGGAAAGTGCTAAGCCAGTCAGTAATCCACTGGCTAGTCATTTTAAATTGAGCAAAGCTCGTGTCCCTCATCGAGGGAAAAGGTTGAAGAGATGGCTGCAGTCCCCTACTCTTCAGCTGTTGGCAGTCTTATGTACGCAATGGTGTGTACGAGACCTGACATCGCTCACGCTGTGGGAGTCGTGAGCCGATTTCTTTCCAACCCAGGAAAGGAACATTGGGAAGCGGTCAAGTGGATTCTCAGGTACCTTAAAGGTACGTCGAAGCTATGTTTGTGTTTGGGGGAGCTGATCCATCTTGGAAGGATATACAGACTCAGATATGGCTGGTGATCTTGATGGAAGAAAATCTACATCAGGATTCATTTACACATTTTCTGGGGGAGCTGTCTCATGGCAGTCCAGATTACAGAAATGTGTGGCTTTATCCACAACAGAAGCAGAGTACATTGCTGCAGCGGAAGCTGGGAAGGAAATGTTGTGGTTAAAGCGGTTTCTCCAAGAGTTGGAATCAGTCAGAAGGAATACAAGGTACATTGTGATAGTCAGAGTGCTCTGGATTTGAGCAAGAATTCAATGTACCATTCCCGCACAAAACATATTGACATTCGCTATCATTGGATACGCGAGGTGATGGAGCAACAACTACTGAAGCTTGTGAAGATCCACACAAAAGAGAATCCAGCAGACATGTTGACGAAGGTGGTCACTCGTGAGAAGCTCGAGCTATGTAGAGACATAGCCGGGATGGACACCTCCAACTGATTGATGTCAGGACACAGTCTCCTCTTGTGGGTATGGAGGGGGAGAATTGTTGACTTTCGTTTTTTTCGCGTTTCCATACCCAAGCGCCAAACCAAACCAGCCCGAAGTCAAGATTTGCAGGCGGCAAATCTTGCAGCGCAGCAACCACTCCATTTAATGCAGTGATGAATGCTGTTCATTAACTGCAGCAGCTCGCAGCTCAACAAGAAACGGCTTTACATTTTTTCTTCTTCCTTTATAAATTAGTAACGTGAATGAGAGGAAGAGCGAAGAGGAGTGCGAAGTGGAAGTGAGAAATATGAAGTGCAGTGAGTGAAGCTGTGAGAGTTGAGAGTTGTATATTTGGTTTGTTGAAATCAAAGTTCTCTCCTCTGTGGACGTAGGCATATTGCCGAACCACGTTAAATATTGACCTTTGCGTGTTTGTGTTTTTTTTCGTTCTGTGCTCAACAGACACCACGCTAATCACAGGCACTTTCACCTTTTCCAAAACAAAAAATAAGTTTAGTGCTCTTGGCTGTGACACTTACTCATTACTGAGAGGAGTCAGAAACGGGGAGAACTACACTTTTGGGTGTATATCGGCATGTGATAGCCCCAGCCAAGTGGTGAATGAGTCTTGTTCAGGCATTGGGTGTGGCGAGGTACAGATTCCGGATGAAATGACAGATATTGAAATGAGTGTAGACAGCTTTGACAACCACGGTAAGATTTTGGACTTCAACCCCTGCAGCTATGCTTTTGTTGTGGAACAGGGCAAGTTTAACTTCTCCAGCGATTATCTCCGTGAGCTACCATTCGAATTCCCTCCAGTGGTGTTTGATTGGGCTATTGGCAATGAGACATGCGAAGAAGCCCCGAAAAAACGGAATTTTGCATGTCAGGCAGATTATAGTGAATGCTCAGATCTGCAGACCAGGCTGGGGTACCGTTGGAAGTGCAAGCAGGGCTACCAAGGGAACCCGTACCTCGCTGATGGTTGCCATGGTATCAATTTCGAATATTTGTTTCTCCGTTTTGATGCATATTTGTAATGCTTTATACGCTTATAATCGTACTATTGAGTTGATAATCTTCATAAACTATCCACAGACATTGACGAATGTCAGGATCCAAATCTCAATGATTGCGTAAGTGGGGAAAACGTCTGTGTGAACACAAGAGGCAATTACACATGCCATTGTCCTGAGGGGTACCGTGGGGACGGCAGAAACGACGGTGAAGGGTGCGCTGCGCATCCGTTACCAGTATTCGAGATTGTCAGTTGTAAGTACATATATTTACTGTTCTTTACGTTTAAAGCTTGGGTTGCCAATTACTTTTTCTTTTCCTAAGTAGTTGCCAAAGTAATTTGCAAATTAAAAGAGCTCCTACTCCTACAATTTTGGAGGTGGAGTTTCTAACTGAAAAGAAAGCATCAATTACCGTATTGGACAAGATCTTTCAGACTCCAAAAGTTGGTTTCAATACTACTTCCTAATTAGGAAGTAAAAATTATAAACATTTTGAGTTTGTAATATAAAAATTTTGAGAATTTGACTTTTTAGGAGGTTGGTTTGTAAAAACCTGGTGAAATAGTTTAAGAGGTTTGTTTGTAAAATGATTTTTATTGGAGTTTTTTAAAATGTAAGGAGAGAAAAGATATGATATAATTTTTTAATTAAAAAGTAATTGAGTTTATTTACCAGGTAAGGAGAGAGGAGATTTGATGCATTTTTTTTTTTATAAAAAAATATTAGACTTGAAGTGTAAATGTTTTGGAATTTGTGTGAAAATTTTGAGATTTTAATGTTTAGTTGTATAAATGTTGACCTTTTAAAAAAAATTCTTTAAAAGTTGGAAAAGAAAATAATTAAGGTATTCGATCGGTACTCCTAGTTTTAGACAATTAAGGGCCAAGAAGGTATTTTGTTCATGCGTTGAGCATTGTCCGAAACAGTTATAGTAGATTAGGGGTGATTAATTAATATTTCATTCTCATGTCATTTATAAAATTTTGTAAGTAGGTAAGCCATATAAATATTTATTACATCAACACTTCATCGTACGGCCAAAAGCCATAAAAAGTTTGCTCCACTATTATTTGTCCTAGCTACAATCTGTCATCATCATTTTTGCAAAGATCTCTGCGGGAGTTTCACAAAGTACTTATTCTTATAAAAACAGCTAATTACTCTCTCTAACTAGCTTAAACAATTAATTGCTAAGCTTTAACATCTTTTAATGGAGCAGTAAACAAATAGATCCGGGATGTTAACTATTTTGATAGAAGTCGGTCTTGTCAAACGACTGATGTTTCGGCCCTTTAAACGCAGGTGTTGGCGTAGGGATAATTACTATGCTTGTTTTCAGCTCCTTGTTGTACTTTGTACTCAAAAGAAGAAAATTTATCAAGCTTAAAGAAAAGTACTTTCAACAGAATGGAGGCTTCATTTTGGAATAACGACTCAAGAAATCACAAGGAGGGTCACACGAAACTGTCAACATCTTTACCGCAGAGGTGCTAGAGAAGGCTACAAAAAAGTATGATGAAAGCAGGATCGTTGGCCGAGGAGGTTTTCGTATCGTTTAAAAAGGATTTTTATCGGATAATAGGATTGTTGCCATTAAGAAGTCCAAGATTGTGAATCAAAACCAAGCTGAACAATTCATTAACGAGGTGGTTGTGCTCTCCCAAATTAACCATAGGCATGTTGTCAAACTCTTGGGCTGCTGTTTAGAGACACCAGTTCCTTTACTAGTCTATGAGTTTGTCCAAAAAGGGACTCTCTTCGAGTACATTCATGAGGAGAGCAGCAAATCCACTTTAACGTGGGGAATTCGTCTAAGGATAGCTACAGAAACAGCTGAAGCACTATCGTATCTGCACTCTGCAGCTTCAACGCATATAAGTCATAGAGATGTCAAGTCATCAAACATACTTCTCGATGATGATTTAACTGCAAAAGTCTCCGACTTTGGAACTTCAAGGTTGGTCCCTCAAGATGAAGACGTTTTGGCCACTGTTGTACAAGGAGCTCTAGGGTATTTGGATCCTGAATACAGGGATCGGTTACTATGCGAAGCAGTACTGTGTGAAGCACTGCGAAGCAACGATCAAGATTAAAAATGAGCGAAGGAAAGGTGGAGATCGTTCCATGTCATTTAATGAATACCCGCCCAACCCATCAACACAGCATCCCACCCGACCCGCGAAAATCTTGCCCACCTGCTTGTGAAACCAAAACAATCGAGATTTCAAGATGCCCAGGTCTTCTTCTTTATCGTTCAGGTCTTGAAATCGTTGCACAGCCACCTCAGTTTGGTCTGGAGCGTAGTCGACCATGCTTTCTTCTTGATGTGGAAGTGAATTTGCAAGAGGAACTTCGTCTTCAGAAGCTACACTTTGCGACTCCAGATCACCTTCTCTTGCGCTTGCTAATGGCCGTTCGAAAGCCGACCCTTTTGGACTTGCCTTCGGTGTCCATCTCTGGACATCATGATCTGGGGCGTGGTCGTGCTTTCTTCTTACTGGAAGTGAACTATCGAGTTGTTTTGTTGCAGTGGGATTGAGTGAACTATCAAGCTGTTTTGTTGAAGTGAACTATCGACCCTTTTGTTTTATTCATGCATTCTCTGTTCAACTCAATCTCATTGCAACAAAACAACTCGATAGTTCACTTCCACGGCAAGAAGAAAGCACGACCACGCTCCGGATCATGATGTCCTGAGATGGATACTGAAGGCAAGTTCAAAAGGGTCGGCTTTCGAACGGCCATTAGCAAGCACAGGAGTTGGTGATCTGGAGTCGCAAAGTGTAGCTTTTTGAAGACGAAGTTCCTCTTGCAAATTAACTTCCACATCAAGAAGAAAAGCATGGTCGACTACGCTCCAGACCAAACTGAGGTGGCTGTGGAACGATTTCAAGACTTGAACGATGAAGAAGAAGACCTGGGCATCTTGAAATCTCGACTGTTATGGTTTCACAGGCAGGTGGGCGAGATTTTCATGAGTCAAGTGGGATGCAGTGTTGATGGGTCAGGCGGGTATTCATTAAATGACATGGAACGATCTCCACGGTTCGTTCGCTCGTTTTTAATCTTGATCGTTGCTTCGTAGGGCTTCACACGGTACTACTTTGCATAGTAACCGATCCCCCTGAATACATACAAACAAACCAATTGACAGAAAAGAGTGATGTCTAAAGCTTTGGAGTGCTCCTAGTGGAGCTACTAACGGGAAAGGAGGTATTTTCATTCAAGAGGCCCGAAGAGGAAAAAAGCCTAGCCATGTACTTCCTTTCTTCCTTGAAAAACGATAGACTGTCTGAAGTTCTTGAAAATTTCACAGTTGAAGAAAGCAATGAGGAACAGATCAAGGAAGTGGTTAAGATTGCAAAGTGTTGCTTAGAAGTAAAAGGGGAGGAAAGGCCTACTATGAAGGAAGTGGCAGTTCAGTTAGACGGACTAAGAAAGAAAGAGAAGCATCCGTGGGTTAATGTGGATCTATCACATGTGGAAGAGGCCGAAAGCTTGCTTGATGAGATCAGCGTTGCACAAAAAGACGAGGTAAGTAGGAGTACTGTTGAAACTGCTGGATATGACGGCACGAGGAATCCTTTAGTGCCATTTGAATTGGGGGATGGAAGATGAATATATAGTGCACGGTAGCATCCGCGGCCGGCCTTTGATGTCATTTTCTGCTGATGCCGTTCTCCGTTTCAGTGTGCTAGACGCACGTACTGTACTAATGGGGAGAGAAATAACATAATGAACCTTCTGTTTGAAATCTAGCTAGAATGGTTAATTAAGAAGATAAAAAAAACTCTCCTAGAAATTGTGTATTTTGTGGCTGGGCACGTTCCTTCCTCTGGGTACAACGTGTCATGCACTGTGGTTGTGTTTAGTTTTGTGTGTTTATATTAGCTAGTCTGAAGTACTTGTAACTACTTTATTTTTCCGTATTTTCTTTTCTCAACTTCCTTTATTAATTTGTAAGGTATTTTGGTTTACACTTCCAATTTACTAGACGTCATGCATGTGCTACTCGTTTCTATATTCCTTAATATTCGCGTATACTGCCTCAGCCCTCATTCCACAAGCTGCAGGTCAAAAAGAAAGGAGGCCGGAGTAAATGCATGACTCAGAAATGCTTAAAAAAATAAAAGAAAAGCCATGATTCGCACTGGGCTTTATAATAATTAAAATAAATAAATAAATAGCACTATCTAACAGTTAATTTATTTGTGAATGTGAACAAATCAGTAACTAATTTTCTTTAAGCAATATGTATTGAAGAAGTAGAATCCATGTTTGATCGTTCAACTTCATTAACTCTTATAAGATATATAAATATAAAACAGTAGCGGTTTGAGTGCAGAGGAAACGTCAAGATAATGGCTTGGAGCATGTGACAACTGATTCATCTTTTCTTCGGAGCTTAAAAAAAAAAAAGTGGTAGAAAGCAACTCAAAGAATGCAGGGGATTGAGCGTCATATACACGGACGACTTGCTAATGATCCCCCATATCTGTTACAGCGAACTGTATCGCGTCAGCTTTTACCCATGTGGAGCTGATATGACGACGCCACATGCAATGGCTACGACGAGTCAGCTGATGTAACTGCTAATGCCTATCGCCCTACGCGATGGACTTTTGGTGATTTTTTCCTTTTTCGAAGGCGTCACTGATTTGCTTCGTGAAGGTTGTTGGTGGGTGACACTATGAGGTCCGATTAGCATGTGCATATAGCTAGCTCTGCCGGTCAACGTACATTCCAGTACTTTTTCTAGTACGTTGGCGTAGTTTTTCAATATAAATCACGCTACTCATGAGACGTGAAAATAGCGTCCGAGCCACCTCCCGTGGTGACTTTCACTTGGTCATCAAGACGTGCTGCGTTCACCAACGAAATCAGCGTATGTAATTCTAACTGGCTGATCCAAACTCTGTGTGTATATACATATATATATATATATATGGTAGTAAAATATACAAGTTGCAAACATTTTAATTAATATAATTAATTGTATCAATATTTATCAGATGGAGATTACCAAGTGCACATCACTCCACCGGTCAACTATATTTAAGTACTTTTCTAGTACCTTGTGGGTGGGAAAGGATTCACTTTTAAGAGACAATTACCTAATGGGTCCTAACAGGCTATTAGATAGATGACAGCACATTAATAAATCTATCTAATATATGGTCTATATTGAAATGGATGACAGCACATTAATGAATCCATCCATCATTTTTTATTTTGCATTTTTTGAACATTTTAATATAGATCATTAGATGGATTCATTAATGTGTTGTCATCCATCCAATGACCTGTTAAGACCATTAAGTAATTCTCTCTTAGGAAGGAATCCGAGTGGGCAGGCATAGTTTAGTATATAAATCAAGCAACTGAGGTGTGAAAAATGGCCACATATAGCTATAGCTTCCCAACTACCTCCCGCGGTGACTTTCAATCGATTGGTCTTCAAGATGAGTTGCCCACAATTACCAAAGAAATCAGCAAATATATATATTCAGCTCCCGAATACATATGGGAGCAAACTATATATACAAGATGCAAACATTTTAGTATAATTAATTGTATCAATTATGAGATTAAGGGTCTGTCTGTTGGTCTGCAAAAAGCCCTCTTAAATGCGTAGACGAGGTTGGATTACGCATGTGGAGGACACAACACATGTTACGATTCCGACAACCGCCATGAATACCGTTGCAAGTGTGAAGAAGGTTATGATGGACGCAGGAAACCCATACCTTCCTAATGGTTGCCAAGGTATGAATTGGATATTTAGCAACAAGCTTCTCCATAGAATAAGGATAAAGAAAATTAATTTATGCTAGCTTGTATGATATTTTTCTTTTTTTCTTTAGTGACTTAATTATATTAAACCATATGAAATGCTAGGAAACCTAACGACTATGTCTTAGAAAAGACAGACCACTAGTACACCACCGTACCCTAATGAAAATTCGGCAAAAATACAGCATATACGGAGCTACGTACTGCAGTCTCTCACTCTTTCGTCCATGAAACATGAAATATATATAGATTCTTTTGAGTCTTCTATGAACCAGCTTTTTTTTTTTTTAATTCTATGAACCAGCTTTAAACCACATGACTCACCTGAACTTACTACAAAGCACCACACAACAGACAGATCTGACAAAGATCTAACGCAGACAAAATATCTAGCGAAGAATTTACCAACTATCAATCTAGTGACGAAATATCTTGTGATGGTGATGGGCTACATTGTATTTCAGATCTTGTTGAGTGCAAAACTCGAAACCCCTGCAAAGATCCTAATCAAATATGCAGGAATGTTGCATGGGCGCTACGACTGTTCTGGTCAAGAGGAGTACGAAGCCTATAACATGACAGATGGAACTGCAGGCCCGTGCTAAGGTCCACCGGTCTAGGATTATCAGTATTGCACTGGGTAAGTATATGACAGTTGTTTATGATTTTTCAAACTGTATTTTCTTTTGCTTAATTGTTACTTTATTCCAACACACACACATACACACAATATATATATATATATATATATATATAAGTGCTCTCGCTTTTGATATCTAGAGGCTAACGAAAGAAAAAAAGTAGGAAACTAGAAAGAAAATGGCTATCCCCAGCGAGCTGTCGTTAACTGATCTTTTGACTTTGAGGAATATTTAACAAAGCGCAGGACAAGAGTACGTACTCGAAGTCTTTAAATATTATATATTGCTGAACAGTATTCAATCACTCTCTTTTTGTTATATTTATTTTCTTTTTCTTTGTTTCACCGTCATTGACTTGGGAAAACAAATTTCTGTGGTTCATGCATTGACTATTATATATACTCTTTTTGGAATTGCGACATTGGATTATAATTAGGCTGCAAGATTTTCTTTCGCTACAATATTATATATCTTTCCTCGCTCCTAATTAGAGCCGGAGAAGATATCTGCAAATTATTTTTTCTTATTTTTGTATCTTAATTGGATCCCTCATCCCTTTTCATTTTCTTCTGTCCCACTCCTCTACATTCAACTGCTCAACAATAATCCATCGTGCCTGTTTGCAATGTCCTTAATTAAACACTTTTGGCCCTTACTAGTTTAATTTAATTAATAAAGGCTTCGACAGAGTACACAAAAAAAAAAAAAAAAACAAAAAACAAAAAAGGGACAGAAAGGAAAAAAAACAAAAAATTTACTGTGGGTTGAACTCAATCCCTATAGTTATAGGTTCAAGGGAAAAATCGTACATCGGGATCTATTTGTCTTGGTCTCAAATAACAAACTAACAATATGTGGTATCCACCATTTGTAGTTTGATACATTTCTATAGTTATTCCATTACATATATATTTGATGTTCAACTTTATTGAGATTTTCCTGTCAGACAATAGAAAATAGAAACATTAATGTACTAAGCTGAAATGCAAATCTTAATGTGTGCAGGTATCTGCATAAGCTTTTTAGATGTACTTCTTGTGGGTGGTTGTTGGATATATTGGGAACATAAAAGAAGAGAGCTGATCAAGTTGAAAGAGAAATTCTTCAACCAAAATGGCGGCTTAATGTTAGTGAACCAACTCTAGTCACCACGGCGGGTCTGTGCAGTTTGCCAAAATCTTTAGTGCAGAAGAGCTTGAAAAGGCCACCAACAACTATGACGAGCAAAGAATCCTTGGCCAAGGAGGCTATATATGGAACTGTTTACGGAGGAATATATACTACAATTAGCATATATTTTCCAGTGTCTTGGTTTTTTATTTGCATATACAGTTATATTACCGTTTAATTATCTTTGGTAAATGAGATTAGCTTAATGCTAAGGTTGTCTTGCTACTTCTGCTCCACTGCGTTTCAGATATTGATGAGTGTACTCAAATTCCAAACGCCTGCAATATTACTACAACATGCACCAACCTTCCCGAAAATTTCACGTGCTCTTGTCCCAAGGGATTCGAAGGCGATGGGCTGATCCAGGGAACAGGTTGCAGCCCTAAAGTTGGCAAATCTACGGATTCGAAGTATGCTATTCCGCTGAGTAAGTATACATACGACTTGCATTACACTTTTGTTCTGTTTTCGTTAATTTTCCTGGTCAATTTATTCATGCATATATATGGGATAGGGAACCCAACCATTCCCCCTGAAATACTGTCCCATATTTATGATTTGAAGATATAATTTTCGTTCTTAGCTTTTGACCTCCTTTTAAAAATCTTCTTTGGGTTTTCACTCTCATTATAGGCAGCCCAGAGTATCAATTTAGTCCTATTAATCTCCATCTAAAAAGTTAACATTCAGTTCGACTTTGTCACCGGTCACCCTATAAGGATTCCACTGGTGTCTCTCTTGATGACATGTCACCAAATACATATATAGTCATATCATTAAAAAAATATATATTATTATTTCGAAAAATTTAAGCAAAAAAAAAAAATATTAAAAAAGAAGGTGAAACATCATTGTACGCTTCATATCTATTGAAAAAACATCAGTCAGAAAAACATCAGTCAGGCTTCTTCACGTTTCAATTTGTTTAATTACGCTAATTATCTTGAAAAACCAAACAATCATCACCCTCAATTCCATTTAGACATAAATAGAAAAGCAAAATCTATATAGTAGTACTTAGCCAAATTGCAAATTTGATCATGTGTAGGTATTTGCGCAATCCTTTTAGTACTCCTGGTGGTTGGTTCTTTGATATATTGGGAACTGAAAAGAAGAAATCTCATCAAGCTCAAAGAGAAATTCTTCATACAAAATGGTGGCATGAGATTATTGCAGCAGCTCTCGTCTAACAAAGGGTCTATGGAGATGGCCAAAATCTTTAGGGCAGAAGAGCTCGAAAAGGCTACCGACAACTATGATGAGAGTAGAATCTTGGGCTGAGGTGACTACGGAACTGTTTATAGAGGAGTGTTACTAGATAACAAAGTGATTGCCATCAAGAAGTCTAAACTCAATGATCCAAGCCAGATTGAGCAATTTATAAATGAGGTGATTGTGATTGCTCAAATTAACTATAGAAATGTGGTTAAATTATTAGATTGTTGTTTGGAAAAGGAAGTCCCTTTACTACTTTATGAATTCATTACAATTGGGACTCTCTCTAACCACATCCATGATGAAAGCAAATCATGCTTACTTCCTTGGGAGAAACGTTTGAGGATAGCATCAGAAACTGCAAGAGCCATTGCATATTTGCATTCAGAAGCATCAATGCCCATCATACACAAAGATGTGAAAACTACAAATATTCTTTTAGATAAAATCTTACAAAGTTTCTGACTTTGGAGCTTCAAAGCTTGTTCCTCTTGACGAACGTAATTATTAACTACATTGGTTCAAGGAACTTTGGGATACTTGGACCCTGAATTTTTTCATACTTGCCAACTAACAAAGAAAAGTGATGTCTAAAGCTTTGGTGTTGTTGTCGCAGAGCTATTGACCGGTAAGGAAGTACTTTCTTTTGATGGGCTTGAAAGTGAGAGAAGTCTTGCGATGTATTTTGTAGCTACAGTGAAAGAGAATTGTCTACTAAAAATTCTTGCAGATCACATCAAAAAGGAAATTAAAGTTGAGGAACTTAAGGAAGTTGATGAGCTTGCAAAGAGATGTTTAAGGGTTAAAAGGGAGGACATGCCTACTATGAGAGAAGTGGCAATGGAGTTGGAAGTAAAAGGAAACAAATTGAGAATGATGGGAAAGCATCCATGGGGAAAGGCTGATCTTGACATAGAAGAGACCGAGCACTTGCTGAGTGCACCTTCAGCACACTCTTTCATCATTAATGCTGGCAATGACAGTTCTAGTAGTATAGCAGGTGGGTATAAGAGCATGAGCAATGACTGAACGAACTATTCATATTTCCTTCTTTCCTTCAACTTTTTTTTTTTAATTTCCTTTTTGAGCTTTTCGACCAATTCATAAGAAATAGTCCACAATAAAAGAAAAGATGTAACGAATTTCTTTGTAAGGATTCTTAAAGAAGTCGTTTTCTCTAGAACATTTAAAATATAGAACTTAAAGTGGATATGTTCTACCCTCAGCGTTTATTTTGATCATTTTTTTTTTTTTACAAACTCCAGCAATGACTGTTTCTGTTCACCTATTGATTGTGACGTAGAAAAAAAAAAAAAGACCCGTTGATTGTAAAAGTCTCCAGAGGAAAAATTACAAAGTCAATGTAGGGACAAATTATAAGAATAAATGGAATTCTGGAGGGAATGAGAGGCACTCTAAATGTGAAAGCCAGAAAATAATTCTGGTGGGGGCCGTGGGGAGGGAAAGAAAAAGACCATACCGAGGTTCATGCAAGACGGCTCCTTTTGTTTCATTTTCCGCGACCAGTGACCGGTGACCAAACGAGATATTATTCGAAAGACCAGTTTATGTAAACTACGAAAATACCCCACGGCAGGGCAGGGTATCACTTTGTCACCAAAAGGGAATTGAGTAGCTCCACGAATGGGTCTCCCTTGGCGAGTTCCTATATAAAGTAGTATAGCATCTGCAGGTAGTGATAGCACCCAAAAACACATCAGACTAATTGGTTCCTCTTCTCAAGAACATCGGGGACAATGGGTTTTCAAAAGATACTTGTGCAAGTGACATGGGTTGGTGTCATATTAGCAGAAATGGCGAGTGCAGCAGTGGCAGCTCCATTAGCCAACCGTGATTGCCCCAAGATGTGCGGTAATCTAGAAATTCCATATCCGTTTGGTACAACTAAAGATTGTTACCTTGACGAGTTCTTTTTCATCGATTGCAAATTAATCTCGTCGACCGGCCTTTACGAGCCACGGTTTGCAAACATCATTGTTACGAACATTTCCTATCACGGCCATCTTGACATCTTGATGTTTATAGCCAATGCCTGTTACAACGAGACGGGTTTCGAGTCTAGGAACGAACCCTATCTCAGAGTCGGCGCCAATTACACAATTTCCAGCACTCAGAACCAGCTCGTGGCTGTCGGCTGTGACACATACGCCTTCCTCAGTGCCTACCGCAACAACGAACAGTTCGCCATAGGCTGCACATCCATATGTCAGAGTATTAGCAATGTGATCAATGGGTCTTGTTCTGGGATTGGATGTTGCGAGGTGATGATTCCACCAGGATTGAAGAACTTCACTTTGTTACCACGCAGCTATAATAATCACAAAAGGGTATTGAATTTCAATCCAATGCACCAGCGCTTTTGTTGTTAAAAAAGACAGCTTCAAGTTTTCCTCGGACTATCTTGACGGTCTGCAAAAGAATGAAACCGTTCCGATGGTTCTTGATTGGGCAATCGGTAATGACACATGCGAATATGCTCAGACGAGGTCAGATTACGTATGTGGAGGGAACAGCACTTGTGTTGATCTCGACGAAAGGAAGGGATACCGTTGTACGTACAAATCTGGATACGATGAAAACCCATACCTCGATGATGGTTGCCAAGGTACGTACGTATTTACACATCCGGCAAACTTCTTAAGCCCAATAAAGAGAATTTGAATCAATTTTAGAAGTTATTATATATATATATGATACCAAATTACGCCCATATGTTATCTGTGATATTATCTTCGAAATTAGAATCATAATCTTCAATGACGATGCTTTCTATGATATCATAGATAGTATTATTAACAGTATATGTCATAATAATATATGCTCCATATATCGTATGCAAGAATAAATAAGCAAGAAGAATAGACCATGTACGATTTAATAATAAAATAATTACAATCATAATGAAAATATCTTAACTCATATTAAAATATTATTTAAATATATAATTAAAATTACAAGAAATCTTACAAGAGAAATGAACACTTGATCTTGAAAACTGAGAATAGGAAAGAACTTTCTAGACAAAAGTTTGATATGAAGAGAATGAAAAGGTTTCAGATGTATGAGACGTTGGAAAGGATTGGGAAGAAGGCAGGTAATATCAGGAGGTTGTGGAGAGATATGCTGGGTAGAGAGAGAAGCTCTGGATTCAAGTAAGTTGTGCGTGCGTAGAAATGAAGAAGGACTGAGTTTATATAGACGGGAAGAGGTAAGGCAAAAGACTATAATATCCTTGCTTTTGGGAAAAGTAAAGGGTATTTTTGTCTAGGGGTAAAATAGTAAAAAGGAACAATTATCTTGGACTGTATCTTGTCGGATCATGATATCAGCAACTTATCTTCAAATGACGACAGCAACTTTATCTTCAAAAGTAGATGATGACGGCATAATATCAGCATTGTATCAGCAACTTTATCAATTATCTTGGAAAATAACAGTAACAATATTCATGAGAATGATCGTTGAATAGCTTCAATATCTTCGATGACAAATCAAAATCATATCTTGCATAGGGATCTCGAGTATCTTTATAATTAGGTTGTTTCTTTGATGAATCAGCAGTAGTATCTACAGTATCTTCTTCTGAAAGTTGAGAGAAGACTTCAAGCAATTCTTTTTTATAATCATCACGGGATTTAGCAACAGCAAGTTTAGCTTGAATCTGACTTTTTTGAGATAAGAACTGGGGATGATTTACTATCTGAATTTTAGCTTGGGAAATGGCATTCATGATATTATCAAAATTAAAGACGGTCCACCATTTAACAAAGAATTTCTGGGAAAGGATTTTGGCTGTATCTTGCTGGATAAAAATGAATTTCCAATTGAATATCCAGGGTAAAAGATTAAATTGGATAAAGAAACGAAGCAGGGGTGGTATATTCTTAAGAGGAGGATTTTTCATGGATGGATATTTGGGTAATGCAGGGGTATCATGAGGGTTTAAGGCCCATTGATCATATGCTTGTTTTAACTGAGAAGGAAATAGTTTATCTTCTGGTCCAAATCGTTCCCACCATTGGATAAACCAGTGTGGAAGCGGTTCAGAGCATTGAAATCCTTTAAATTTTATGAACCACGTATGATAATGAGTTTGGTTATCAAAGAATAAAGAAAAAGTTCATGCGTCAATGTAGTCATAACATGTTATATGTTTCAAATGTTTAAAAGGAGCAGACAGGGCTCGAAGAGTCTATGGCTGACCCCATTCTTTGGAAGAAATTATCCTTCTAATAGTAAATTTTGAAAAACCAATGCGAGAAGGATCATATTTGCATGGAGTTTAATCAAATTCAACTGATTTTGTATCTTGCAAAACATGTTGATAAAAAGCTTGCGTAAACATTGGGTTCCTTGGAATAAAATTCCAACCAGGAGGTAATATCTGAGAAGCTGCTTGGTATGGATCAGTAAGTGTATGATATGGATCTTCAACAAAAGTAACATGCCTGATATATTCTTTGGGTATCATAATATCATTGGGATTGCAAGGTAAGGAAGAGGATGCAGTAGAGGAAGTTTGTATCGTTTGACTGAAGGATTTATCCACTGGAGGAAGAGGAAGAGGAACTCTAGGACCTGTTATTGGTGGTATTTGTCCTAAGACAGTGAAATTGTTATTCAAGGGAATGGAATTTGGGCGAAGACTAGGACGAGGAGTATTTGTGGGGGAAGGACCACGAAAAGGAAATGGAGGAAATGAATTATCTGAAAAGAAATCATCAGCATTTTCTTTGAATTAGAAGAAGAAGAACTCATTTTCCCTGTAGAAATTCACGAGTTAAAAAATCAGGGATTGAATTATGTATTTCTTTTATATGTTCAATATCAAAATCAAAAACAGAAAGGATGCCTTGCCATCTGGCAAATAATTGTTTGGAAGCAAGATTTTTAACATCTTTTTCTAAAATATCTTTGACTGCTTTGCAATCAACTCGAATTAAAAACTTTTGATTTAAAAGATCATCCTGAAATTTTGAAACACAAAGTACAATGGCTAACACTTCTTGCTTGACAGTACTATATCTTTGTTGTGTAGAATTTCATGCATGAGAATGATATCGTACTATCTGTTCTTTATTTGTATTATGCATGCGCTATTTTAATATGCCACCATATCCAATATTTGATGCATCAGTTTCTACTATCTTGAATGCATGAGGAGATGCAATGCCTAAACATGGTAATTGTTTAACATGTTTTTTAATTTGTTTGACTATAGCAGTATGTTGATCTGTCCAAGGAGAAGGTTTTTTCTTTAATCGATTAAATAAAGGTTTGCATATAAGTCTTAGATCTTTATAGAATTCACCAATATAATTTAAACTACCAAGAAAGCGTTGCAATTGTTGTTTTCAGTGATTTTATCAGGAAATTTATCAGCAAATGCAATGGCACGTGATATAGGTGTAATAGTACCTTGATATATATTATGTCCTAAAAATCTTACTTGAGTTTGAAATAATTTTATCTTTGGAGCAAAAACAACAAGACATTTTGTTCAATTATTTTCTGAAATTTCTTAAGATGATACCAATGCTGTTTAATAGAGTTAGAAAAGATTAATACATCATCAATATAAACAATAGCAAATGAAGTATAAGGATTAAATATATCATTCATGATATTTTGAAATTCTGAAGGAGCATTTTTTAAACCAAAGGGCATAACATTCCATTCATAATGACCAAACGGAACGGTAAAAGCAGTTTTATATCTATCACTCTCCGCCACCTGAATTTGATAAAATCCAGATTTCATATCAAATTTAGAGAAAATACAAGCATCATGCAGACGATTAAGTAAATCTTTTTTATTAGGAATAGGATAACGTATCCAACGTAAAACTTTATTCAAAGGTTTATAATTAATAACCAGACGAGGAACACCACGTTCTATTTCAGCTTGACCCATAACATAAAAGGCTGCACAACTCCAAGGAGACTTGGAAGGACGAATAAGACCTTTATCAAGAAGTAATTGAATTTCTTTTTTGCAAATTTCTAAATTTTCTTGATTCATTTGTATTGGTCGGGCTTTAATGGGAATATTTCTTTCAGAAAAATCAGGTTCATACGGAAGAGTAATAATATGTTGTTTTCGATTCCAAAAAGCATTAGGAAGAGTAGAGCAAACTGTATCTTCTAAATATTTTTGAAATGTTTTAATATCTTCTTGAAGTTTAGAATCTTGAAGTTGTTCTTCAATCTGTTTATAATTTATTTCTTTATGCAGAAAGGAAATATGTTTTCTTTTGCGATGAATCTTATGCTGATTTAAAATATTAATTTCTTTTGTTATGGAAACATTTTTGAATGCTTGAATATCTTTAATAAAAGGAGGATAATAAAATTTAAAAGTCACATCATGTCCTAAGACACGAGAAGTTATACCTTCTTCAGTAACAATGAAAGGATAAAGTAAAGCAAGAAAATGATTTTCTAATATGACCTTGGAAGAAAAATTCTTAACCAAGACAAAAGTAGTTTGAAAACAAAAGCCATTATTGCAAATATGTACATTTGGTATTTTATAATTAATTATCATTTTTTGACAATCAGCTTGAGATAATTTCTCATTAGTTTTTTCAAAATATTTAGAATCAATTAATCCTTCTTGAATCCAATTTAAATCAGCACCTGAATCAATTAAAGCTATAGTATTAAAAGAATAATCTTTGATACGAACATTTATTTCAGCATACCATTTTTGAAAAATGATTCTATCAATTATTTGAATAAAAGATTCAGAGGGAATAATAGGAGGAAATTCAGAAGTAGGAGGAGATTCAGAAGTAGAAGGCAAATCTGATATTTGTAAAGTATTATCTTCTTTTTATGTTTTAAGAAGACATATTTCAGTTAATAATTGATCTGTAATTTTTGTAAAGTTGAGTTGATTATTTTGTAATTGTTTAATCTCTTGTTTAAGTATTTGAATTTCTTTTTGAAGATCAGTTATAGTAACATGTTTACTATTTTTAGAAGAGAATCTAGCTAATATTTTATTAAAATCATAATAAGCAGATGAAGAAAATATATCATTTGATTCCTGAGATGGGGAAGATTGTGTAGCTAGATCTTTCATTTTTAAAAGATAAGTTTTTTGTACTTCAGGGTCTTTTATTTGTGTAATAGTTTCAAGTAATAATTGATCAGTATTTGATAAAATAAAGATTTGTTTGTCACATGTACAATTATCTATAGCACAATTACAAAGTTGTACATTTTCAGATGAAGAAGATGACGATGAATTATTTGAAGAGTGTGAGGAATATTCTTTATCGGGTATACTAGATGGATTATTATTAAGGAAAATCTTGCACAATTGATGTTTTAACTCAGAAGATATATCTAATTCTTTTATTTGTTTTTTAACATAACATTTAGCTGTAAAATGACTAGTTTTTCCACATTTCCAACATGTGGGAGGAGAAGATGTATCTTTTTGTTTTGTTGTTCTTTTATATTTTTTAGGAGAAGATTTCTTATTTGGTTTAGTATGATATGTATGATATTTCTTATATTTCTTTTTATATGGAGTTGTATTAAATTTTATATTTCTTTTGTTTTGTTTTGAAGGAGCAATGAGTGGAGAATATCTATATTGTTCACAAAAGAATCCTAATTCTCTACGAGTATGTTTCTTTTCGTGTTCTAATATTTTCTTTAATTTTAAATCATTGCAAAGAAGAAGTCCTGTTCTATTAACTATATTAATAATTTCACTATAAGTATATTGATGATATAATATAATATCATCATCATTAGCTAAATTGATACGTACTTTTTGAGCAAAATAATAAGGAAGATCAGCTATAAAGTTTTCTTTCCAATATACTTGATTACAATCATCTCGTTGCAGAACTTTAGATAAGAAAACATATTTATACCATCTAAAATCAGAAAGAGTAGGGCATTTTAAATTTAAAAGAAAATCAGAAGATCTTTCTTTATAAATAACGGGATCACCTATAAATTTTTTTGTTATTGTAAATAATAAAGCACTTATAGAATCGGGTATAGTATAACTATTTTCTCCTATAATAGGATTATTATCATTATCAGTTTTAACAGCATTGAGTATTAAATCTTTTTCTTCGGAAGTTAAGTATCTATCCCACCAGTTTTTTAATTGACCTGTAAAACCAGCTAGTATGCAATTAGTAGTTTGCCTATCTGTTCTATGAGATTTTTTTAGTACATTAGCAAACATTGTCATTTCATGGATAATATTAAGAATTTCATATTCTGATATACCATCAATGTTCCATTCATAAATCTGTTGAGTTGAATAAGAAGTAGTATTTTGTAAATGTCTTTCTTCATATTGTAAATTAGGAGGAGTAGGACGGGGATAATAGTTTCGTTGATTAGTATTATAATATTTAGATTTAGAAATTTTGGGAGTATGTATTTTATTAATTTGTAAATCTTCTTGAAATTGTGCTTCTAATTGGTCAACTGTATTAATATCATTATCAAATTCAGATGATGAATGAGAAGAAGAGGATGAATAATAACTTAGTACTTGAACTTGTTTTTTAGAAGATGATGGTATTGAATTTTTATCATTTAAAAATAAATTCATGAGCATTTCATTTATTTTATCTAATTTACTGTTTGATGTTTCTTCTGTAGATAACAGAGGCATTTGTGGTAATTCATGAGGAATAAACATAGGCTTATGAACAGAAGTTTTAGAAGGAATTGATGGTTTAATTAAATTTTCTAATTTATTTAAATGTATTCCTATTTGTTGTAAATAGACATTTGTATAATTATTTTGTTGAATAATATTATCAAAGTTTTTATCATTATTATTAGTATTGACTTTATAAGGAGTAGCAAAATATTGCTTGGACTGATGATCTATACTAATAGTAGTTTTAGGAGGAGGATAAAATTCATATATCTTTTTGCTATCTGTTGTTAACCATGGTATTTCTTTTGTGAGTACATTTAAAGTAGATAAATTATGTTCAAACCATGAAAAGAAAGGTATATATTGCTTAATTTTATACATATAGTCATAGTATTCTTTTCTTATTGAGGCTTGTTCAGTTTTATTATAAGTATGTAAGAACCAATTTCTTTTGATGATATTTTCCAAAGATTCAAAATCATGACAAAGTATTTCTTTATTAAGGATAAACTCAGTTTGTAAAACATTTATAGAATGTGATCGTTGTAAAGATATAATTTCAGACTGTGTAGGAGAAGTTTTATCAGGTGGTTCCGATTGAGTATTATTATCATAAATAGGTAATTGAACAGAAGCTTCAGAATGTATACTTTTAGGTATATAGGAGGGTATTGAAGATATACTATTACGGAAAGATGAAGTACTGGGGTGAAAAGAGTTTAAAGCAGATTGAAAATTTTGAGAACTTGACGAGGGAGATAAAGATGAATATGATCTATTTGAAAAATTATTATCTTTAAAAGATAAAGTAACAAATCCATTTGTATGTTGTGTAAAACATTCAATATTTTTATTTTTCTTTTTAGGAGTGGGTACAATTAAGGGTAATTTTCAATTATCTGGTAAAACAATATCATCCCATTTTATTATACGAGGAATAATAATATTTGAAAATTCATTACTTGTGGTTAAAAGTAAAGTTTCTCCTGAATGAGAACGAACTTTGGATCTAGGATCAAGAGTCGTCTTCATTTATTTATAATGAAGTCTATATACAATGGCAAAGTATTGAGCACCCTCGATCATATCATGACCCATGGATTTAATATTTAATATTAAAGAATGTAAAATTGTAGGATTAGAAAGGGAAAGAGGAAAATAAGGATAACAATTAAAATATATAGGACCTTGATGAAGAGAGGATTCAACTATACCTAATAAAGAGTTTGAAAATTGATTATGTCTACCATCTCTTAAACATAATAAAATAGAAGCATTTAATCCTTGACGAGTTAAAGGAGTTGCGGCTACTTGAATTAATACCAATTGGCAAAGAATATGAAACAACACATTTAATGAATATATATATATATATATATTTCTCTTCAACCGAATCAACTACGAAAAAAAATCTAAAGGGAAATCCCCTATTCTACAACTCAACCATAAATAGTTTCAAAGATTCATTTCTTTTCGTAAAAGTGGTGGCCCGAGAGAGAAGCTTTTCAGGAAAAAGATCAGGTTTTTAAAATAATTCAGGCGATTGTAAAAATATTGGGACTATGTTTAGTGAGGAAAGACTTAGGAATGGTTTATGGAGTTTTGTGAAAGATGTTTTAGTTTTTGTGTTTTTTGTCATGAAAAATAAAGTTAATTGGTCAATTGGTCACACACAAGGCCTCTGCTTTGGAAGGAGCCCACAAGAAGACATCGATTTCTATTTCGAGTGCTTGCGTTTGCTTTCCATTATTCCTTTTCTTTTACGCCCCGTAAAGGGAGGAGTTGACTGTTGAGTAAGGTTGGGTTTGGAAATTGTATGTTATTTCTTCGCTGGGTCGACTCAGCGTGCTTGATTAATTGATTTGAATAGGTATTTTAATTTCCAGTGATTATGTTTGATAAATGAGGACTTATCACTAATTCCACCTTCTGATGTGCTGCAACGTGTGTCAAATATTGATAAGTGCGAAACTCAAAACCAGGCCTGCAATGATCCTAATCAAATATGCATCAATGTTGCTAGGGGTAGGGGTGTACAGTTGTCGGGTCGGGTTGGGTCCACATGGCACACGGCCAGACGCCCCCAATCCGACCTGTATACCGACCCAATCATAACTGTTATCTGAGCCCACCCGAAACTGACCCCAGTTGGGTCAAGTCAAATTCGGGCGGGTTTTTTTTTTTTTGGGTGGGGTGTGTGGGTGCATGGGTTGGGATTCGGGTTGCTTTTGGATTGATTGGGTTTAATTCCTAGATTGCTTTTGGATTGAAACAAAATGCAGACTTATTTCAAAGACCTGTAAAGCAAACATAAAATAAGTTATCTTTCTGAACCCACTGTTAGGGTTCAGTGTTTTCAAGAATTAAAATAAGTTCTTGCTCTATAGACAAGCATGTCAAAGTTCTAGAGATGGAAACATGCTTCGATGGAAGCAGTGGCGGAGCCAGGAATCAATCTGAAGGGGGGCCAACTTCGAAGGGAAAATGACAGAAATTTTTTTTTACTATATAATGCAAAAAAATATCTTAGAGTTAAAATATTAAAATTTAAGGACTAAAAACATTAAAAATATATTATATTGAAATACACATACCATACTATTTGCTGAGACTATTAAATGCACCAGCATGACTCCCAAATACCTCCACTCCCATTTTTCAATTGCTAAATCCTGTAGATGTAAACACATCTTCCCCAGATCTTGATCATCTACTTTGTCTAATTAGATAACACCACAAGCAATACACCGCATCTAATACTCATATTCTTTGAACCATGCCTCCAAAAAAGCCTTCATTCATTTTCCATATTGTTTCTTGGGAAAATCATGCCCAAGCGGTTGACAAGGACATTTTATCAAATACTCCCTTCGAACTTAATCTCTAATCCCACATCATATTCTTCAATGAGTTTACTTAACCCTAGGTCAACAACAATATCATTCGGACTAAATAAAATACTAGGTCTTTTCGAACTAGTAGTTGTCTCAGAAGTAGGAGTCAGATTAGGAGTATTAGACAATCCCACTGATTTTTTTTTTTTTTATCAAAAACTTATCCATTATCTAAACAAAACAAAATAAAATTCATCAATATAATTTCACAAGTCACAACCTAAGGTCCTAATCACAATTTCAATATAATTTCAAAATTGTATATTAATAGCATATCAGCCATTGTCTTGATCAATTACAAGTAAGTTTTACAGGATAAAAAAAATAAAAAATAAAAATAAAAATTCAATGTCTTGCATTGGTCCAATCGGGGCCAGGGCCCAGTTGGACCCCCCCTCCCTCCGCCTCTGGATGGAAGCACATTTGATCCTGAAGAGAACCATCGTCTTCCAAGACATGAGCCTTTTGCTCCATGTCAACCGAATATATCAATCTTGCAACCTCATAAGGGTTCTGCATTCTAAGCTCTTGCCTTAGCAGCTCCTACAAGAAAGATCAAGTTCAGAAACAAAGCAATTTAGTTTGTGATGCAATGAATCCTAAGCAAATGGCAAATTACAAAAGCAGAATATAATCCCTGGATACAACCAATCAGAAAACTTTCACTGTTTTCATGCTGCTACAAAGCAAAATCACATATAACATATACAAATATACGTGTGTGTATATATATGAGGACTGCAAGGAAATGAAAAGCATTTTTATCTTTTGTTTCATATCATAATCTTTAACCCAAAGCGTGCAATATTTATGCTACAGGATTCAAGTCAATTCACCTAGCCAACGAAGGAAGTCCAACTAAAAGTATATTACAGAGTAAATACGTTTTATCTTGCTTTATCTCTGGAAATTTAGACAAAACCAATTCAAGAAGACTAACAGGTAAAAGAAGCTGTTAGTAAAGAGATATATAGACAGGAATTGAAGAAAAAAAAGGAAAAAAAGAAGAAGATAGGAGCTACTCAATGATATCCTGAGATAATTTGGAATTCAACAACATTTAGACAAACACACACACACACACACGTACACTACACTTCCCCTGCAAAAGCAGACTTAAACCAGTTTATTCTATAGCCACTAAAACGTCAAAAAGGTAATAAGAGGAGCAAGGCTGCAAAAAACAGAACTAGAAATTCTGAAACAACCCCATTACAATCCATCCACCCCTCTCTAAGTAAATGCACATCAAACAAAGTATTTCCATATGTGTAGCTTCCCCTTCATAGCTTGGCAGCTACCAATTTCAACTCCCCTTTATGGGCTCCAAACCTCAATGGGTCTTTTAGACGTCCAACAAACCTTCAATCCTAGCCTTTGCAACTCAATCAACAGCTCAAAACTCACCTAAAAAGCCTCCTTGTTCGTTCCAGAAACTTTCTATTCACCATTATCCGCATTTTGAACTTGTAATCACTCTAACAAACACCACAAGGTCTTCTCCACCACCCCAAACTCGTAATGAACTGCTTTCTTCATGGATAAAGAAAGATTATGGAATTGGTGAGCTTCAAAATTAACCTGCAAAAAAAAAAAAACCATATTAAATAAAAAGTTGTTTAGACAACATCTAGGGTTCATCATATTAAATAAAAGGAAGAATCCATCAAAGCAATAATTTGTATTTAATATAAAAACAAGGTAAGAGATATGCAACTCAGTCCAGTTGGTTACTCTAGATGTTTAGATCTTTTACTTTTTGCATTCCTAAGTTTTTATGAATCTGTAGCAATCGCTGCAGGGTGTTTTTCTATCTTTTGTTTCTCACTCATCTGCCTCCCTACCGAAGAAAGAATGAGTCACTAGCAAAAAAGTGGATTAAACTGGTCCTATAAGGATCAATATCCAACTATACAAATAAATCCAACTTTGGGTCTGCAATTTTGGTCTTTGAATGTGCTCGATTCAACAGAAGATTGATTCAAGCTAAGTTTTAAAAAGAAAAGAGGTCCATTACCTGCATTAGAAAGCAACCAAGCCAGCCTTTCGCAAGAAACCTTCCTTCTATGCTTTGAATGAAAATAAAACTCGTTGCTTACAGGTACTAGCTAGAAGCAATAATAGAACGTGCTTTGACGAAGTCCTCCGATCTCTTTCAATCACATAGATCATTCCACCAAGCTTCATAGAGATCTTCGAATCCGGCTGGGAGAAGGAGGCAAACGGCGACGGGTTGAGGCTTGAAGGAGGCAAACTGCTTAGGGTTTAAGAAATGTACAATATTCGGGCGGTTCGGGTCGGGCTGAGGTGAATAGCGGTATATCGAGGCCCGACCCGAGTATAGGCAGGCTTAAACACTCTGGGCCCACGCCCAATCGACCCCGTGTAAAACCCGACCGAATTCAGTCTGTGTTCGAGTGGGTTCGGGTCAGGCGGTCGGGTTGAGTGAGACCTGTACAACCCTTGTTTTTGTTTTTTGTTTTGTTTTGTTTTTTTTCTTTTGCTTGTTTGTTTGAGAAGGAATGACGAGGGACCCTTACATTGTGTGCCTCCATTGGAACTTTGTTCTTGCCGAAATCATATTGTTCTATATACTACCCTCGTATTTTTGGTATCAGAATCAGTACCAGAATGTCCTCAAGTTCTTAATGTAATGAATGAACATTCTGTTCAAATATTTCAGGCTGTAAATACAAGGTCATAACTTCAGCATCTTGCATATATTTTCAAAAAGGGGCAAAGTAAATACAAAATTTTTCCCGTTAACTGTTTGGATTGCAACAATTATGTATAAGTTAGTGATAACTTCAGCATCTTGCATATGTCTGTTCAAATACAGGATGAAATCTTGGAAAAAGTAATTTTTTTTCCAAAGCAAAGAGTCATTTTATTCAAATAGTGAAAATAACCCTCAAGGGTAGGGGTGTTCAAAAATCACCCGATCCGGATCCGGCCCGACTCGACCCGATCGGGTCGGGCGAAACCGGATTCGGATAGTTTTAATAGAAATTTCATTGATTCGGGTCGAGGTCGGATATCAGGATGTAAATCCGATTGTGCCCAACCCGACTCGAATTGAAACGTTTAGTTAAACGCTCGTTTAACGCCCCCCATCCCTTATTCGCGAATCGCGTTTCCCTTCCCCCCTCCTTTCTCAATGCTCATTTTCAATTTCAATCTCCCGGCGTCCCAGCCTTCTTTTTCAAAAAACCTAACCCTAAGTCCGGTCTTGCCCCCCTTAGCCGCCAGTTCACCTTGACGCCGTCTCCCCCCCTCAGCTGCTAGTTCACCTTGCCGTCACCTGTCGTGAGTCTCCTTGCAAATTCACAGCCTCTTGCTCCTTAGATAGTCACTGTCGATAGGCGACAGCTCCTTCATAGAGTGCCATACTGCCATGTAAGCTACTCTCTCTCTCTCTCTCTCTCTCTCTCTCTCATATAGTCATATGTTATCAATTCGAATAGTTAGAAAGCATTAGTTGGTACTTGGTTGTGATATTGTTTGATTTACATTTCTGCAACTAGGGCTGTTCAAATGGATTAATTTTATAACCTAATTTGATGATCTAAGCATATGAATAATGGATTAATTTGCTTAAGCAGTTGGTGATCTGAAGAACCATCTAACATCAGCAAAAAAAAACAGAAGTCACAGGCTCACAGCCCTCATCCTTCGCAGCCCTACCTCAGTAAGACAGTAACCTCACTGCCCTCTAGTAATTTTTTTTAATGTTGTTTCCTTCATTATAAAGTTTATTATTATATTATTAAATTTATATGTTGCTTGCTGTTGTTAATTTATTGATGTTGTCACTGGCACAGCCCTCAGGACATTTCATTGCTATTTGCTAGTTGTTGCCTTGCTGAGTTGCTGAGTATATTCTCAGGTTAGTGTATATTCCAACAGTTTATAAATTATTAATGAATATACTTATATGGAGATTGGAGGTCAGGGCTTATGAATTGAATTGGTTTGTTGTGTTGGAGATTGGAGATTGGTTTGTGTCCTGTTGAGATTGGATATTGGAGATTGGAGATTGACTTGCTGAATTGCTAATTGGTTGATCTGTTATATGCTGATTTGGTTTATTGTTCAATTGAATGATGCTTGCTTTTAATTTGAATGCTTTTAGCTTTCAATTTGAAATTTTAATGCTTTTAGGTTTTAGTTTTGATTTGCGTTATGATAGTAATGGATAAAGGCAAGCGTTAATGAGAGTTTTGCTTTAAGTGGGTTTCATTCTTATTCTGGAATGCTATGCTTTGAATTTAATTCTTATGCCTATCTTTGGTTCTTCTGATCTTTCTTAATTTAAATGATTTTACTACTTTCTCGTAGGAATTGATTTTTCCAATGACCGAATTCATGGCTGTTTGTAATAGCTTGGCTTCTAAGACCAGTGGGGTGCTTCTATAAGGAGGGAATTCGTGGTTGTTTGTAATAGTTTCACCTTTGTACTTCTTGTTTTATATCTGAAACTTGATCATCACCAATAAGTCAAAAATATTTAGCAGTTTCTGCTGATTTTTTTTTTTCATTTCTTGATTTTTTTTTTTGTTCTGTTTTGTTTTTGTTTTCCAATATGCAAAGGACTAAATAGGTAATAATGTTCTTTGAAATTCAATTTATTTATTTTTTTGGTTCTTCTTTTTGTGTATATAATATTGTTTTTATTTTTTTATATAGAATTGGAAATTGATCCTATGCATATCTTATTGGATGAATCTTGAATGAGTTGGATTTTGGACATCATTGTGACTATGCGAGTAATATCTTCTAATATTGCACTTATTTGTTTCTCTTTTTATCTTACTTTTAGCCTTTAGATTCTAACAGTAATTCATTGTCTACATGATGGAAAGCATTGCCTTTTTTAGTAATTGGAATGATATTTTGCTTACTTGGGCTTTCCATATATTCAAATGGGTTATTTAATGTAATTTGTTTTATTTGTTAGTTTGTAGAGACTAGAAAGTAATTTAGTGTTATTTTTGTTTTTATTTTTTACATTTTGTTATTTCTATTAAATTGTTAATTAGAATTTATAAGTGTGGAAGCAGGAAGACCTTGTATGTTAATGTTTGGTTCGATTGGCATGTGATCTATAGTTAGTAGTTATATAGTATATTAGAATGTGGTGATTTATTTTATACTCATATTCGAATGGGATTTTTTTAGGAAATAAGGCTGCAATTTTAAATTTTAGCAATCTACAAAAAAAGGCTGAAATATAATTGAATTTAGCACAAGTTTTACCGAATATGAAATGGGCCCAAGCAAAATAAGGCTGAGATAATATGTTACAGGTATCTGCAAAAAAAACAGTGGGCCCAAGCAAAATAAGGTTGAAATAATATGTTACAGGTATCTGCAAAAAAAACAGCCCATTACAGAGCTTAAAACCGCCCATTATAGAGCTTAAAACAGCCCAAAATCGGTCTTGGCCCAACTCGTAAAAATGGCCCAATTCAGAAATCTGCAAAATAAAAAAGCTCATTACAGAGGCCCAAATTAGTATTGGCCCAACTCCGAATCCGATCCAATATCCGGCCCGAATCCGAATACACCGACTGGACCGGATATATGGGTATTACGGATCCGATTCAGATCAGAAATACGATATCCAAAATTTTCGGATTCGGATATGGGCCTTCCGAATCCAAAAAATTCGGTGCCCACCCTTACTCAAGGGGATAAAAAACAAGAGTGGTTTAACAACCGAACCGGAATAAGATCGAAAGGAACAACGCCTTGAAAACGGTTGCATTTAGCAAGCACATGGGCGTTGGAGTTTGCCTGGCGTGAAGCTTTAACAAAGTTCTAGAGACGGCATCTTCCTCGTTATTTCGCGAATGAATTCGAGTGATGTCCAGCAGGTGCTCGACCATAATAGTTCAATCATTACTTCCATTGCTCAATCACCTCTCATAGTTTATAAGAGGCCTCCCCAGTAGCCATGCGAGCTGCCATTGCATCAGCCATATGAGGGGGGTAAGGACGGAGTGACCTCAGTATGTGCCCAGAGTTATAAACAATGCCAGATACAAGCGCAATGGCAGCAAAAGAGAAACAGATCGTTGCGTCAAAATTGAACTTTACACAATTGTGTTTGTTTCATGTAGTTTTTCGTGGGTCATAACAATGGCAGCCATGGGCAGGTTGTAAAAATCAGAAAATTTCAGCATTTCATAAAAAATGGTTATGATGATCCATGCCATCATCCCCGTTGCCTTCTGGTTCAGGTTCGACAACGAGGGTGGTAATGTCATGCGAAAAACAACCTACCCACTCAAATACCCACAATTTGGGCTTTACGTGATATTTCTAACTGCAAAAATAGGAGATGCAAACACCGTAACATTACCTTCACGAGTACATCTTATTTATGAGCTCCAAGAGAAGAACGGCAGCAGAATCCTTGGCCTTTTTGACACTTGGCATAGGCTCTCCCACGCACTCATCTGTCCATCCTCGGTCAGTAGTATTCACTCGTACAGCAAAAGTAAACCGCTTTGCATGTGCAGGGCCACCCTCGTTCACGCACCTATGAAAGACAGCACAAAATAACATTCTGTATCAGCAATTGAGTCACCTCTATGTACCATCCTAACACCGGCAGAGTAGTAAAAAATCATTATTATATCTTTACCGATAGAATGGCATGGGCCAATTTCTACGCAAGCATATATCATTCAATGTTTGTCTGGTAAATGTTTGGTTCCCATTCTTCTTTTTCTTCCCATTCTCATCCGCTTTCTCATTAGCTTCTGCTTCTGCAATTTCCTTCTCTTTCAAAGCGGCGAGTGCATTTCTGGCAGCTAGTTTCTGTGCCATCTTCTTTTGTGGATTCTGAGCAATTCCTACCTGGACACCATCGATGAAGACTTCAACAGTAGCCAAATTGCCACTTCGACTTGCTTTGTATTCCAAGCCTTCAGCTTGTTGCTGACAACGTTCTTGCAGCTCACGCACGGGATGCATTGGCAGTGTTTCTGGGGTAACCATTGGTTGCAAGAGAGGTTCAAACACCTGGAGACATAAAGATCACTATGATAAGATTTCTCTTTCAGCTCCTAACATTGAAATCCAGAAAGGAAAGGATGAAAACCGAAGAAAAGGAAAAAGAAAACTAGTTTCCTTTACTGGAACCAACCTTCCAAACAATTGCAGTATCACGCCCACTGTCAAGGAAAATGGCACCGGCAATGGATTCAACAATATCACCAAGAACTTTTGGGGCTTTACAGTCACCCAAACCAAAGGAGTTGAACCCTGGCTTCAACAATTCATCTTGAACTTCTTTCACAAAGTCCCGAATCTGCAACCGAAGCCAAAACCACCTAGTCATGCATATGCTATAAAAGCAACTAACTAGCTTTCGGCCAAGAGACTTATGGCCACAACATGCAGCCTCCTTCCAAGTATGAATGAATTTATAGGGGATAAAAGATGAGTGGATTTAAGGGGGGTAAAGTAAACAGAAAACCTGTTTTTCGAGGGCACTCGACCCGTGCCGAAGGTGTAGGTGGAGATTATGTTTGACTGCAACACGTGCAAAATTTTCATTGTTTACAGCAGCAGCTCGTAGGTCAGTCAAGCGCCCTGGGGGCAGATCCGTGTACGAGAAGAATAAATGCTTTGTTATGAGATGATCCAAGACAGCATCACCAACAAACTCCAAACGCTGATAGCAAGATACTCCAGAAGATGGTCGTGAAGCATGAGTAATAGCTTCCACCAACAGGCCTCTGTCTTTGAACTTTATGTCCAAAGCACCTTCCAAGGCATCAAAGTTGACACTTCTAAGTATGCTGTCTGGAACATTTGATGGCCTTGTCATGCACTCCATCTCAGCAGCATCAAACTCTACCTGAATGCCAATCCATTTCATAAGGTGATTAGCAGCTTTCTTTCCACCGACAACATAATACACTCCAATGAGTGCTTCAACAACATCTGCGAGTGTCTTGCTGGAGAGCACTCTATATGAACTCGAGTCACCCTCAAGCTCACCATCTTCCATCTCATCCTCATCATAAGCATTACTGCACTGATCCATCCCATGCCCAGCCTCAGGAAATGATCTGTCCTGATCAAATAACGATGACTCTCCATCCTTGGTATCCTCATCAAAGACAGGCAGTACCCCGGGAGCAGCCCAGCGAGAAGGAGCAAATCGGTCTGCTTGGATATATGATTGAAGTCCTTTACACAATGCATACTGATATAAAACCATGTTACTCACCATTTGTTGTCTCATCCTAGTAAGCTGACCCTCATGCTTCTGGGGATATTTCAGAAAAAGAAATCGACTGACAACCCATTTCAGGAATGCATCTCCCAGAAGCTCTGCTCGTTCATAACAAAAAGTCTCCTGGCATGAAGCAGCAGTTAAGGCTTCCAAGATCTGCAGAAATAGAAAGCAGTTGTCAGTTAAAAAGAAGTTAATTACAATATTTAATCCAAACACCTGAAATTGAAAATACCTTCAAAGCAGGGACAGGATACTTTATGATATCTTTAAGCTGGATTGCAAGCAGCATGCTTTCAACCCTCCTCATTATAGAGGGCAATCTCTGGGCACCACGAACAAGTGATCCAGGAAGTGGGTGTACTAAGCACAGCTCAGGGGGAAGGAATACATAGTATGTCTTGTCAAGAGTCTCTTCAGCTTCACCTTCATATGCTACACAGATATAACAAGCTCCATTAGCTGAAGAAGTGAAAACAGTCTTCGGCAACTTAAGAGCAGGAAAAGTAGAGCATACCTTCCTTGTGCTCGAATCGAGGTGACAGGAGATTCTTGCAATATGAGACACCACGCCCTCTTATCAACGGTTGTTGCTTATAGATTAACTCAACTCCATACCTATTCAAAGAAGACCCAATAGCCAAATGCACCTTTGTGTTGTGCAAGAAGAAGCAGAAAGCTTCCTCAATCTGTAAGGATTCATAAACTACTGTCAACCTGAAATGTAGGGTAATCCTTCACAGATTAACGTCAGCTTTCCTCTTCTTCAGGCACAACTGAGGTGCAATGTGGCTAGTTGGTTGGTAAATTAGCATCAAGTAATTCCCATACCTTAGGGAAGAAGGAGGCAATAAGGATTTATCTTTCTTTTCCTTTACCCTTTTTTCTTGTGCTGTGTGTGTGGGGGAGAGGGAAGGAGGGGGAGAGAGAGAGAGGAACTAACAGGCCAGTTAACGGGCCAGAAAATTTGAGATAAAATTTGTATCTTACTTTTGCTTGTAGTAATCAGCATATGAGCTGTACTCCAGAGGACCAAGATATCCTTCTTTCCTTGGGAAAGAATTCTCCGCATTCATATCGTACCGTACTGAGTCCACATAAAACCTCTTACCAGAGTGAACAGCTGTTACAATTCTCCCTACCAAATCTTCTGCACTCATACCAGTGTCAGCCATCATCAATTTACCTCTGGTCAAATCCACATGGTTTTGCAATTCCATGGCATCCCGACTAGGAACCAATCCAGAAGCTTTAACGACATCAAACTGTGCCACGGCTCCTCTGATTCCATAGGTGGGATGGGCTCTCTGTCCAAAAGCCATCCCATTACGCAATTTCCCAAACCCATACTCCCTTCTGTCACCACCAAGTGTTCTCTCGTTTGTGCCAAGATAAACATCTGGCCGAGCCCTTTGAAGGGGATTATTCCACGCATCTGTATTGATAATGTTTTCAATTAGATCCCAGTGAATTTCTCTCATAGGACCAATAGACTTATCGCCAACCACGGGGACAAATAAATATGCCTTGGCAGTATCCCAAGGAGTAGTGGAAGGTTCAACATCCACATCCAGTACAATGCTCATCAACCTTACATGAAAACTCTTAAGGGATGCCAACTGCAAACTCAAAGTAGGAATGGTATCAGTAGAACACAAAACAAACTAAAAAGGTCTAAAAGACACAATCAATTGGTAAACAACCTGATTCTCGTTGATATCTATTGACCCCCTGAAGACAAGAGATGCCTTTGTACTCATGGTTCGAGCGATAAACAGATCCATCGACATCGATAACACCTATGACAGCAAATGTAGTTGGTGAATAAAATGGATTTACAATTGAAATTACACATTAAAATAAAATACCTCTGCATCCAGCTCATTCCCAAAAAGCACCGCAAAATCTGAAACTTGAGTCAAGAATGGATCTTTCGAACAGCCAAAATTTACACATTTAACAGAATACACATAAAGATTGTGCAATTTTGAGTTGTCGCAAACATCTCTTCCAGAAATCCATTCTCCCTGAAAAGAAAGAGCATTAAGGGGTATGGACATAATGATCACAAATACAGAGTGAAAAATCGAACACCGGTGTTGTAGGAAGCAGAATATTCCTTTGTCCTACACCATGACAATTTCCTTCAACGTAAACTAAACACAATACTATACAAAGCTGTGTGAAGCAGAATATTCCTTTGTCCTAGACCGTGAAAATTTCCTTCAATGTAAACTAAACACAATACGATACAAAGCTGTATGAAGCAGAATATTCCTTTGTCCAACACCATGACAATTTCCTTCAATGTAAACTAAACACAATAGGATTGGGAAAAAAAAAAAAAACTAAACACAATAGGAAACGAAACTGCACGCAATGACTTCAAGTTTAGGGTATTTATTTCACATAATTCTCTTGCATTCCTTTGACGCTACTTTCTGAAAAGGATTTTCTTAGTAGAGGTTAATTATCATCCTTTAACGTTCTCTCTCTCTCTCATCCTCAAAAATTTCTACTCGAGAAAAAAAAAAGAACTTTCTTGATCTGTTTGGCTAAAAGTGAATTGATTAAATACTTCTTTTTCAGGAGTTGAAAAATATATTATGTCAACAGCATAACATAACAAATATAAATTGGAACCTTGAAACTAAAAAGATTAATTGGCTTCGTTGCTTGTATGCTTTAAGTGATTTCCGTACAACCTTTATACTGTTCTCACTTTCTTTTTGTTTTTAATAAAATAGAGCTCGCTTATCAAAAAAAGAAAAAAAAAGGAGATCAATTTGGCTATGCCTCTCTTACATTCTAGTATGAAGTTAAAAAATTTAGGTTATCGAAGTGAAAAGGAATATTTGGATATATCTTTCCTACAACTGGTGTAGTTGCCATATCTCTCCTACAACCGTTTAGTTTCCATATAACAAATATAGCTTCAAATTACATTGAGATTACTTTTCCTGGTGTACATTTTTCATAACAAAAACCCAATACCAAAATTAAATAATTACAGCAATCTTCCAAATAGAAAACTATTTCCTTAGCTTTGAAATATTGGATAGAAATATGCAGAAGCAAACAGTCATCCATCAAGTATATGCCAAATCTCAGTTAACATACAAAATTCTAAGCCCAAACTAACGGTTAGGTTGCAATGCCGACAGTATATGCCCAATGACTTTATGCCATTTCTGAGGACCAACAAGACATGGCAAATGAGGAGAGATTAGATCCTACCATAGTACTAAATTAGAATTGTAGAAAAAAGGGGATGATAGAGCAAGGACATAACCTACTATCTGAAGGATCCCACTAGAGTGTATTTGTACTGTTACTTTCTTTTCCTGAAGCTGTAGAAACATCAGCCATGTGACAGTGCAACACAAACTAACCTTAAGAATATCAGCCACGCCTTCGGGATAGAACTCTCTATGCCTAGCAGTACCAGGGAGTGGATCTCCTTCATCATTCTGGTTCGCTTTTTCTCTTTCTTCCCCACTTCCCTTGTCTGGCAAGAGCATGTCCGTAAATGCTCCCATCTCATGGAGCTTCTTGCAAGCAGCCAAACAAACAGCCTGCAACAAGGAGGTGATAAACTAAACCATCATTTTCTAAAATGACTAAGAAGAAGTCAAAATGATCGCAACAAATTCATAGCATGCCTGCTGTGCAAGGCGCATTGAACTGCAGACTGGACCCTCAAGTATCTCAAATGGTGCATTACAGGGCAGTTGAAGCTTGCATGAATACTCAGTGGGACCTCCTGACTTTTCATGCCTCTCCATAATAAACTCAGGACGAAGTATTGAATACCTTGGTAATTAGATACAAGGAAATTTAGTAAAAATTGATCCAAGAAAACTAGTAGGTAATATGGATCCTAAGAGTGCTTAAAAAAAAAAATACCTGTCACTGGGCAGTTGAGAGCAGTAGAAGTGGATTAGTCCAACAGCAGAATTTAAGCTTACAACAGCACCAGTTGACTCCACTTGGTAAACGGTACCCGGCGATGTATCCACTGAAATTAATCTTGAAGCGTCTTTTAGGTGACTAAGGTCAGTTCTCTCTATTGCTTCTTTCCGCAAGGTCTCTTCACTATTCCTGGCATTCCTTAAGAATGCTTCATGTGAAAGATTTCCCCTAGTGACAAGACAAAAAATTTGAGCTCTAAAAAATCCACAAACATTGAAAGATTGTAAATACATCACTATTAAAAATAACACCAACATCAAACCAGACCCAACACATGCAGTAGGTGGTATACTATTAAACAAGAGAAAATACAGAGCTTTGCATTCTCTTAACCAGACTAATATATTCTGCTGGACGATGCTGTACTTGGGAAAGGACCAAAATAAATACCTCTCAACCATCAGGATGTAATCAGACCCAGGCTTTCTAGCACGGCCCCTAGACTGAATGTATGCCAAGACAGTTTTTGCGAGGTCAAAGCGAATGACAACATTGCATTGCCGAATATCTAGACCTTCCTCAGCAACACTAGTGGCCACTAATAATGTAACCTACAAAAACAAGAAATTGCAAGAAATGTGAGAATATATAATCAGGAAAAGAAAATCACCTTTTGAAAGTGAGTCAGCAAGCATGGAATTCAAAACATACACGACCATCCCGGAATTTGGAAATTGTGTCCTGCATTTGACATGTCCGCATTTCATGACTATTGTTGTGACCTATCAAGCTTGCACATTTGATAAAGCTTAGAGATGGAAGCTCTGCAAAGACCTGCATGCTTGGAAGGATATACCAATATAACGTGAGGAACTTGAAAAAATGAATTAAAGCAACAAGAGACAAAACAATGTATAACGTATAAACCTTAGGAAGAACTAAAGCAGACACAACTCTCTCAACAAAAATGATTGCACGAAAATCTTCCGTGTTCTGATACTCTAGAAGTATTTTAATCAGCGACTGCACTTTTGGCGTCACTTTTCCATCAGCAACAGCAGCTCCTATTATAACATCCACATGCTCCCCGCCAGATACCACTACAAAAATATCAGCTTAGAAAATACATCAGTATATCCATAATCATCGGGCAATTCAGAACCTCGTGGAACAGAGGAGAGAAATGAGCCAGCCTAACATAGAAGCAATCTTGTTAATGGTTGATGTTGGTTCATCAGTTGGATGACCAGGCATATATTTAGGGCTCACCTAAATGGGGTAGACACAGCCTTCATTGCTCTCCATGCATATAGAATCAGACCAAATAAATTTCAAGCACCAGACAGTGGTACTAATTCGATTAGGCTATTCTAGGACTAACATTGCCATCTAACATGCCCTATACCGAAACCTATGAAGCAATTAACATCTCTCTTTTCCTCTTCGTGGGGGCAGAATCACTCAACATACGTTGGGTTCAGCATGACCAGCCCAATATCTAGAATGTCTGTTCTAAGTACTCACCAAGAGTCAACAACTATACTCACCACGACTATCAGGAAGCTCTCCCTCCTCAACCTCATCAGCTTCAGTCCCATCCCGAACCATACTACTTCCCGAGTCACCAACTTTTGTGTCCTTGTCAGAAACGGCACCCTCGGATAATTGGCATTGTAAAAGAGATACAACTTTGTTCAGGTAGGATTCTTGGAACTTGACATCAAGCTGGTAGTTTGCCCTCTCATCATTTTGTAAGGCGGTCAAAAAAGATTGAGCAACCTGGGACACAATGGGCATTTTATAGTTGACAGAGGAATATACAACTGAAATTATAATTGCAACAAAATTTACCTTATAAGCGCACCACTGACCCAGTTCACCTAGTGCATAATTTATAGCCCTCAACTTTTGAATTAAATTAACAGCCCCATCACTCTCGGTTCTTTCAGAAACCCCATAGACTTGCCGCAGCTCGTCCTTGGCCCCAGCATCTCTAGCTCCCATAAACTGCCATTTACTTCTTCTAGAGCTTGATTTTGCAGCTTCCTCGACTTCAGCTTCCATTCGTTTTATCTGCTCATGAAGGGACCATAAGCTGGCTGCTTTGTCATACTCTACCACGACTTCTGAGGGCATTGGTACATGTTTCTCCAGCTCTCTACGGTCTTTAATGGTACAAACTATGGAATCTAGTTTACTTTCAAGATTTCGAATCTTTATTGCACAATCTACCTGGCTGGAAACACCTGCATAGAGCATAATCATGAGCAGCAACAACTTGTTGTGAGACTTGCACAAGGAAAAGGAAATTGACTACTTAAAAAGCTTGATTGATGGTGATTCTTGAAGGCAGAATGATAGCTTGAAAAGAGAAACATAAATAGTAGCAGATGAGAACCAAATTGTCACAGATAGAGCAACTACCCTTCAAATTAACGGGAGAAGCAGTCATTCCAAATACAGATGGTCTCCTATCCTTTGGCGTTGTGTGATAGAACTCAGACATCACTAAAGAATATGGATGTTTCTTCACTGCATGATGACACTCGTCCAGAATAAGAAGATTAATTGCTTCCATTTTTATTATGCTGTGCCTCAGAATGTTCAATAGAATTTGAGCAGTCATCACTAAAACCTGCAGTGAGAACAAGCAATTTAGGCATGGCGTATAAGCAGGCAACCCCCTAGTTACAAGACCAATAATATGGTGATCAATCATAATCTCATAAAGCGTCTGTTCGGGCTGCAGTAACCTATCACAATAGAATAAACCTAATTTTGCATTGAAAATACAAATAGTTAGAAGTCAATGGACGACAAATTCTATTAATACCCATCAAACAAATTCATGCATTCCTCGAAACTCCATCAATTAAGATTTGATTTCTGAATTAAGATGAAGTGGTTGAAATTCAAACTCACAGTTCAATCAATCGCTTATATGGATTCAAAATGCAATTTATTTGTTTGGAATAAACATGAATTGAAAGAAGATTTTCCTTGATATTTGGGGTAAAGGGAATTAAAACATATATGAATCCCATTGACTACAATTCCCCATTAAAAATCCCACTATATGAATAGTTTAGTAAATTGTATAAGTGATATAGAACAACCATCCCACTACATGAAAAGTTTAGTCAATTGTACATATGATGGAACATATAGATCGAGAGACAGAGGGTAGAAGCAAACATTTGTTGTCAACTGCTGGTATGTAATATGGGGGTATGTGAAAAGACAACCAGAGATATTTCTGGTATTGGTAAAAAGAATCTTACTGCCTGAAACAAATTGGAAATGGAACCAGACATATCAATTCTAATTCAACTCATGATATAGGCACATTTGCATGCCAAACATTATGAATTGAAATAAATTCATTTTGGTTCCAATCATACATAATGAATTTGGAAAAAAAAAAAAAAAAACTCATTTTGTTGCTAAACATGAACTCCAATTCAACTCGTTTTGGCTAACTCGGGGATGAAGAAAAATGCTGTTAGCACACATCTCCTCACATCAGTTACATTCAGACAGACACCAAGAAGACCTGCAACGTAGCATGAGGAATTTGCGCTGTGCTAAAACGTAAAACAAATACTTGCCAGACACTGCATTATCGGTTGTCAAAGAAAGATTCACGCATGTATTGTGAAACTTGTGAATCTCCATGAATTTAGAAAGATAAATTTAGGACATATATTAACATCATATGCATTTACCAACCTTCAGGCTTGAAAAAAGCGTAGCCCAAGATTCATGCATGAAGTTGGAAGTCTATTGATTTCCTCCTCCTGACCTCATTTTCTAACATAGTGTTTGGGAGTAAAATTTTAGGTTAAAATTTTAGGAGTTGGTAAAAAGGTGAAGAGAGAGGATGAAAAAGTTGGTGAAAAAGTGAAAAAGTAAATGAAAAAGTGAAAAAAATTTGTGAAAAAGTGGAGAGAGAGAAAGAATTGTAATGATGATAAAATTTTAGATGTTAAAATTTTAGTTTGGCAAACACTATGTAAGTAATATACCAAATTCAACTTAAATCTCCTTACAAAAGGCAGCCACCAGAACATTAGATTTCTGGCTTTTGGAAGGGCAAGAATTGAAAACCTCTTGAAGCGTACCCATATCCCCTCACAAAAATGCCTAAGGCTGTCTCCATGACGAATGCAAAATACTCTAGCAAAGTATGCACATAAGCATGATAAATGGTTTAAAAAACGTTTTGGTAGAGCATTGGTCCCACAATGCAACACTGGTTGTGGCGCAACTTGTCTCTAGGGGTAACTTTGACCACTCCAATTAATCAGCAGTTAAGGAACATAGGAACCCTAAACATTACACAAGTGATAAAGAGTTTCTAGAAGTGAATATGCCGTCAAACTCTAATCACCATGATCTAAAAATCTAGAGAACAACTAGACATATCCATATCACTCGGCAAATGGAAAAGAAACCAGGCCAACTATGTCCAGACAACTTTCCGAAGAAATTTTGGCCACTAAATGGTACCAATCCACATGACCCAACGATTACTACTACAACCCCATTCTTTTGGACTTTGAAAACCTAGCTACAGGAGGACCAGGAATGGAAAGCTTTCCCCTCCCCCTTTTTTCCGCCCATGGATATGAAAAGAATATTTCTGAGGCACTTGACCCTCCACAGATCTTTCAATAACCAAGGAGTTCTCCCATAACACAATTCCATATCACATTTCATCTCTAGTTTCATCATGCATTGTTGCTTTTGTTTCAAAATAATATCAATTTAAACACAACAGAATATGTGTTTTGCCTTTGAAGAAAGCCAAAAAATAAAAGATGCTTGGATTTAGACCATAAATCCTATAAACCAAAGTTGGATAGTTGCCAGTCTATTAGGTAACATCATGGTTGAATATGGTGACTTCATGGTGGTTTTAAAAAAAAAAAACTAGGGAAGTGATGATTTCAAGAATGGATTTGCTGTACGCAAACATTCAAAACCTTTTTCCAAACAACAAAAGGCCCAACAGAATACAATGAAATATATAATTTCCTCGAGTCCACTCTTATAGCTTCCCACCCCCAGACCCATTCATTAAGGAGTGAGACAACAAAAACACAAAAGAGAAGAAATGCAAACGAATTTACTTTTAACAGGACCTTCTCATGTTCTCTTAATTTAGGGGTTGTATCATTGTCTCTTCTCACAAATTCAAGCTGCTGATCACAATCATGATGAAATCCAAATATTAAAGGCATTATATTCTCTGCCATTCAAAGGCATTGAAACCAATTTTGTGATATGTTTATGGCAAAGCCTGATGCACAAGAAGAACACAAGAGAAAGAAATAAAATAAATTTACATTCTCTCCTTTCTATATTTTAAATGTGCTTATGCAAGTCTACACCGGTTACATACTACAGCAGCACAATTCCATTAATATTGTGTCTTACAGGTGCTGTAATGGAAGACATTTGCCTTCCAATAGTTTATCTTATAGGAATCTGAAGCAAACTTTTTAACCAATAAATTCATTGCTCTTTACATGTGCTCATACTTTGTCAGGTTTCTGAAATAGCACAAACATGCTTCTTCCCCTCTATCTGGCAAAGATTTCATAGCGATCACCTCTACAAAATAGGGCTTCCAAAATATTTATTTTAATCAATTACCATGGGCCGACCATTCAAAAGACATATCTTTCAATAAGTGAAGGTAACTACTTATTCAATCATTGGCCAGTTAATAAAAAAAAAGCATAAACAACTAGCCACATAATAAGTTGATAAATAATTCCCTACAGAGCAGAAGCAGTTAGCTCTCAAACATAAAGACATTCTCAATGACATATGTGAATAAGATCTTGTGCAAAATCAGAAAGTTCAATAGGTACCTGTTTTAGTTCGAACTCACGCTGCCATCTTCGTGCATCCCAGAAATCTTGCCCCATTTCACCACAATAATGGCCTACTTGGTAACCGGTTCGCTCACGAATAACTTCTGCTTGCTGAAATCAGACACGACATAACAATGAGATCACTTAAAAATCTAGAATGAACGGACCCCATCATGGTTAACTTTCTAAACAGAGCCTCAGTCTCCAAAATAGATTACCTGATAGACAAGCGGCACTTTAGGAACTAAAAATACAGCAAGCAGTTTCTTATTTTCTCTTTGCAAATCATCGCAAATGCTTTTAATAAGGAGAACAGCAATGAGTGTCTTTCCAGCGCCTGTTTCAAGAAATGCTATTGTGTTTTTCTTCTTTGCCTGCTCAAGAACATCCAATTGATACTGCCGGGCTTGTTCTTGGGGAATTATTTCTTTAGGCTCCTCAGATTTCATCTCGGCCCTGGCATTGCATTCGTGATTTTTGTCGTTGGCCACCTTTCCTTCTTTGTGACGGTCAGCTTCCCAAGTACCTGGTCGAAAAATAATTTCACTAGTCCCCAACCTATCCCTCTCCCAATAACCTTTTGGCTCCCTATCCCTCCAATCCCTATCTCTAGCATCCCTCCTATTGCCATTGTGATGTTCTCTCCTCCTAACAATATCCCTATCCCTCCCATCAATCTCCTCCCAATCTCGGGGTCTCTTCCTACAAGACGATCTGTCCCTATCCTTGGGGTGATACTGTCCTCTGCTCGAATAACACCTATCCTTATTGTAGTTACCAAGCCTAGCCCTTTTGCTTACCCTTTCTTCACAATCGTTACCTCGCTCCCTGGACCCCTCACTATCCCTGTTCTCAAGCTTCTGCACTCCATCATCCCTGGAGAAATGAACCAACCTCTGGTCTCCATTCATATCCACTAATTTATTCCCATTACCAACTTGATAACGCTTGCAAGCTTCACTCCGCTTACCGCAACTCTCCACCAGCACCACCGCTTTCTTTTCCTTCCCATTGGACTGAGCAAAAGAGTCCTCGGATTGCATCTTCGAATCCACGGATGTCCCATTCTGGAACCATCCGTCCCTCCCAAGGGTGCAATTCCCATTTACAGTGGCATTAGAATCCGTGAATGGAGGGAGAGGGAGGCCGCCACCGTTCTTGATACTCTCCAGTATATGATCAATTCCACCGAAAAAATCGTTGACAAGACCGTCCTGATTGGAAATGCTATCCCCCGAATCAGTAACAGCACAAGAGTCGAAATCGACGAGGTCGCAGGGAATGTCCTCACAGGCATCCAGCCAGTAAGACGGCCTCATATCGTCGCCGGATGACGCACGGGTCAGTTCACCCCCAGCATTTCCCGAAACCCTATCCTCATTTTCCATCAAGCTATAATTCTCTGTGACACTTTTATCTATCTAAAAGGAAAAATACAAGTAAATAACAGGCACAATCACTCGGCAGTATCGATTAAAAAGAAAAAAAAAAACCTCCTACATAAAACATAAAAGGAAACACAAACTCCTCTAAAAGGCAAACAGGCAGAAGCAAAAGAAATCTGGATTCAAAACAGGGGAGGAGGAAAAGGCAGCAGGACAAGGATCTCAGGTCGAGAGAGAGCAGAGAGAGAAGGGGGTGGATAGACCGTACGAAGCACGCAAAAGCGGTTGAGGGTTAAAAGAGCAACCAAAAACAACCACCACCCTAAACCACAGACTTTGTGTGTGATTCTTTTGGATTCCACGGTCTATCAACTCCTCCTATTCTGCTCTCCTTTTTCTTCCCTTCTCTTTTTCCCTCTTATGGCCCTCTCACGCGTGCGCTTGCCTCTCTCTCTCTCTCTCTCTCTGCTTTTATTATTTTCTTCCTTTTTCCCCTTTTCCTTTTTCTCCCTCTGATACGCTCCGCTGGGCTTATTGCTTCCGCTGCTGCTTTCCTCAGGCTGAGTCACGAACGAAGAGGGCAAAGATAACAGAGAGAAACCACAATAAATAGCTTCTTTTCTTTTGCATATTTGTTATTTGTTATTATTTATTATTTTTTCTTCCCCCTTCTTTTTTACTTTATTTTTTTTTAATTTATTTCTATTTTTGGGGTTGGAACTCGGAACTAAAAGACGAGCCCAGTTAAGTCGGTTTTGTTCTGTACAAGGACATGTCCTCGCCCTACTTCGCCTCCAACTTGGTTCGAAGGGTTAGCTCTTGTTAACTCCCAAAAGAGACCGGGACTTCCGAACATCGATTCCACTCAACCAATCAGGTGAAGCCTCGTCATCCTTTCCATGTGCCTCGGCTTACGTGGCGCTGTGTCAGTGGGTTGGATGATGGGGTTTCTGAACTGACAAAAGCAGTTTGTGGCATCGGAAGGACCTACTACCAGGTAGCGCCACTCGTGGAATTGGAACCCAGCGGGGAATCAGAGAGGGGGGGAAAAAAAAAGGAGGAAAAGGGACAATTCGTCCAAAAGTCAAATATGGTCGAACGTCGTGGACCGTCGGATTAGATTTATTCCAGATGAGGGACGAATATTTTTATCCTATCAGATCTTCGTGTTATGGGGGGACCTACGCAACTGGGGTTGGTGGCCATGGACGGTGTTTTGTGTCGTTTAGCTGTTATCCTGGAATACCTCCGGTTCATTGTTATGCTGCCTGATAATTTCATTGCTCAAAATCTTGTGAAAAAACCAAATAAATTCAACTTAATTATGCCTACCATGCTGGTTTTTTTTTTGGGTAGCGTTTTTTCCTCTCTTACAAAGGAAGTTTCTAAAGGAAAACAGAAAAAAAAATCTAATTTCTTAATTTTCTTATTCATCTAACCGTTTTTGTGAGTGACTGTAACATAGGTTGAGATAGTTTAGTAGGAATGGAAAAAAGAATATTTTATCACAATATATACAATAACATACGAGCAAAAGGTGTGTTTGTTTCATGGATTATAAATCTCATATGGCAAAGTGTTGCTTTCTAATATACAACACAAGTCCAAGTCCAAGTCCAAACATCTCCTTAAATCTTGAGGAGTAATTTAACCTTTTGTCTTTCTTATTAGTTCTCAGTACTAATAATAGCGACATTAATTTTAATTGCTGCATGGGTTGGGAACAATGTCCTTTTCTGCTATTTCACATATTAATAATTTATTTTAGGATAAAATACAATTCTCTATCTAAAACTCCTATTCGATTCTTAAATACCGTGCATATATTATTTTGTTAACTCACTTCCAAATTATATTTCTCGTTGTGATTCTATTCACTAATCCTTATGCCATTATATTGAATGATTTACGTCGTACGTGACCAGCATGTGACTTTTCCTAAGGTAAAAAGATAAATTTACTATCATTTGAGTTCTTCCTAACTTTACTGTGCTTCTCGCTATCTATAGGCCAAAAAAAAAATGTAATTGACTGATTTTTTTATATTAAAATAAAAAAAAAGATGACTCACTCGATATGCAACCAATATGCTAGTTTGGGGATGGAATCACAAAGAGCGGGGTCGGCTCAAGCCTTAGGCAACTTATAGGTAGTTGCCTAAGGCCCCACTTTAAGCAAGAGGCCCCATAGAACAAGGATAAGTTGAAAAGAAAAAAAAAAGTTTATTTGTTGTAAAGTACGCAGTCTGCACTACACTATCTGCAAAATAGTGAACTGAAAGTGCGCAATGTGCAAGTGACATGAAAGTGAAATAAAGTAAGCAAAAGCACAGTCTGCATTGCACTGCAATACTAAAGACATGAAAGTGAAATAAAAAAAAAAAAGTTGAAGTGACGTGAAACAAAGCAAGACGCCAAGACTATTCTAATTTCACTTCACGCAAGCTTACACTTGAAAAATTAGTAGCAAAATTGAAAAGTTGATGTAAGTGAAATAAAAAAAAAAAAAGTTGAAGTGACGTGAAACAAAGCAAGACACCAAGACTATTCTAATTTCACTTCACACAAGCTTATACTTGAAAAGTTAGTAGCAATATTGAAAAGTTGACGTCTTGTCTCTTGTAAAGTTCGGCTTAGTGTTAGTGCAATGTTAGAAACGTTAGAATGGTTTAAGTAGTTTTGCAGATAACTTTTGCCATCACAGTTTTAAAGTAACCGTATTTGTGTATATAAAAACGGCTACATTAGAATTTGATTATTATTTATCTTTAATAGGTAACGGTAAATTTATTTCAAGTCTCCTATTTAAGTTTAAATTTATGCTTCATACTATTACTCTATCTGCTCAATCTTCTCTCAAAATCTATCTCTTCCTCTATTTCTTTTCTTGCTCTATCTCTCTTTGCAAAACTAATCTAATTTCTTTTAGCCAATCACATATTAGATATACTTTTAGTTAAAGATTGTTCCAAGTTCAAGTTCAAGTTCAACCACTTATAATCTTGGTGCCAAGTTCTATTATTCTAATCTTTACACTCTTGTATTTTAATTATATTTATTTTTTATAATAGCATTTGTTTTTTTTGTTGGTGTTCTTTGTTTATATTTACACTATGTCTAATAGAAAATATGAATATGGTTATGAAAAGCTTAAGAAAAATAGAAAAATAGAAAAATAGAAAAATTAATCCAATCTCAAAAAGGAGCTCTTGATAAATTTATTGTCAATGATAAAAATAATATAACATCAAGTTCAACTGAAGAATTGATAATTGAACAATAATGTGATTCCATACAATTATGAGAGAATATTGAACCAATCCCCCAACATAATATTGAAAATTAACTTGTTAATGATTCACAAGTTTATAGTTCGGTAATTCTTGATGAAGAATCCAAAGAAAATTTAGAAACCAATATAAAAGACAATGAAACTATAGATTTCAACGCTTTGAGTACAATATCTATAGATATTTATGATCCAAGTCAATGAAAACTATGGATACAAAACTTAGAGATCTATTAGTAGAGAGAGGTCCAATTAGAATTGATGATATAAATTTTCCTAAAGATGAGAATAATAGACATTTCTTTACTACATTTTATTCACAAAAACTATCAAATGGAGAAAAACATGATAGAAAATGGCTAGTATATTCAAAACATGTTGATAAAGTTTATTGTTTTTGTTGCAATCTATTTAACTCAAAACCTAGCACAAGCCAATTGGTTAATGAAGGAACTAGAGATTAGAAGAATCTTAGTGTTAAACTTAGAAGTCATGAAACAAGCCATGAACATATCACCAATATGAATAATTGGATTAACTTGGAAATGAGATTGGTTAAAAATAAAACAATTGATAAAAATCTTCAAAAACATATTAACAAAGAGAGAGATCATTGGAAAAAAGTATTATTAAGAATTATTCTTGTTGTAAAAACTCTTGCTAAAAATAACCTAGCATTTCGCGGAAAAAACGAAAAGATCTACCAAGATAATAATGGGTGTTTTTTAAGCCTAATTGAAATGATAGTAGAATTTATTCTAATTATGCATGAACATGTTCGACGAATACAACATGGTGAAATTCATAATCATTACTTAGGACATAACATACAAAATGAATTGATACAAATATTAGCATCTGAAATTAAAAATACTATTATAAACAAAATCAAAGAAGTAAAATATTTTTTGATTATACTTGATTGCACTCATGATATAAGCCACCAAGAACAAATGACTTTAATATTACGATGTATAGATACTTCAACATGTGAAGTGAAAATAGGAGAATTTTTTTAATAATTTTTAGAAGTAGATGACACCTCTGGTAAAGGTCTTTTAATTGAACTTCTAAATGCCATAAAAAAACATGGATTAGATGTTAATAACATAAGAGGACAAGGATATGATAATGGATCAAATATGAAAGGAAAACATCAAGGTGTACAAAAGAGATTATTAGATATAAATCCTAGAGCATTTTATACACCTTGTGGTTGTCATAATTTAAATCTAGTATTATGTGATATGGCAAACTCGTGTCCTAAAGCTATATCTTTTTTTGGAGTGGTACAATGCATTTATTCTTTATTTTCTTCTACAAAATGATGGAAAATTTTACAAGATAATATATCTATATTGACATTGAAACCATTGTCACAAACACGTTGGGAAAGTCGCATTGAAAGTGTAAAAGCAATAAAATATCAAGCTCCAAAAATAAGAGATGTTTTAATTCAATTAGCAAAAACAAGTGAAGATCCTAAGACAAAGAGTGAAGCCACATGCTTAGTTACATATGAGATTGAAAATTTTGAGTTCTTATTAGGCATGAATATTTGGTATGATATTTTGTTTGCTGTTAATTCAGTGAGTAAGATCTTACAATCTAAAGATATGCATATCGATGTTGTCATAGATCAATTAAAAGGGCTTATTTCTTATTTAAAAAATTATCGGGAAACTGGATTTTCATCTACTTTAATTTCATCTAAAGAGATTGTTGTTGAAATGGAAATTGAACCTATATTTCATGAAAAACGAATAATACATAGAAAAAAAAAATTTAAAGAAAATGTTAATGATGAAACAATAAAATCAGTTGAAGAAATTTTTAGAATTGATTATTTCATATACATAGTAGATCAAGCTATTTCTTCAATTCAAAATAGATTTGAACAATTCACAGTATATGAAAATATTTTTGGTTTCTTATTTAATATTAACAAATTTAAATCTTTAGAGAATGATGATTTAAAAAAATATTGTCTTAATCTTGAAAGTTTTTTAAAAGATGGTGAATATTTTGACATAGATGGTTTGGATTTATTTTCAGAATTAAAAGTATTAAAAGAAGTTTTGCAACCTAAAATCAATACTCCAATTGAAACATTACATTATATAAAAAAAATTAGATTGTTTTCCAAATGCATGCATTGCTTATAGAATACTCTTAACAATACCAGTGATAGTTGCTTATGGAGAAATAAGTTTTTCAAAACTTAAACTAATAAAATCCTATTTACGGTCGACAATGTCACAAGAAAGACTAAGTAGATTAGCCATTCTATCAATTGAAAATAACATATTAACAAATCTTGAATATAAAAGTTTGATTAGTAACTTTGCATCTCAAAAAGCTAGAAAAATTATTTTTAATAAAATTTTAAATATTTTTTAATTTTAAAATATTTTTTAAATTTATATAAAATGCCTAATTTTTAACATGGCCTTAGGCCTCGCTTTTTATTGAGCCGGCCTGGCAAAGAGAAGCATAGCCTAAAAATAATTGTAACAAGTTAAAATTTATTGAGACATTTAATAATCCAATAATAATTTGTAGGAGAAAGCCCTGCACATTTAATTATAGATACTTAAATAATAGTATCTGGGGGAGGGGGCTCCCCTATACCTTCCAATCAAAATATGTCATCTCTATTTTCGACTTTAATACGAGATTTCCGACAAATTTGCTTGATTTATAACCGCTCAATCCAAATCAGAATCTCTGCGTAGCTTCTTCCTTTTGCTACCAAAGTCAAGACGGAGAATGTAATTAACTTCTTTTTAAGAATATGCCACCCGCGTGGCTAGCATGTTCTAGAACAGGAATCAAAAGAAAAGCGTATAAAAGTTTTCCTCGGGACCTCAAAGTTGAAATTGGGTCAAACGACACCGAAATCCTAGCCAAGCTTTTTAGGCAAAGCATATTTAATTGACTTCGCTAGTAATATTTTTCCATGGAGTTTTTTTTTTTTCATTTTTTTTAATTATCAATGGAGCTAATTTGAAAGAAAAGACGACATTCCATTCTAGAAAAAAGGAAGTCAGCCAGAGTAAAGAAACCAGAATCAAGTTAAAATTGGGATTAATGCCTCACAAAATTGTTATTAGGGAGATAAACATATCACGATGTCCTAATTGAGATCATGTTATACATATTAGGACTAGAGTCCAAAGGTAGGTAGTCTAGGCACTTGATTAAGGCCCCCAACAAAAATAAGGCCCCATAAAAATCTAATAAAATTCTTAATTTAGGTAGTAAATTAAATTTAGTGCGACCATTAGTGTTGGATTTGAATTCATTATAAAAAAATTAAGACTCATTAACTTTGTTGAGCTTCTTATCATCAAAGCTGCATTAAAGGTAGTCCTTAATCGAAGAAAAAAAATAATTAAGAGCTGAATTAATTATTATTTTCTTTTCATTTTAGGAAGACATAATCAAATCGACCCTGTAGAATTATACACACACAATATATATATATATATTATTCTAACTACAACCTCCTTACATTTGGATAAGATACAAAGAACAATAATTTTAATCATATATTAATTAGACAAGTATCTATTTTTGCGAAAACTAGAAGAAATTCTTTTACATACCCTTACTAACACTCTTATGTCATTACTATTTATCATACTACCATATTATATTAATATGGCCTAAATTTAACTTTTTTTACCAAAGGCTTCAAATTAATAAACTGTAACCTAACCACAATGTATGAATCACTTTCACTTATAATATCTTTCTAATATGATATGGGTTGTAACTTTTTTACACCTGCATATGCATATTATTCAACAACATCATAATAACTTGTCCTGAGTCTATTACTCTATATATTGCTCTACTCTTCTTATAACAAAGTCTTTTTTCCTAGGACCATCTTCTACAACCTATCTTGATTTATTTGCATCAGACATGGCGTGTCCTTTTTTTTTAAAGGGAAATATACAAAATTCTTTCGTATGGTCTTCACAAAAATCAAATAAATCAAAAACTTTTTGCGACGATTTTGAACTTTTTTGGGACAAAATTGTTTGTCCAAGAAAAAAAGGGTTAATTATTTGGGATGAAATCTTTCTGTCCCAAAAAGAATCTCGTTTCAGGAACAGTCTGCCGGTCCCGAAGTCATCATTCGAATGATAAACTATACGTTCGAACTAAATGGCATTATTTTACAAAACTTTGAACAAACATTACCTGTTCTAAAGCAAAATTGAATTTCCATTCGAAATTAAACTGTATTTCAAACACAAATGAAAATATCATAATTCAGAAACTCGCGTTTGTTCTTAAAAATTGTCATTTGAATGGAAGAGAATCCTTTTTGGGACGATGGTTGGGTCCCGAAAAACCCTCATAAATGCAAGTCCAATCACCATTAATGTTATTTTTTTTATTACCGTTTGAACGCTTAGTGTTATATGCTCCAACAATTATTGAATGTTTTGATATAAAAAGTTGGTTAACAAATGGTTTCGGATGATTTTTTCCTCATTGCTCGAATGATCATTTGAAAATTAGAATATCCGAGCCTCATTTCCTCACATTTCCATATACCTCTCTCTCTCTCGAATTCTCTCAAACTCCTCTCAATCTCCATTGCCATTTTCAGTCAGTAGATTGAATCCTTTCTAGTCCTACATACTCCAAGTACGTTTTGTAGTGCATTTTAACCGATTAAAATGTGTTTTTCTAAGTTTTTTTGTTTGATTTTGCCAATTGAATTTGACTTTGAAAATGTTAATAAACTTGTACAATATTATGCATGTTGATGAATGTGGGTGTTTGTAGTTAGTTTAGGATTGTTTTGCACTGATTTTGATGTAGAAAAGTATAAATTTAGGGAGTTTCAACATGGCCATAATTGTTTTCAAGGTACAGTGTTTGAACGGTACGCTTTATCGTTTGAACATTTTTTTGTTCTATAAAGGCATATTCCATTCGATGCTTCTTTCACACAGCAAAGACCATTAACTACAGCCGAGAGGCAAGCGATTATTTTTACATGCACAGTAGTGGTAGAGAGGCTAGTTAGCATATACAACTTCTCGGAGTTTCAATTCGAGGGTCGCACGATTGACGAGATATTCACCCATTATCATTGGGACCGTGTGCTCTCTTGGAGGGGCCCGCTGTATAAAAATTATTGTCAAAGAGTTTTATAGTGTGCTACAGAATGTCGATATCTACGAGGACGAGTGGGAGGTCTACATCCGTGGACGGCCAATCAGGATCTCCCCTGATAGGCTCTTTACCCACTTGTGCATTCCGAGGCAAGTTGGGTGTCTATCCTGCCGTGGAGCCTACTACAACTTTCTCACCTGAGGAGATCTTTAAACTGATGACTAGGGAGGACCAATACTTATTACAATCATTAGTTTTGCAGAGCGCCTTGCTCGCCTTTTAGAGGATGTTCCACCTCATAGTCAGCCACAACATCTTCTCAAAGCAACATCACACAGAGTGCATAGTCGAGCATGCACAAGTGATGTGGATGCTAGCTCGTCTCAAGCTGTTCGACCTCTCGTTCTTCATCTTCCATACCATGAGGACCAAGGCTCAATCAACAAGCAAAGAGGGCTTGCCGTACAAAAACTTGCTAACCTAACTGATTATGAATGACGGGGTAAATGCCAGATGTCATGAGCCAACTTCGATGCAGCTCGGCCCCATCAACAGTGGGACTTGTCAGGCGTTCGATGGCGCATGGATCGAGCTCACAACGTCCTCCAAGCTGCACCGCGACGTTCGGTGGTATGACCCGGGCTTTGCTAGAGATGAAATGCAGCATTTTACATGCAGTGGAGAGGCCATCGCTCCCATCATCAACAGTCTGGCTGCTGTGGAGAAGAGACTCGAGAAGATTAAGTCAATGCAGCTAAAGTTGAAGAAGACAAATGATGAGGGCCAAAAAGACATAATGTAGAGGATAGCTGATGTCGAAGGTGACATGGTGTAGGAGTTGGAGGAGATGACCCCATAGTTTTTTTATAATATTTAGGTTTTTTTTTTTTTTTTTTTCGAACGATGTTTGTACATATTATATTATTGGTATTATATGATTTTGGCTAAGGCTATCTTCTTTTTTTATTTGATAACTAAATTATAATTAAAAAGAAGTTCACACATAATAATAAATTAAAAAGAAAATCACAATAAAAATAAATTAATAATAAATTTGTTTTATGTTCTAACGATATAAATCTTTAGAATGGACGGAATTATGTAACCGTTAGAACGGTAATCGACTTAACGTAAGAACGAACGACATTATGTAACTGTTAGAACGTTAATTGTATTAAAGTAAGAACGGTAAAAACAGTAAATCAAATAAAATTATAAAATGAATTAAAAATAAGTACGAATAAAATTAATCAAATCAAATATTTACATATAGTACCTTATAAATGTTTTTAATAATACTTATACATATTATTTAATATATAATACTTATACATAATATATAATAGTGCTTTGTACATATTACTTAATATGTATTACCTTATATATATTACTTACCTATTATATACCTTGTACATGTTATATAATAGTACCTTATACATATTATATAATAGTACTTATACATTTTATATATGCAATATATAGTACCTTATCCTTGTTATAGTTAGACTCTATCTGTGAAGTTGATAGTTATCTCTTGGTTATTGTAAAACCCATATGCTTACATTACTTTGAAAGCCCATATTTCTCATATATTCCAAAAAAACCTTGAAGGTAATAGGCATTAAGAGAAAGGCTTTAGGCACCTCGAGTATGGTAGAGGCTTTTAGGTAGCATCGATAAATAAAAAATGACTAATTTTACATCTCAGACAGAGTGCATCGGAAGCTATTTAGAAAAAGACACTAAGGATTTTAGACACCTACCTCATATAGACAAACAGTCTGAAAAGTATAAGTGGTTTTAGTGCTTGTCTTAATACTTTGAGCGATACTTATTTGTCGTTTTTTAAAAAATTAGAAAAAAAACCAATAAAATAAGTTAGAATCAAGAGAGTTAACTATCGAAAAATCAAAGACACTACCCTAAAACTGGGCAGTATCACTGATTTAGGTCTTACCCAAGAGACTAAAGTCACTATGGAACTTGAAGAAAAGGAACTGGAAGTTATTTTCTGAGAAGAAATTTTTGATTAGGATGAAATCCTTTATGAAATCTCTAGTGACGAAGAAAGTTCGTCTGAAGAGGAATATATTTTTATGTTGAACAATCAAGTTTATGATCCTCTTGCCAAAGAAATAGAAAGCATGAAATTAGGAGATGTAATAGGCGAAGGATTCTCTTTTACTAACCAACAAATAGAAGCATTCAGAAAAATGCAAAAAATTTCTACAGAAGAAATTTATAAAATTTCAAAATATAAAGTATTTTCTGTTAGAATTTTTGAAAAATTTAGTGGAAACACAAATGCTAAATTATCTTATGAAGGCAAAATAGATATTTCACTCTTTGATAGACAAAAGTGTTAGCCCAAGGTTGATCTTGAGCTATTTAACTCGATTTTGATGATAACAAATGACAAAATGCTTTGGAATTTTTTAGGATATGTGGTTGTCAATCCACTATTCAATTAAGAGTACTCAATTGTATTTAAATTGTATTGTTAATTCTTTATGCCCTATATTCAATTTAAACACCATGGCTTGCACCTAAACTATGATATTTTTCATTGTTGGTGTTTTAGTGTTGATATGGAAAAGTTTGGATATCAAAAAGTTCTAAAAAACTCCATTTGCCAAGATGGTGTCGACACATGGTTGACATGGTGTCGACACATAGCACAGAAGACAGATTGTCATTTCGATGGTGTCGACACAAGTGAAGATGGTGTTGACACATGGTGAATTAAGAGTACTCAATTGTATTGTTAATTCTTTTTTCCCTATATTCAGTTTAAACACCATGAACTCCATTTGCCAAGATGGTGTCGACACATGATTGACATAGTGTCGACACATAGCATAGAAGACAGATTGTCATTTTGATGGTGTTAACACATGGGAAGCAAAGTGTCGACACATGTAAAGATGATGTTGACACATGATGAAGGAAGTGTTGACACATGCCACAGGCACCTACGAGCAGTTCTGGACTCGATGAAGGTGTCAACACATAGGCATGTATGTGTCGACACATGTTGCTAAAACTCTGTTTTTAAAATGACGTCACAGCACGCGAACCAAGAATTCATGACATTTAGGGCACCTTTCAAACATTGCAAAAAGGCCCTCTGGATCCCTCAAGATTAAGACCTATAAAGGAAACCTTATGGAGAGAGAAAAGTAGAGTTTTGCACTGTTTTTGTCTCTCTATATCATCATTGACGACCTAGCCTCCAAAAAGTGAGAGAAAAAAGCAAAAGACAAAGACTGCATGTTTTCCAAGAGATATGGTCTGCCATTGTTGTCATCACTATCAGATCTTGTCTTGTAGCCATTTATTGAGCTTTGTTTTGCTGATTTGGCTTTGAGAGCTATTGTTTATTCATTCCTATCATTAAACTTTGAGAAACCTTTGAGTGTGGGATACACTTGGGCCTACCCGCGAGATAGAAGAAATCTCATAAGCTATGAGATTTGTGACGAGTTGAAGAGTGAGCTCGGGAAAACTCTTGTAACGGTTACTTAGCACCCAAAGCTAAGTTATAGACACTATTGGATTATAGTGGAGAAGCCCAAGGAAGGAAATAGCCTTGGGGGTGGACGTAGGCAAGTCTTGGCCGAACCACCTAAAAATAGCGGTGTTATCTCTCTTCCTTACTCTTTACATTATAGCTATTATTTATTGTTTGTCTTTGACTTTAGCATTAAATATATTTTAGATCTGCATTTTTATTCGTTAAAAAAGGGTATTTTTCAGATCTAAGTTTTTATAAAAAAGGAGCTAAATTTTTTATAAACCCAATTCACCCCCCTTTTGGGTTGATATTTGGACTCACAAAAAGGTAAAGAGATGGTAGAAGAAATATCCAGAAATAAGATGTATCCACATAGGATTGATCCAAATAAAAATTAGAGCTTTTTTTAAACAAGGAATAAACACCCGTATTCTAGTTTTAGTTCTTGATAATAGATTCCCTGATCCCATGAAAGGTATAAATTTTTTTCATTTTTCCGAATTCTTCAATAAATTTCATAAAGGATTTCATCTTGATCAAAGATTTCTTCTTGAAAAAGAACTTCCAATTCTTTTTCTTCAAGTTCCATAGTGACTTTAGTCTCTAGGGTAAGATCTAAATCAGTGATATTGCCCAGTTTTAAGGTAGTGTCTTTGATTTTTTCTATAGTTAACTCTATTGATTCTAACTTTACTCTCCACATAGTTTTGATTAATTATTTGGTTTTTTTTCTAATTTTTTTAAAAACGACAAACAAGTATCACTCAAAGTATTAAGACAAGCATTAATACTACTTATACTTTCAGACTATTTGTCTATATGAGGTAGAGGCCTAAAATCCTTAGAGTCTTTTTCTAAATAGCTTCTGATGCACTCCATCTGAGATGTAGAATTAGTCATTCTTGATTTATCGATGCTACCTAAATGCCTCTTACATACTCGAGGTGCCTAAAACCTTTATCTTAATCTCTATTACCTTCAAGGTTTTGTTAGATGTATGCCCTCAAAACCAATAATTTTGTATAATTATGAGATAATTATTATTATTGATTAATCACTTGTATATTATTTTGGGTACATGCAATGACATTAGATGTCATATTGTTGAGCAATATTGTAGAAAAGTCAGGCCAATGATTAATGAATCGGAGGCGGGGAGTATGACTTTTCGGATCCTTGTTGACTCACTTTATTATTCTAGATCGAGATACATGATAATGTACAAATAGGTCTACACTTGTTGTGCCTCTATAAGATAGAATGATGGACTCCGTCATTGAGGTGGTGACCTTAAGTAGACGAGTGAGTGCAATGTAAGAGTACATGCACTGAACAGGATCAAATATGAATACCTTTTGGAAATGATCACTGATGTAGAGAAAGTATTCAGCACAATTAGCCTATGTTGTCCTTAGTAGGGACTTAATCAGTGATATTATTCTAGTCCTATTAGCTCATGTGGAATATAGTATGGTGGAAGGATAAATAAGTGTATAATTGTTAGCAAAAGGGATTCACAAAAACAATCTCATTATCTCGAGGGTCAATTGTGATATGTTAATGGACATGATCATAATTTGTAGAAGCCTATAAATTTGAATTACAGAATATAAGGGAGTTTAATGAAAAAGAGTTTTTCATGATGATGCCGAGATATGAGATCCCTAAAGATCCTACGCTATAGCACAGTTGAGTTCTGAGCCAGCCATTATAAATAGCTCAGAAACTCATTTGAGAAAGAATAATTCATTTTTCATGAGAGAGTTTCTCTCTCTAGATTCTCTCTCAAAGTTGTGTGCATGGATCTGAAGGAAGCAGAACGCTTAGGCTGCTTTGATTCAAAGATCCTTTCCACTGCGCTCTCGCGATCCAACAGGTTTTACTGGAATATATGAGAAATATGGGCTTTCAAAGTAATGTAAGCATATGGGTTTTACAATAACCAAGAGATAACTATCAACTTCACAGATATAGTCTAACTATAACAAGTAACGTATTATGAGAGAGAGAACAATGATTAGTACCTTAATGGTAAAAACGCGAACACAAGGCTCTGATACCAAATGTAGTATTGAATTTATACTGGTACAACAACAACAGAGAACACTCAACACTCAACTGGAACACTGAAGATTGAAAAACACAGAAAGAGTTTGTACATGGAGAAAGAAGAGAGAAGTACTAGAAGCTCGATGCCTCATTGTATACAAGAGATCGTCTTTTATAGCCATACTACAATAATTGGAGCATCTTCTTTTTGAAATATTAATGTTGCGCTGGATTATTTTCTGACAAGATTCTTCATTGTGTGCTGGATTCACATGTGTTTGTCTTCTTTCTTTACATGCGGTTGTAGTCGCTCAGGAATCTTGAAGCTTTGCAGTGTCTCCCACGTTCTTGTGTAGTACAAAGGAATATATTTCGTAATGGTTGACGTATGGGCTTGTGTCAGGTTCCACTACGACTTCTAACCTTATTCTTCTAACAGATTAACCAGGTTATGATATTCTTCCTCAAATTCACTTGCAGTAAGGCTTGGCCAAGGATTCTATGAATTGTCAAATTGGAGCTTTGTTGCAATAAGGTTAGATAAGGCCCAGATATCTTTAGGAATATCTAAATCAATTCCTCTGATTAATTTAGATAAAAACTTGGTTGCTACTTCTAACTGGTCTGATGTAGACTCATGATTTGACTTTAGACTAATAACAAAAAGTCTTCTTCCATTTGTAACCATTGTTAATGGATCTGTTTGGCTGTGTATGTCTTTTGCTATTGAGGACAAAAAATGAAGACTTTTTTCTGCATATTCTTCAAAATCTGCAACTTTAGCTAAGTCAGCAGAATTAAGTGTCATTTTCTGGATTGAATATTTCCTTAAGTTCGCATTCTTCTATTTCTATTAGAAACCATATCTGATATGGCTAGAAGATTTTTTTTTTCTGTGTCGCCATCCGAGAGAACTTTCAATCCAAAATGTGTAATATTTATGCCATTTCATGTTGGGTAAAACATGAATTAGCATACTTTTGATCATGGCTGAAAAACATTGCGACTGATCTGTTGAATGTCTTTGATTTAGCATTTTGAACAACATCTGAAAGTAACCATTATTTTGGTACTTCTAAATCCTTCCAATCTATGAATCTTGGTCTAATTTCTGTGTCAAAAGATCTTGGTTCAAAGATTTCTATCATATTCTTAGTATAATAATACCTTGTACATATTATTTTATAGGAGAAAAGTCATAGTTAGCCCCATATTTATGGGCAAAAATCAATCTCATATCTACTATTTTAAAAACGATGATTTGAGACCCTTAAGTTTCAAATCTCTTCAATCCACGCCCTTGGTTAAATCTATGCCGATTATTAATGAATCAAAAGGCGGAGAGTATAACTTTTCGATTCCTTGTTCACTTGACAATTGTTCTAGACCGAGGTACATACTTGTGCACAAATAGGTATACACTCGTTGTGCCTCTATTAAATAGGATGATGGACTCCTAATTGAAGTAGTAACCTTAAGAAGATGAGTGGGTGCACTGTAAGAGTACATGCACTGAATGAGATCAAATATGAATACCTTCTAGAAGTGATCACTGATGTTGAGAAGGTATTTAGCACAATTAGGTTATTGTATTCTTAGATCTGAGAGGTTTATACAGGTTTTTCTGTTATGTACTTGTGCTTTGATAAATGGGCTTGTGTAAATGCTCAACAAGGAATCCACCAGTCTTTTTGTGAGACAGTATATTCAATATATTTGTACAGAGTTGGACTCGAAAAGAAATCACTAGCCAGTGGACATTTGCGAAAATGTATTTTGAAATATATATATATATATTATATTTATTTGTGAAATTTTTTTATAAACAATTTGAGAGTCTAACGAGTTACTGATTGTGAATTAAGAATTATATGAGCTAGGGACTTAATTAGTGATATTATTCCGATCCTATTAACTTATGTGGAATATAGTATGGTGGAAGGATAAATAAACAAATAATTGTTAGCAAAATGAATTTCACGAAAATAGTCTCACTATCTCGAGGGTCAATTGTGATATGTTAATGGACATGATTACAATTTGTAGAAGCCTATAAATTCGGAATACAGAATATAAGGGAGTTAAATTGAAAGAGTTTTTCATGATAATCCTACGGCCGAGATTTGAGATCCTAAAGATCCCACGCATAAGCACAGAAGAAACTCTGAGTAAGCCATTATAAATAGCTCATAACTTCATTTGAGAAAGAAGAAGTCATTTTTCGCGAGAACGGTTCTCTCTCTAGAAACTTTCTCTCTACTTCTCTGTGTGCATGGATTTGAAGGAGTCAGAACACTTGGGTTGCTTGATTTCAACGATCCAGATTTCCATTGTGCAATCTTACAAATACATCTGTAAAATTAATGGACTGTGCCTCACGTTGAATGATTCGAAAAATAAGTTCTGGAAGATCAATGAGAGACCCACAAGCAATACGGAGCAAGAAATGTCCGTCTTGAAAAGTTAAAGATGTTGTATTTCGTCGCGGGTATACATTAGTTGATACTATGAGACGTAGTTCTTAGAAAAATGGAAGCAAATCCTTATGACAAATAGAATCGTCCGTTGAAGGGCCATTTAAACCAGTCGGAGCTTGATACACTCCATCGAAATTAGTAGCTGTGTCTTCCGGAACACCTTGATAGTTCTCTGATCGAGGCAGGTGCAAAAAGGTTGCGATCTCGTTCGGGTTAATAGTAACTCTTACGCCTCGAACAGTGATGTCCCATGATGTACTCCCACGAGCAACATCGGCAACCTGTGTGTAAAATTCACACACAAGTTCACAGAGAACATTCATTGGGGAGAGATCTGGAATACTGTCCAGCCTCGTTTGGTAAATATCAGGGGTCGGCTTTGACCCTCAAATACGAGCTCCTCAAAGTCAGCAATATTTACGGCCCGCTCCATCAATATTGGTCTAAAACGAAACTGTTTTCCTGAGGGAGTTTTTGGAATCGTTGGTTGAAAGCGTCTAGCACCTTTCCCATTGCTTGATGCAGCACTCATAGGAGCCGCACATACTGGACTGACCAATTTATCCCTAGAAACACAAAGATGAAATTAATCATATATATGAATTATATTAAGAAAGCGGCCGGGGTTTCAGTGCTTGGTTAGAACTGCCATTAAAATTCGGAAAAAATCTTTTAATCGAAACTAATCATATATATATGAGTTATATTTTTCATTTAATGTTAAACACCTTACCGTAATTTATACAGATGGAAGGCTAATTATTTATCTAGGAAAACTGTATATTATGCTTACCTGTGATTAGACATTAAGATTATTTGACGCAATAAAAAGTCTAGCGAGCTCTCAATTTGTCCTGAATTAGAGAATAAAGAATACAGATATCTATCAGATATATATCATATACCAAATGAAAGTGCAGAAAAAGAACGCTAATGAAAATTAAAGAAACTGTACATAATTAATGTCTCTGAATATAAATATATATAGTTCCATTCCTGTGTCTTCAGCCTTTAGTGGGAAGTTATTTTGTTTACATAATTAATGTTGTACGAAATCATCAACTGTAATCTAGGCGCTGCATGCTTCTTGACAAGATATGTATAAAAGAGTTCCCATCCTCATGTGCTGTTTTCCCCAACCCGAAAACCTTTAATTTTCTCCCCACACCATATATGCATGGAAGATGTGTAAATCAAGGATTGAGAATATCTCTAAATTCTTTCTCTTCTGTCATATATCTAAACTCTCTCAATTCTAAACCTAACCTAATTAAATTATTTATATAAACACTTCAAATCTGCTATAAGTACGTACGTATTGATGCTTATACAAAGAACTGAAGGATTAAGGCGAAGTAATTGCTTACAAAACAAGACAGGAAGCCTTACGCGCGTACGTCCAAAGTGCCGCTTGTACGTACTAAATCTCTCAATAGAGGAGTAGTCACCGGTACGGATCACCAACTAGAATTAATGATTACCCGCGGTACCCTTTATATATAAGTCCAGGAACTGCGTGTTTCATAGTCAATACCATATAATTAATTCTCAGCCCACTTGCTTAATTATTTCTGTTGATCAATTCAAATATTAATCCAGGGGGCTTAACGTGTTACAGTTGGCGACGCAGACATCCAAGGACCATGCACAACCACAGCTGTAGCGGCCATTCCGTTAATTAAAGCCGGAGATAATAATTAATGTAGTTTGCTTAAATATTCTGATGCCAGCATTGACCCGCAAACTAAGGGCCTTAATTTACAACCGCTTCACGTCACGATGTATTTCCTCACAACCATGCAAAATAAAGGAAAATTGGCATTTTAGTCTTGGATTTTGGGTACTTTTTCAATTTAGTCCCTCACTTTTAAATTTTAAAATTTTGGTCCTTTATTATTCCTTTTTTACAAAAATACCCTTTCGTCAGTCTGTTGTCCATCTCCTTAACAATAGCACTTGCCACATCAGCTTGTGGTCGATGTGTCACTGAACTATGTTATGTCATTTGCCAACTTAGCTTCCAGATTAAAAGGCTTGCCTCATCATTCGTTTCGTTTTCTTCACAAAACTCAATCTAAATTGCTTCAACCGTCTCCTCTTCTTGGCCATCTTCTCTGGCAAGTCTCCCGCTTCTTCGCTTTTCACAACCCTCACCTTCTTCTTCAAATATCTTGGGTCCACCATATACGCTTTAGGCTCCACAAGCACACCTCTTTTCCTCGCCTCATTTGCCCTGTCGAGACGATTATGAGCACACAACTTCTCGCCAAGGTTTGTACTTGGCCCCACTCTACGGTACTTGACATTTCTTCTTGATTGAGGATGGAATTCATGTACTTGCCTCAATATTATTCTCCCCTTGCCAAACACAAGGATTAGAAACGAATACGCCTACATTTTATTACTCAATAACTTAAATGCGGCTACACTAAAAACTAAAGCGATCTCGTGATGAATCTTCGAGTAAATGAGTGATAAGCAACCTTCAGCAGCCTTCTCATCCAAGTGCTTAAGCCAAGTCACTAGCTAACACCATTGGGATCACTTAAATTATTTTCTAATTGTATTGGTCATTGTTTGTATTTAGGACAGTACAATTGTACAACATATTGCAATCTTTTTAGAATAGAATATGCCAAAATATGTTTGTTAGAATGCCCATGAATTCAAGGCAAGGCATGTTACAGTTATGCCTTCATGTATGAGACCAACACTATACAATCATTTCAGTAATGAAAATATGTTGATTTCTTTATGTTTGTTAAAACTTGACAAATGCTCCATTTTTTTTTCGGGCAAGTACAAATGCTCCATAATTAGCAGCACAGAAAAAGTAAGAAATGGGAAGAAAATTCGATGACTGGTCGATGGTCCTTGGGGGTAGAGTTTCTCTCACATGTAGCTACAAGGATAAAGAATTGTGGAATTTTCTATATATTCAATCATTGGAATACATGGGCATTATATACACAACGACCATAACTATCTTCCCTACATTCACGGGAATAACAACGAACTCGCTTACATGGGGTTGGTAGCCTGAGATTCACCATCTTTGCACCAACCGACAGCTGCTTTTCTAACCTTAGGTTAGGCACACTAAACTCGCTCATTGATAAGCAACAGCTTTAGCTGGTGCAATTCCATATCCTCCTTTTCTTCTACTCTGTATTGTAGCTCTAGATTGCAACAAACTTGGCGCATACATTGGCTCATGATAGCGACGAGGGCCACTTCTAGCTAAATGTAACCTCCTCCTCCAGAGAACAAGTGAACTTACCAACAGGGGTCGTTAGTGCACCTGCAGAAAATACCATATATAATGCTAAAGGACTTTCATACATAATGCTCTATTTCTAGTTATTTTTGTACATATATTTTCCTTTTGTGTTTTCCCTTTTGGTCTCTGCTTCGTGTTAATCTATTTGTCAACAATATGTATTTTCAAATTCGATATTACAGTGATATCTAGCCCCTAAACCACTGTTAGCTTCATCCCTAGCTCTGCCATTCTTCTTTTCTTATGATAGTAAATGTACTACAAGGTGCATGCCCAAGTGTACCTTGCTCAGATTTTGCTCTTTCTACTTTGTGATTTTGCATAGGCATGAGACTCGGAATCCATTGAGGATCCAAATCACTGATGCAGAGATGCAGAGGTCGGAAGTGCCATATAATCTCTTGCCCGAAGAACAACCTCCCGAGTTTTAGCAGACCATTGGAAGGTCCAGAAAGAGTCCAATAATTGTTTCAAAGTACTCTGGGTGGCAATGGAAATGGTCTTGACCCGCCATTACGTTTTGAAATTTCAGATGATGCCATTCATTTGAGCTGAGGTGTCCCTTTGACCTAGCAACCCAATAATGTCATGTGCAATGTATGCTGAGCTGGATGGCTCTGCTGTTAAGGAGATGGATGTCAGACTGATGGAAGGGTATTTTTGTAAAAAAAAAATAATGAAGGACCAAAATTAGGGGACTAAATTGAAAAAGTATCCAAAATCCTGGGACTAAAATGCCAATTTTCCCAAAATAAATAGCCTTATCTTTCCTACGAGTTAAGGAGGAGAAATTGGCATTTTAGTCCTTGGATTTTGGACATTTTTTCAATTTAGTCCCCAACTTTCAAACTTTCAAAATTTTGGTTCTTCATTATTTTCATTTTGACAAATACAACATTCTGTCACCATGCGATCCATCTCTTTAACGGCAAAGCCATCTCAGCAACTAGGTAAGCACCTTTTTCATAACGACGCACTACATCAACCTTACCTGTGCATTCACCCCCTCAGAGTGCTCGATATGCAAATCAATCTGTCCCACTTTTAGTTGAGCCCTAGAATGAATTTTTCCCCCTTTAGTTAAGCCCTAGAGCTGAGATTCTCCTTTCATGTAACTCGATGCACTGTATCATCTGTCCCAATCCAAACGCATTGTCCTTTCAACAATGGGTCTCCTACCCCATCCCACTTTTAGCAGCAAAGCACCAAATGCAAACACATCAGAGTTGGTTGTAGACTTGTCTATGCGAGTGAGTTCAAGTGCCAAATGAGTACTTTTGATTTTCTAGATTTGGCTATTCAAGATGTAGGGAGATGCTTTGAACTTGTTTACACTACTGTGCGCCAAGATGGAATGAAAGGGAGTCTAAGGAGCATATTATCTGACATAATTGCTACGACAGATCCTATTGATAGGTGTTCCTAGAATAGATAAGCTGGAGATTGAGGGGCGGAGCTTCCACACCAACTTATATGTTGTTTGTCGAACTTATACTGGAGGAAAGGAAGGCAAAAGCAAAATTTAGTGGCTTAGATCAATGGTTGGAAGTCTTGATCTGATCTCTCTATAGGGAGAAATAGGAAGAATGTATGAAGCTAATGTTGATGGTGTTGGGTAAAAGGTGGTGGCCATTTTTTTACTCCTATAAGAGAGGATAGAGTTGAGTTCCTTTATAAACTCGACCAAAACCACTAGATCCAATGAGCTCCTTGTCTCTGAAAACCCTCATTGCTTTTTTCATTTGCTTGTAAGAGAACCTATGAGGACCAATATCATGCTCCCAGGCTTAAATAACATCAGAACTCATAACTTTTCGGACGATGCCAAAAGCCAGAGCAGTCACCAAAAAGCTAGATCTGTTATGTGTTGATGAAAGGTCGACGCGTTTGGATTGGGACAAATGATGCAGTGCATTTTGAGTTTGATGGGATGACGCCGTTTGAGACTTTTTGGCATTTTCTTCAGTTGTTGATTTGGCCAGTGACTTGCCTTATTAATTATGCCACATGTAATGTATGTTGACGTGGCAGAGACTTTCGTTAAGGAGATGGATGCCAAGGTGATGGAAGGGTATATTTGTCAAAATGAAAATAATGAAGGACCAAAATTTTGAAGTTTGAAAGTGGGAGACTAAAATAAAAAAGTGCCCATAATCCAGGGGCTAAAATGACAATTTCTCTAAATTTTAATAATGCACAATATAACTTTATATAACTTACAAAATTTTCTTATACTCTATCTGATATACACGTTCCATCCTTATTATTATGCGTTTTTTGTACAACAGTGCAGGTTTACACACTTACCATTTGTCGGCGGCTGTATAACCTCAGTGTTGAATGGTTGTGTCTGGGGACTAAGGGGGATGCTGCCGAAATTTCTAGCACATCGAGCACAATGCTCGAGACATTTATGTACATTATGGATAATCTAATCCTGAATGGGATAGGACCTATCACCTTGGAGAAATAAGGTGTTAGAGGTGAATTGTGATTACTCTATGCTTGATTGTTGTTTGATTGTTTTATGCATATCTATGACTGAAGATACAAAAAAATGGATAAGAGCTAGATTTATGAACTATATAGGTTCGGTGTGAAATATAAGGAAGGTGTCCGGGAATTTATGAATTTATGAGTATCGCTAGAAATTCTGTGGATAATTATGGTTAAATAAGGTGCCTCTGTAGGAGATGTAAGAATATTTTTTTCCAAACTATTCAAGAAATGGAGGATCATTTGTTCATAAATGGGTTTGAGAAGAGTTATACTGATTGGGTATTGCACGGAGAACCAATTCCAAGAATCACCTCTTTCAATTGAGCTGTGTTTGAACGGGAGCCAGAGCTGAGTACTGAGGAGTATGTTAGAGGATTTTAATGCGGGAGCATATCATACTGTAGGCCTAATGTCACTCGAATCGGGGTTTGGGGATGAATTTTCTGCATATACCAAGTTGTGGGAGGATGCTAAGCGAGAATTGTATTGTGGGTGTGTCAAGTATTCGAAGTTGTCTTTTGTAGTAAGATTACTCCATGTGAAGTCGGAGAATAACTTGAGCGTAAAGGCATCTGAGGACGTGTTAGGGTTGATAAAAGATGCATTACCCGATGGGGAGACGTTATTGAAATCTTTTTATGAGGCGAAGTAGTTGAGGAAGAATTTAGAATTTAGTTATGACAACATACATGCATGTCAGAATGATTGCGTTTTATTTTGGAAGCATAATAGTAAGCTATAGGAGTGTCTAGTGTGTGGGGAGTCGAGGTGGAAGATAGTGAAAATGCTAATTCGAACGTCCCCAGAAATTGTTGTGACATTTTTCGTTGAAACCGAGGTTCCAACGGTTATTTATCTTACATTAGACGACTATGGATATGCAGTGACACCAAGAGAAGCAAGTGGTCAAAGATAGGGTGATGAGTCATCTTGCGGACTCAATGGTGTGGAAGGAACTAGATAAGAAATATGAGTAGTTTGGTCGGGAAGCTCGTAACGTTCTTTTGGGTCTAGCTTCTGATGGATTCACTTCGTTTGGGAACACGAGCTTGTCATACAGTATATGGCCAGTAGTCTTGGTCCTGTACAATCTACCTCCATGGAAGTGTAAGAAAGATTCCAGTTTTATTTTCTTACTGATTATTATAGAAGTCCGGGAAATGACATCGATGTGTATTTACAACCCCTAATAGATGAGTTGGAGTTATAGGAGGATGGAGTGCAAACATATGTTGAGGTGGAAAGAGGTACATTTAACTTATGTGTAGTATTGCTCTGGATAATAAACGACTTCCTGGCCTATCGTAATTTGTCTGGATGGAGTACGAAAGAGAAGTTAGCTTACCCAACGTGTAATGCGGACACGACATCTTCATGGTTGAAAAATGAAGGTAAACATTGCTTTTTGGGACATCACTGGTATTTTCTTGTTTCGCATCAGTGGAGGCACAATGTGGACATATTTGATGGGAATAAAGAGTTTAGATTGGAGCCTAAAGAGTTGACTAGACAAGAGATACTTGAGCATCTTGCATAGGTACTAGTTATGCCTTTTGGAAAGATGCAGAAGAAGAGGAAATAAACTGTGGATGAGTTGAGTTGGATGAAATGAAGTATTTTCTTTAAGTTGCCGTATTGGTCAGAATTAAAACTATGACACAATTTGGAGATGATGCAAATAGAGAAAAATATTTGTGAAATGTGTTGGGGATCTTGCTAAACAGCTATTGGAGAACGAAGGATAATGTCAGTGCTCGGAGAGATTTGACATTAATGGGAATAAAGAAAGAGTTGTATCCACAAGTTCGGGGTCAACATAAAGTCATGCCTCATGCGTCTTTTACACGACAAAAGAGGAGCATAGGAAGTGTTGTAAGTGGTTGAAGGGCGTGAAGTTTCCTGACGGGTATATAGCTAATATATCCCGATGTGTGAATGTGAAAGAATGCAAAATATTGGGTACGAAAAGCCATGATTGTCACATTATGCTACAACAACGTTACCAGCGATGATACGTGAGTTATTGGACCAAGACGTATGTACAGGATTGATGAAACTAAGCTTATTCTTCAGGGACTTGTGTTTTAGAACTGTAAAAGTTTTTCATTATCATGGTCCATTTAGTGGTCCACTTGCCTAGGGAAGTCTTACTTGTTGGGCCCGTACAGTTTCGGTGGATGTATTCAATGGAAAGGTTTATGGGAAAGATAAAGCGTTTGAAGAACAGGACATGGGCTGAGGGGTCCATAGCAGAGAGTTACATGTTGAATGAATGTCTAACATTTTGCTCTATGTACCTCGGTGGAGTTGAGACGTGATTCAATAGAAAAGAGAGGAATTATGCTGACGTTGATGACCGAGGAGGGCTGATGGACCGTCTCTCAGTGTTTGCTGTGAATGTTCATCCATTAGGAGCAGGCAAAGGTCACGATTTGAATAGGAAGGAGTTCACTAAAGCAGAGTGATATGTACTTAACAATTGTGCAGAACTCAGCCCACATTTAGAGTAAGTGACTTTCCATCATTTCATTGTTATTTTTCAAAGTTTTTGTAGTGCGTTTGTTTTACGAATATTTGTTCGCAGCGAGCATCTACACGAACTCAGACAGCAATCATAAGTAGATGTTGATTGAAGGCACGAAGCAGAATTCCCTTCGTGGTTAAAAAAAAGGGTATTTTCTGCATCATTATTTAATATTTATTTATTATATTAATTTTTTGTTTAATTTATTTTTTTAATATCTCATACATTTATTTTATTTTAGATACAAATGATGCGCAATGAATATCCGGCTGATGTGTCAGATGATTTATATGCACTGGCATCCAGGCCGGATCAACGAGTACTTTCCTATTTTGGATGCATAGTTAATGGACTTCTGTTTCATTTAAGTCAACGTGAACAACTTCGTAGTACACAATAACGGTGTGGTTGTTTCGGGAGACCATGATGAGGAGGACTTTGATTTTTATGGTCAAGTTGTAGACATTTACACATTAAAGTACCTGCGCAGGAATCTAGTTTATTTATTCAAGTGCGAATGGTTTGATATGAGCACCCAAAACTGTGGTCTTCACAAAAGTGGACAGGTCGTTACGTTAACACATTACGAAAGTGGTATAAAGACGACCCGTTCATGCTTATTTCTCAAGGTGGTCAAGTATTTTATCTAGATGATATGAAGTTAGGCGGTCACTGGAAGATAGTGCATAAAATAATAAGTAAAAATACATATGATATGCCCGTTGTTGGAGAAGAGGACGATGAAGATAGGGCAGGACCGTCGAACCCGAGAGCATACTAGGAAAGCAATTCAGTTTCTTTTTTTTTGTAGATTTAGCAATTTTAACATGATTCCGTTGAGTAGGCACAACGTCAATCCGCTTCTGCTCGTCACTGATGACACTGAGACACGATGTCGTGCTACATCAATATCGGATAGTGATGACAAGTAGTGTGATGATAGTAGGATAGTGATAGCTTCGAAGAGTTCGACTTTGATTATTAAAGTGATTTTACGAATCTCTATTGTTTATGTTATGTTTATTTCACACGTTCATATTTTATTTATGTGACAATAATAGAGTTTCTCACTCGTTTTGCTTGTGCAATCACATGATATCATCATGGCAACTAGAGGAAAGTGTCTTCGTGCCAATTTAGGTGCTAGATTAGTTGGTGCTAGCGATCATCCCAGGACTAGAGCAGTTGGGACTCCTTCAAATGAAGCAGATGACGATTTACCATCTTCTGCATCTGTCAACCCGTGTAGCACCCCGCAAAGTAGTTGTGCGTGTAAGTATTTCAAACTAACTTTAATGTTAATTTTTTTAAATACATGTAATTTGGTGTTGATGTTTTACGTTAATAACGTTTTTGTTCACGTATAGTCACTTCTGAGATTAGACATGTACGGGGTAGGATACGCTGGCTTGCATTAGAGAAGGCTTGTATTGTAGGAAAGCTGAGCATCCATATTCCTGATGGTTGTATGGGTGGTGATGACAAGGCATCTTCGATGCTTTCTAGTCATATTGGTTCGCTCGTGCTATCATATGTCCCGTTCGATGTGGTCAACTGGTCCAAAGTCTCCGATGAGGTTAAGTCTTACGCCATGAACAAAATATTGCTAAGTGTAACTAAGTGAAAATTAGATTTCTTGTTATTAATTATTGTTTAATTGTACTAATATGGTTTATTTTAGGATAACTTCAACTTGGATTATGATCGGCCAGAGGATCACAATACTGTGATGTCTACAATGAACACAGCGTCTAGAACGCATCAAAACATAATGCACCAATACTACGCTTTGTTCCCCACCAAAGAAGTGTTAGAGCATTCGTACCCGAACATGAAAAAGGAAGAATGGGCTCCCATCTACGAATTATTTAGTACTGAAGAATTTCATGTTAAAATGTTTATTCTAATATTTTTATTTACTTTTATGTTTCGTTTTTTAATAACTCAATAGATATATATTTTAGAGAAGGAATTAAATCAATCACCAAAATAGGGCTAAGCTGGCAGTTGCTCACACTTCGAGCGCTCGGTCTTTCCAAAGTCTCCGAAGAGGTTAAGTCTTACGCCATGAACAAAATATTGCTAAGTGTAACTAAGTGAAAATTAGATTTCTTTTTATTAATTATTATTTAATTATACTAATATGGTTTATTTCAGGATAACTTCAACCTGGATTATGATCGGCCAGAGGATCACAATATTGTGATGTCTACAATGAACACAGCATCTAGAACGCATCAAAACATAATGCACCAATACTACGCTTTGTTCCCCACCAAAGAAGTGTTAGAGCATCCGTACCCGAACATGAAAAAGGAAGAATGGGCTCCCATCTGCGAATTATTTAGTATTGAAGAATTTCATGTTAAAATGTTTATTCTAATATTTTTATTTACTTTTATGTTTCGTTTTTTAATAACTCAATAGATATATATTTTAGAGAAGGAATTAAATCAATCGCCAAAATAGGGCTAAGCTGGCAGTTGCTCACACTTCGAGTGCTCGGTCTTTCCAACGCACTCTAGAATTGATGGTAATCAAATCAAATATTTAAGTGTATTTTTGTTGTTACGACATTATGTCATTAAGGAATTTTAATGTATATGTCATTTTTTGGGGTGTAAAAAGATGCAGAAACTGATCAGATTAATCTTGCATTGATGTACAAGATGGCGTGTGAACATTCGATATTGCACGGGAACATTTTGTAAGTTCTATAAAATTTTATTATGCATTATTAATTTTTTATATTTAAAAAGGTGTTAATTTTCACAATGTTCTCCTTCACTTGTAGGAAAAGATGGAGGCGCTAGAAATACAGCGCGAGTCTGAAGGAAGGTCATTCACAAAAGTGGAGATCTTCACAGAAGTCTTGGGGAGAAAAGTGGATTAGTGAGTGGTTTAAGCTGTTCAGTGCGGCAAGTTGGATCATCGTCCTTAGTGTCATTCGTTGATTTGGCCCGGAGATTGGATGACGCAAAAATGGAAATAGAAGAGATGAAGGCTAGTTAGAAAGAATATGATGAGTTAGTTTTGAGGTAGACAGAAATGGAGAGGGCGATGCGAGAGCAGCAACAACATTTAATGGAGCAGAAGCAACATTTAAAGGAACAACAACGGAAGCAACAAGTAGAATAAGAACAGAGGCCCCAGCTATTGCAAGCAGAAATGCATGAGCATATGACAGAATATGTATGGAAGGTGACAACGCATTTCACTCCTCGACGCAAATTTGAGTAGATTGTTTATTTTGGACTCGATTTCGATTATTTATTTTATTTACTATTGTGTCGATTAGACATTTATAGACCATTACTGATTTATACTATATCTTAAAATGATGTCTTCGCAGATTTAAGATTATAATTTAGAACTATCCAGACGGATTAACAACATCCAGACATCCGCCATGATATGTCATTCGTCTGCATGCTACAAAATTAGCATCCGCACAAGTTACCCATAATAACGTTCGAACACTATTTTACCTTCCCCACATTTGTTTATATCCATTGTTTGAACGTTCTTGAACCGTTCACACATTATATTCGTGACATTTTCTTTTTTCATAAAATAAAAACAATCAACGTCCGCACTCAAATCCAACGTCCCCACATCCGTGTTTAACCAGAGTCTGCACGTTCTAGAGCTATTCGCAAATTATATTTGTGGGATTTTCTTTTTTCAAAAGAATAAAACAATAAGAGTCTGCACGTGGTTTAGTAGCATGCAGACTATATATCTGTTGACCAAATTTACATTTTGACATAGAAATTCACGCCGTGCGAATCAATATTATAGACGTTCGCATGGATTTTCCATGACAGAATTGATTTTCACATGTAATACATTGACATTCGCACGAGCCATGCCACACAAAATGAAAACTGTTCGAACTGTCTGAGTTGGCGTCCGAATGCTTGTTCTTGAGGAAACTTAGAATTCCTCACCAAAGAACAAGGGTGACACGCTTCTTCTTTCAAACCAGGTGTCAAATTTTTTTTTATAGCAATGAGTTTTGGTGAAAATTTTTTAACTTTAGGTGACAAAAAAATTTGACATCCAAAAGCTGTTTTCTTGTAGTGATAATATCCAAGACAAAAGTAGAAAGGTGAGAGGCCATAGAGAGAGAGAGAGAGACAGAAGCAGCAAGAACTCAACCAAGAAAGAGAGATTTACCATAGCAAATTTCATCCTTGTCTTCATTGTTCTCGACCTGAATGAAACAAAACTCAACATGAATCATATAACCAACAAGTTAAGAAAAGAGGAAGAGGCGGAGTGGTGGCCGTTTGGGCTAGAGATAGAGTGAGAGAGAGACAGAACCCCTGAGGTGAGAGGCAGAGTGGTGAGCTAAGGGAGAGAGACAATGTCGTGAGCGTGTGGGGAGCGATAGGAGTGAGAGAAATTAAGAGCATTCGACGAAGAGGAAGAGGGAGGTATTTCAATCAGGAAATAAAACAGAAAGAGAAAGAGAAGGAGGAAGAGATTTTTGTCCGGGGGCACGTGGGAAATGAATTTCATATAAGAGCTTCAATTTTTACAGCCATTTGAAACTCATCGTGTTTTGCAATTAAAATGAAACTCATTGTTTTGCTTTGTTTTCTTTCCTTTATATTTTATTGGGTTAATCACAAATTCCCCCCCATGAACTATACCACTAATCCCAAAAACCCCCTAAACTCTAACTCATTGCAACTTGCCCCATAATCTACGGGAACTGTTGCAAATTCATTTTTAACTAAGACTTATTGTTATTGTTGCTTGTTTTCCATTGCAGACAAGAAACACGTGAGCCCAGCCTTCATGAATATACGAAACTGTCCCCATTCGAAGAAAATAAAAGACCCAAGCAAGTCTGTGTTTTTTGAAATAAAACTTCCCTTCGTTTGAAACACCATTGTCTTCATTGCTATTTGGAACAAAACTTTCTTTGAAACGCCACCCACCTTTCGTGAACTCTACTCAAGAAGAACTATTGTTAGGGTTAAAAGCATAACAACCATGCAAGCAGCAAGACCATCCACCATGTATGTTGCAATCCTCTTAGGCGAATCCCCTTGAATTGAGACCATCTGCTGGAGCTGATTAATCATAGCCGATGCTTACATTACGGTGCCATTTGTTGAAGCTGATTTAGGATTAATTACAATTTTCTCCCTCAAACTAATACTCAATTCTCTAATACCCCGATAAACTTTAACTCGTTGTAATTCACTACTACAAACTATACTTCTTAGTGTGATTTCATCTCCAAACTTGTTGAATTTGTTATATCAAATGGTTTTCGTCCCATTTAAACGACACGTGACCTTCTTCTTATGTGAAAATAAATTTTACCCACATTTAAGTCCTCCCTAGCCTTATACAGTGCTTCTAGCAGTTCATAGAGCCAAACAATAATATGTAGTTATCTGATTTTTTTTATTAAAAAAAAATGACTCACTTAGAATCGAGCTAGTCAAATTTGTTTTTTTAAGTAAGGAGGTCACATGTCGTTTACGTGGGTCAAAAAACGTTCGATATAAAAACTTCAACAAGTTAGGGAATGAAATCGCAATGAGAAGTATAGTTTGTGGTAGTGAGTTGCAACTAGTTGAAGTTTGTGGGAGTATTTAAAAATCGGGTGATAGTTTGAGGAGGAAAATTGTAATTTACCCTTTGATTTATATAATGCTCTTTTATTAGGGTGAAGTAAAATTATGAAGCCACATGAGTAGCTAACCTGTAAAATTAGTGCCAGATAAGAAAATAATTAAATGAAATTCGTGTCAAATTTCAAAATCTAAAAAGTACATATGTATTGCTTATGTAACAAGTACATACGTATAACTTATATAAATATGCATATACATTTATACTTTTAACTATCCATTCTTTTAAAATCTTGCTTTATTATCTAATAAATGGAGTCACAATACATTTGGGTACACTTATATACTTATACATTTCACATTTGCAGTAAAAAAACATTGCAGGTACACTTGTATAACATTATTGTCACAATACATTATATATATAAAATGTATTGTGATTACATGATACTATATATATAATATACATATATATACTCATATGTATCACATAACACCAATTGATATAATATATAAAATATTCAATCTTATTATGTACAAATACTATGTTATACACATAATATTAAACATGACATACATCCATACTATATAATATCTCATAATGTATGGTGATATAATAATATATAACACATTATACAACAAATTAAATATACAACAACAACGTAGTCACCAAGTTATATCATATAACATCAAATTTTCATAACACTCCCTCTAATTTCATACTTTATTAAATGGGTCCCCTAGAATAATTTTTTTTCAAATACATTACTATACAATATAATATATTATATAACATATAAATAATTATTAACATTAAATAAATTAAAATAATAAATAATCATATAATCGTTTATAGTAGCGTTTTTCACACAAACACCACTATAGAGTGTACTATAGCGGTGTTTGTCAATCAAAACTTGCTAAAACTACAACATGTGGCAGCGTTTTGTTACGCCACTATACTACACTCTATAGCAGCGTTTGTGTGAAAAGTGCCTTTATAGATACGGTGGCGTTTGTTAAAAAAACACCTCTAAAAGTGTCCACTCTAGCAGCATTTTGTTGCCACAAGTTCATGTTGTAGCAGTGATTTAACAAAACGCTACCAAAAGTTTGAGTTTTAGCAGCGCTTTCTCTAAAACATTGCTAAAACTCACACACTTGCAGCAACGTTTTTTACAAAGCGCCACTACAAGCGTAAGTTCTAGCGGCGTTTATGCCAAAATGCTGCTAAAGCTCTAACTTCTAGCGGCGTTTTTTTGTAAAATGGTACTAGAAGTCAAACTCTTGGTAGTGTTTGTGGAGAAGTGCCACTAAAGCACAAATTGGTAGCGGAGTGTTTTGTAAGATGCGGCTAGAAGTCAAACTTTTGGCAGCGCTTTTTAAAATGCACATCTAAAAGTATAACTTTTAGCAGTGTTTGTAAAAAAGCGCCGCTATAGATAACCTATAGCAACGTTTTTTTCACAAATGTTGCTACAGATTTTCTTTTAGCAGTGATCATAAGCAAATGTTGCTAAATGGGTGCATTAGTAGCTTTTTAGCGTCATCGCTAAAAAGACCACTGTTGTTGGCCTTTTTTCTTAGATGCGTTCTATACGCTATGTTCATTGTCAACATCATAGTGTTTCAATCCTCCAGTCGATAATAATCGAGGTTAATGTCATCTTCAAAAAAAACAATGTTAGTATAATTATACAGTAAATAGTAAGCATATGTACAATTTATTCTCTATTACACTTACCAACAGCACAAGTGATCGCATGAGCGAACCAATATAACTAAAGAGCATCGAAGATGCCTTGTCATCACTGATCATACGACCATTGGGATATGAACACTCAGCTTTCATTATAGAGAATGTATGTAATGTAGACATGTTAATCCACAGAAAATTATTTTCATTTCGTTACTTTTATGAGATTTCCTATTCCAACTCGTTTTGTATAATCTCTGGAGTCAAGATTGTGTGTCCCACTACCTCTTCCACTAGGACAATTCCATGATAACACTCTCACCCGAATAATTCAAGGAAAAGTGTTGTGCTTGATGCCTAAGGGAGGCCACCCTTTGAGCCTATCAAAGTGTTGGTTGCAGATCCCCCCAGTGATTAGTACCGTCACAACTCTGATTTCCATAATCAATAATGTTAGATGTATGTCCTTAAAACCAACCATTTAGAATAATTATTAGATAATTATTATTATTATTATTATTATGGGTTAATCACTTGTATATATTATTTTGGGTATTTGCAATGACATAAGCTATATATCAAAATATTTTTAAGCAGCATTGTAGAAAAAGCAGGCCGATGATTAATGATTTTTTGGATACTTGTTGACTCACTGTGTTCTAGACCAAGATAAATAATAATGTATAAATAGATCTACACTCGTTGTGTCTCTATAAGATAGAATGTTGGACTCCGCTATTGAGGTGGTGACCTTAAGCAAACGAATAGCTGCACTGTAAGAGTACTTCCACTGAACATGAGCAAACAAGAATTCCTTCTAGAAATGATCACTGATGTAGAAAATGATATTAAACATAATTAGCTTATGATGTCCTTGTAGTTCTTTGGATTAAGGCAACCCAAGAGGGGGTGAATTGGGTTTCCAAACTTTTACAGTTTTAACACTCAAAATCATGTGGTTGACCTATACATGAAATGGTCCGTTGGGCGCATAGGACAAATTTGACAACATTCAAATTTTATGACCGTTGGGCAATGACTAGTTGAAACGATCGACTGGTACAAAGGTGAAATTGTTAGATTGACCCCCAACGCCTAGAAATGGCTAGTTTTGATATGTAGCCTATATAAGGACCTTCTTAAGGGCTCACAACAAGAGAGAACAACCACATATCATTTCTATAGCTTGAGAAAGATCTTAAACCTTCTTATTCATATTTTTCATAACATTCACACGAATTACATCTTCACATCGATTTTTTGAATCAAAAGAGATAGAGCTTTCCCTTTTTTTGAAATATTTTTGGTTAATAGAAGGCTTGTAGCCTAAGCCACTTTGTCAAAGACACATCTTTGGCTACTAAGCATGTTTTCAAAACTTTGCTTCCTTGAGTGAATTTTTTAAAAATGGTATTGTGATGAATAATTTTATCTTTGAAAGGTTTGTTTTTAATTTCCAAGGTTGAAACTTTTAGTTTCAATTCCTTATTCTCAAACTTCAAATTTCCTTGTTCATCATTTAAGGAATCAAGGTCATTTGTAGCTAGTGAATGCTTCTTTTTCAAAAACAATGTATTTGAGTTTAAGCTTTTCAAACATAATGTGTAACTCATCAAAATCATTTTCTAATTCATCATTTGAGGGTTTTAAATCTTCAAGATCCGAGAGATACCTCATCGTCTTCTAGAGCCATGAAGCACATGTTTACGATTTCTCCATCTTCTTCTTCTTCTTCGGAAGAGCTTTCATCATTAACATTCCATGATATCATCTTGTATTTGAGGCTTCTCTTCTGTTTTTTATTTTTTATTTTTTTAAGGAAGTTCTTGAACTTCTTAGTCATCAAGGTTATACCTTCCTCATCTTCGATTATAGAAGATTTGATAGCGATCCTCATCTTCATTTGCGAGCATTTGAATATCATGGTCATGAGGGATCCGATGAGCTCATCTAGAGGGAACTTGGTGAGGTCCTTGGCTTCTTGTATGGTAGCCACTTTGGTCTCCCATGTCTTTGGTAGTAACCTAAGGATTTTTCTCACCAAATCGAAGTTAGAATAAGATTTACCAAGAGTATTCAAGGCATTTATAGTGATGGTAAATTTCAAGGCATTTATAGTGATGGTAAATCTAGTAAACATGTCACCAATAGATTCCTCTGGTCTCATTTTAAACAACTCATAGTTATGGACAAACATACTTATTTTGGACTCTTTGACTTGGTTTGTCCCTTCATGTGTAATCTCTAGAGCATGCCAAATTTCCTTAGCATTTGTGCAATAAGATATTCTATTAAATTCACATCTATCTAAAGCATAATAAAGAATATTCATTGTTCTAGCATTTAAAGAGATTTATTTTTGTCTAAGTCACTATAATCATTTTAGTTTTTGAGGTTTCAATCTCTCCAACTTTCTTTATGTGAATATGCGAACCATTTAATATGCATAACCATGATTGAAAATAAATTCTTATCCTAACTTTCCAATATGTATAATCATTACCATTAAAGAATAGTGGTATAACTGTGGAAAGTCCTTCAATTTGAATGTTGAAGTATGAAGTTGCCATTCTAACTCCAGATTGTTAAATCTTGTAAAATGAGAACGAGGCTCTGATACCAATTGTGTTTCATATGATTAAGGTAACCTGAGAGGGAGGGTGAATTGGGTTTCCAAACTTTTTCGATTTTAACAACCAAAATCGTGTTTGCAAAGTAAAGATTAATTTAGCACAAGTATTAAGCAAGTATTGATGCGATAAGTAAACAAGTGCTAATGTAAAGAGTAAGGTTAAAGAAGCAAACACGAGTTTTTTAGGTGGTTCAGCAAACCCGCCTACATCCACCCTCAAGCTCTTTCCAAGCCTTGAGGTTTTCCCACTATCTTCCAAATAGTGTACACTCTAGCTTTCGGGCGCTAAAATACTTTACAAGTACTTTCTCGAGCTCAACATTCACAAACCAAGTGGTTTTTCGGGCTACCACTCACAACCTAACCAAGCTTGAGATATACTCTTTCTAAGCTTCTTCTTTAGTGAACAACCTCACTAAATGAATTACTTTTTTTTAGTAGGAAAATACAATAACTAAACTCTCTCAAAGAGTGGATAAGAAAATGGAAAGCTCTATCTCTTATGATTTACAAAATGATAAGGATATGAAAATGTAATTTACGTGAATGATAAGAAAAATACGAATAAGAAGGTTTAAGATCTTTCTCAAGTAATGGAAATGATATGTGGTCGTTCTTTCTTGTTTTGAGCCCTTAAGAAGTTCTTTATATAGTCACATATCAAAACTAGCCATTTCTAGTCGTTAAGGGTCGATATGACAATTTTACTGTTATACCAGTCGACTGCTTCAACTAGCCGTTGCCCAATGGTTATAAAATTTGAATGCCATTAAATTTATCCTATGCGCCTGGTCGATCGCTATAACACTATTTATTGTTCACTATAATGAAGAAGCCCATTTTTTACATTTTTGAAATCTCATTTTCAAAAACTAACTTCCCAAAAGTATAACCAAGGCTTGAGAGTTTATATAGGAATGATTTGAAAACACTTAAGACTCATTTTGGTTATCAAACTTGTGATAAGAAGATTATGCACGGTTTGAAAGATATGCAAGTGTATGATTCTAATCCTTGTCAAAAGTAAAACTAAGAGTTACAAGGTCTTGAATCTTCACTTTTAAGCTTCTTGCATTTTCTTGATCTTCAATCTTCTTGTCTTTGGCTCTTTGATAAAAATGTCTGTCTTTGAAGATGTCTATTTTGTAAACTTAATCCAGTTTATTGAAATCATCAAAATATCGATTGTGAACAAAAGACAACAGTCCTTAGACCTAAGGGAGTTATTTAGATTTGCTTATTGTGTACTTATACTTTAATTGAGTCTTTTAGTGATGATCTTCACAGATCAAAGATTTCAAATAACGTTGGGATTTGTGCATAGTAAGTTAATTTGTGTAATTGCTCAATATAAAATTCACCAGTCTCTTTTTGGAGTTGTATATTCCTTATGTCTGTATAATGTTGGACTCAAATAAAAATGCTGCGCAACAGGATTTTGTGAAAAATGTATTCATTGTTTTTATTTACTTATATGTGGTAAGTAAAAATATATTTATTTGAGAAAATTCTTTTTGGAACTTTTTGGGAGTCCAACTAGGTACAAACTGAAAATTAAGAATTAAATGAGCTAGGGATTTAAAAAGTAATATTATTCTGATCATATTAGCTTATGTGGAAAATATAGTGTGGTAGAAGGATGGATAAATGTACAATTGATAGCAAAAGAGATTTCATAAAAACAAACTATTATCTATAAGGTCCAATTGTGACATGTCAATGGACATGATCACAATTTTGTAGAAGCCTATAAATTCAAAATACAAAATATAAGGGACTCAATGAAAAAGAGTTTGTCATTATGATCCTAGACCAAGATTTGAGGTCAATAAGGACCCCACACACAAGCACATTAGAAGCTTTGAGTGAACCACAATAAATAGCTCAAAGTTTTCATTTCAGAATAGGATAACATTTTACATTGAAGAGTTCCTCGGTCAAAAACTCTCTCAAGTGTGCACGTAAATCCGAAGGAGCCAATACGCTTGGGCTGCTCTGATTCAACAATCCTCATTCCACTGTGACTCTGAAGATGTTTGAATTTTTCAAATCTAGGAATATTGCAATACAAGTCCTTTAAAAAATTCCCGTTGAGCCATGGTTTACTTTGAATAGTCAACATGTTAAAATCGGTAGCCATGCTCACGGTTTACCATAACATTTCCATCCATAACACATTTTCTCTCAATGCTCATGCTATGAATGAAACGATTTATGTCGAGTGATGCATCTTCATCCCAAATAAAAAATACATATACATTAATAATCAACAATGCATTTATCTAGATCTAATTCACACTTTATTGAAAAGAAATGCATATTTAATGTGTTATACTATTTTTCTTGGGTATTCCAACTTAAGTAAAGTTTATAGTCTTTAATAACAAATCTTTATAGTTGAGAAATTTATGCACATAACCTTTGACGAAACAATTAAAGATCAGTGATGCTCCCACTCAAAGCAATGAAGAGCCACCACAACAAGTGGAAGAGTCATCACCTTAAGAGGAAGAAGAAGAAAATGCAAGTTAACTCCCAAAGGAGTAGAGGTAGGTTTCTAGGCACCCAAGATAACTCATTCTAGGAAATCCTTCACATGGACATAGAACTAGAGCATCTCATAAAAACATAGGGAATCATCTTGCATTCTTATCTCAAATTGAGCTTAAAACCTTTCTTAGAGTCAAAACTGAAGAGAGTTGGATTTTGGCAATGCACTATATGCTGAAACAAAGATAGTTGGGAAACTTGTTCTTAGACCTAAGGACCAATCTATTATTGGGACTAAATGAGTCTTTAGGAATAAAGTTGGTGAGCATGGTTCTGTAGTTAGAAACAGGCTAGAATAGTTGATAAGGGTTATAATCTAGAAGAAATAATAGATTATGATTTGCACTGATAACTAGATTTGAATCCATAAGAATGTTTTAAGCTTTTGCATGTCACAAAGATTTCATTTTATGTCAAATGGCTGTAAAAATTGGTCTTTTTAATGTAATATATTGGAAGAAGTGTATGTAGAGCAACCACAAGGTTTTGAGAATGAAAAGTTGACTAATCATGTTTATAAACTTAACAAGGATCTATATGGACTAAAGTAAGCCCCTAGAGTGTGATATGATAGGCTTAAAAATTTTCTCATTGAAAATAATTTCTCTATAGGTAAGGTAGATACTACACTCTTGACAAAGACAAAAAATACATATTTATTAATTGTCCAAATTTATGTTGATGTTATTATTTTAGGATCTGCTAATGAAATTTTTGTGAGGAATTTTCTATGTCTTAGAAGTGAGTTCAAAATGAGCATGATGAAAGAATTAAATTTCTTTCTTGGACTCCAAATCAAACAAAGAAAGAATGAGATATTCATAAATCAATCAAAGTATGGGAGATATTTATTGAAGAGATTTGGGATGGAAAATGTTAAATCTGCCGAGATTCCCATGAGTACATCTTTGAAACTTGATGCGGATGAAAATTGAGTTAAAGTGGATAACACTAAATATTGAGGCTTGATCGGATCTCTACTTTATTTAAACACAAGTAGATATGATATTATGTTTAATGATTACTTCTTTGCATGCTTTCAATCTTGTCGTATAGAATCGCATATTGTTGCCATTAACCGAATCTTTCGTTATTTACTTGGCACCATAAACTAAGGACTTTGGTATTCTAAAGGCACACACCTTGATTCAATAACTACAAGTTATCGGATGCTTTGCAGGTTGTAAATTAGATAGAAAGAGTACAAGTAATACTTGTCACTTTCTGGGATCTTTTTGGTTTCTTGTTCCAGCAAGAAGCAAAATTCAATAGCCTTATCAATGATCGACACTAATTAAGTAGCCGTCGGTAGCCTAGTAGTTGTTGTGCTTAAGTTTTATGGATGATTCAAACTTTAAAAGAAAATTAGATTAACGTTTGATCACATTTCGATTTGGTGTGACAATACGAGTGTCATAAATCTTCTAAGAATCTTATTCAACTTTTGAGAACTAAGCATATTCAAGGAGACATCACTTCTTGCGAGATCATATACAAAAATGGGACATCTCTTTAGAATTTGCTTACATAAAATAATCAATTTGATGACATATTCACAAAACCTCTTAATAGTGATAATTTTTTTGAGCTTGGAAGGAATTTGGTATTTTTTTTTTTTGAAGAGAATGACCTTTGAATTATTATTAATAGCTATGGAGTTTGTACAAACTCACTCAGTGAGCTACTATCATAATAGCAACAGATTCTCGAGTACCTATTAATTAGTCATCCCCCATATTATTTAATGAAAATTTTCATTTAATACTCTAACTTGTAGTCCACAAGAACCTCCTAATGATTCTTTTTACGTCTAATTTGGATCTGTAAAGTCTTGTGATGGATGTCTCTATAGGTAAGGTAGATACTACACTCTTGACAAAGACAAAAAATACATATTTATTAATTGTCCAAATTTATGTTGATGTTATTATTTTAGGATCTGCTAATGAAATTTTTGTGAGGAATTTTCTATGTCTTAGAAGTGAGTTCAAAATGAGCATGATGAAAGAATTAAATGGACTCCAAATCAAACAAAGAAAGAATTATTCAAAATCAATCAAAGTATGGGAGATATTTATTGAAGAGATTCAATTCCCATTACATCTTTGAAACTTGATGCATGAAAATTGAGTTAAAGTGGATAACACTAAATATTGAGGCTTGATCGGATCTCTATTTATTTAAACACAAGTAGATATGATATTATGTTTAATGATTACTTCTTTGCATGCTTTCAATCTTGTCGTATAGAATCGCATATTGTTGCCATTAACCGAATCTTTCGTTATTTACTTGGCACCATAAACTAAGGACTTTGGTATTCTAAAGGCACACACCTTGATTCAATAACTACAAGTTATCGGATGCTTTGCAGGTTGTAAATTAGATAGAAAGAGTACAAGTAATACTTGTCACTTTCTGGGATCTTTTTGGTTTCTTGTTCCAGCAAGAAGCAAAATTCAATAGCCTTATCAATGATCGACACTAATTAAGTAGCCGTCGGTAGCCTAGTAGTTGTTGTGCTTAAGTTTTATGGATGATTCAAACTTTAAAAGAAAATTAGATTAACGTTTGATCACATTTCGATTTGGTGTGACAATACGAGTGTCATAAATCTTCTAAGAATCTTATTCAACTTTTGAGAACTAAGCATATTCAAGGAGACATCACTTCTTGCGAGATCATATACAAAAATGGGACATCTCTTTAGAATTTGCTTACATAAAATAATCAATTTGATGACATATTCACAAAACCTCTTAATAGTGATAATTTTTTTGAGCTTGGAAGGAATTTGGTATTTTTTTTTTTTGAAGAGAATGACCTTTGAATTATTATTAATAGCTATGGAGTTTGTACAAACTCACTCAGTGAGCTACTATCATAATAGCAACAGATTCTCGCCTATTAATTAGTCATCCCCCATATTATTTAATGAGTAGTCACATCCTAATGATTCACGTCTATTTGTTGTTCTTTTGGATGTCTTCTTACATGATCTTGCGTGATGGATGATGTTATGCATACATTTTAAGTTTGGTTCAATTTTCGCCAAGTTTTGCATTATTTTGAAAAATCTGGGCTATATTGGATGCATACTATTGAACCGGATGCAACCGGCATTAAAGGTCCTTCATGGACTCAATTTATGCCAAATCTATTTTAAACGGATGCACCGAGTAAGATGAACTTAGGCCTTAAAATTTCTGGGTTGAATCTATTTTTAACAAACGCAATCAATATGAGGAATGGATGCATCCGGTATCTGTGCTTGTTCTTCATAGGGGTCACACTTCTGGAAACACTGACAGAGCGGTAGACCGGATCATCAAGATTATATATACTGTCAAAGTATTTTGTGGATGACCGAAAATCTATTTGCCTGAACCACTAAGCGTTGTTTTCTCTTTTCTCTCTCAAATCTCTATTAAATCTTTTTTGAGTGCCTAGAATCTTCTTCTTCTAAATGATTATATCCATATTTTCTGCCTTATAAAGAGATTCTCGATTGTTTTTGTGAGATTTCACCTCAAATCCACCAATTTCTCAATTCGGCCACTAAAACCTTACATGGTGTTTGGCAAACCAAAATCTCAACCCTAAACTTTTATCATCATTACAATTTTTTCTCTCTCTTCACTGTTTTACAAACTTTTTTTCACTTTTTCACTTACTTTTTTACTTTTTCATCAATTTTTTCATTCTTTCTCTTCACCTTTTTACCGATTCCTGAAATTTTACCCTAAAATTTTGTTCCCAAACGCCATGTTAGAATTTTGGATTTTCCACAAATTTCATCATGCTAAGAATCAAGCACTTTGCTAGAAAGGGGAAAGGGGTTGCTGGATCATCTAGTTATTCATAGAGATCTTTTGGTGAGAATTCTTCAAACTTTAGAGGTTCTAGTTTTGAAAGACTATTCTCCAATGATTTTTCAAAGAGAAATATTGTAAATGGAAAGAATATTATTGGAGATACTTTTGTCTGATTTTGGCAAGAAGGATTATTTCATGGATCAAGGGCGGGAATCTCTAATATGGGTACAGAAATTTATCCTAACTGCATTCAGATTTTCTTTAGCAACATGACGATAGGCTATGATCAGGGTTTTGCCATTACTAACCTATTTGGTAGGAAGGAAATTATCTGAAAATGAGAGTTCAAACTCACAAGAAAATAAATTTTAGAATATAGGCAACATAAATGATCAGTTGATGAGAATTCATCAGTCATCTATTTAAGAAACAACGAACTACAATATATTTTCCACTATGAATTAATCACTCGAGCTTTATTTTTCCTAACAAAGATGCCTGTTCCGTAAGTTGAACAACTCATTTTAACAAGAAGGGGGAATTGTAACCGTGCAAAGAGGGTGACAGGAATACTAGCTAGACAAATGACAGGGATAATAATCATGTTCGTCCATGTAGTATAATCAAAAGAGCAGCACAGAAAGTAATCATCATGGCTGCAATAGAGAAGAAGAGAGTGGAGAGACCTATGATCATCTTTCTTGGCAAGGATTCAAGAAAATCATCTTTTGTATAACGTGATGTGAGGATTCCCAAAAACATCAAGACTGAGGTTGAGGCAGAAAAGAGGGAGAGGGCATCGGATATCACAAAGAGGATAAAGATTTTTCTACTCAAGAAGAGAGGGTAGCCAGTTGCTTGGTTGTTGCTGCCTGGAACAGTAAAAACTGCAGCAAACATAATGGTTATAATAAGAGCACCAACCACTGTGCAAGACGTTGTTGTATCTTTCATCCATTGCTCTCCTTTTTGCAACATGGCCTCGTGATTTTTTGTAAACAATTGTCGGGGGGTCAAACCAGCCTTGTTGGTAGCTTCCTTAACCTTTGGATGGACAACATGCTCTACCTCCTACATTTCTTTGAAGATCTTAAAATTAGAAAGCTTCCCAATTAATTACATTACAGTCAAGAACAATATTAAAAAGACCTGAAAAGCTATCTTACTCTAGAGATGAATAAAATTTTATTGTCCTAGATTATTCTGATTCGATATTGTTTGTATCGCTACCTTCATCAATTGAAGACTTAATTTGTACTTGATATATACAGTTATCAAGTAAATATAATAGTGCAAAAGAAAAGAGAAGAACTTAAATCGATCCAAGACAAATTCTTATCCTATCTTAGCCTTCTACGACCTACAATTAAAGTGTAAACCATATAGAATGAAACCAAATAGTGTAGACAAAATATTTACTATGATTTTGATACATATATGAAGAGAGTCAGCGCCATATAGAGTGCTGTGGATGACTTGTCTCTAGTTTTGGATGTTTTCCCTTTGGGGCTTCAGGAGTTGGGGCTTCAGGAGTTGATGCTATTCTCCAGTTTTGTTGTATATATATTTTTTTTTTCCTTTTTAAGGAATATTAAACAAACTTTCTTTGTCAGGAAGACATACACGCAGATATACATATATGTACACATATATACACAAGCCCAAGAAAGTTGTAAAGTGGGAGAGATGACCTTAAACCACTGTAGTTCTCTTTGCATTTGTAAAGCAGCACCTGGGATGTGGTTAAATATGGTGGAATTTTCTATCATCCCCGCCATATGTAACATACCATTATCATCATCATCTCTACAACTCGTCAGAGCATTCTTCAGATCAGTCCCAAATATAAGGCTAAAGATTTTAGCTTGGCGATGTAGAACAGCAAGCGAAAATATGTTTCTTGATTTTCTGTCCTTGTTCCACAGAAGTTCTGGATCATTGCTAAGAATCTTCGAGACGAACTCAAATATCCCATTCTTGACAGCGAGGTTAATGGCAGAATAAAAGCGACCGTCCTCCCTTTCTCTAGGGTTTGATTTTGATATCTCTTCACAATTGCGGGAAAGAAGTTCTTGGGATTGAGTATGAATCAACTTCGCTTTGTATATATTCTCGATGCCTTCATATACGATGGACATAACAGCAATTTAACTTGACGAAACTCTAAATTAAGAAAACAATGCATTAAGAAGAACAAAAATGTCTAGACGCTAAACCACTGTTTGAATGGCACAAATTTTTTTTTACAATCACTTGTTTTTACCAACTCTAATATATTTTTTCAAATTCCAATAATTATTTCATAAATCTAACAACTTTTTCATCGATCCAAATAGCATCTACTACGTCCAACAAAAAAAAATTTCATTATTCAAACACAAGCTAAATACGAAAATAAAATGGATAAGTGGAAGGTTGTACCTAAGAAATTATAGACCTGTGAAACTAAATGGCGCCATACACCTGGCACTGCACAGTACAAAAGACACAGTTTTGTCAGAAAATATTTATTGTTAAAATAAATGATTTTGTTGTTTTTGTAAATTTCTGTTTTCAGAATGTCTTCTTTTGTTTTTGGGTAAGTGGTAAGTATTCATTGATAACAACAAATATATACAGTGGTAGCCGGGAATGTAGAACCGGCAACCCAAATCACACACTCCTCAACAGTACATAGTTAACATTACGTCAAGAGCACGAATACAAGGCTAAAGGATTGACAAAACAGGGGAAACAGAGCAGCCATTCCCCCAAGTCCCTACTACCTACAAGTTACACCCCAGAAATCCTAGTTTATGTCGCTTCTGTCTGCCACAGGAGACCTCCAGAGTGCTAATCTAGGTTTTCACACCAAGGACAATGTGATTAAATTGATCAACAATTCTCCTAGATTAGCCATTATGGTTTCTCGAGTTCCTTTCCCTCCAAATATGGTATATTGCAGCACTGGGCATCAACTTTCTGATCAAAGTGATGATCTGGTTGCCCTTAAATACATGACATGCCCAAGTGCGAAAAGCATTCAAACAGCATTGGGTTCTCGGTACTCCTGATCTATAGGATAGAAGGGGCCAAGTTCTCTTGGAAAAAGGGGGCAGAGAAAGAAAAGGTGATCCAGTGTTTCCATCATTAATCCACTAAGATTGCGAGAGCATATATCCACAAAACAAGCAACAAAATCATTAATCCACTCTCAATGCTACTAGTCATCAGTCATCACTTGGGAAAAGTACGGTTAGGAAAATACATACCTGATGCTTCAGTTTTTACTTTGTCGCTTTGGCGTTCTCCAATTGTTGAAATGTTCAAACAAGTTTGACTTCTGGTATCGGCCGATTCAACTGAAGCATCAGGTATTTCACAACCAAATACCTCATTAATTAAGTGGCACTATTAATTCTGATATTTCACAACCAATTGTATTTTAAGCACCGAGAAAAGAAAGGTTACACAAATATATTAACAACATTGAAGATTCTTATACCGTGTTTTGGGCCAATTAGTATTCTAGAGAGACAGATCAGAGAGGGGCTCTACCTTCTCTCTAGAACCCCAAAAATCACCTGCCCAAAATACTCCCCCTTTCCTTACTGTCTCTGGCGGCAGGAGGAGCGGCAGCTCCTCGTGTCTTCCTCCCCCTGTCCAGCACAACTTCCAGTGACCAGATTTAAGTAACCTCTCTCCCTCAGCTTTTTTTTTTTCTTTTAAAGCTCAGAATGTTGGTGGGTTAGATCCCGGCGCACTGGATGGCCTTCGGAGTACATAAACTACAGAGGCTTCAGGTGACCAAAACCATCCAAACCCGGTGCTTCCATTGGGGCGCGTGCAGTTTCTATTTGCCCAAAATCAATAGCTATGACAACTGGAATATTTCCTCCCGAAAAGCCAATGCTTATCAACTTCTGGTTCTTTCTAAGCACGCATTCGGCGGACCTGTGTTTCCCACGCACCACTGCGGACATTAGAGCTGTCTAACCATCATTATCCCGGATTTCTAACTCTTCAGGTTTCATTAGCTCCATCAACTTTTCCACTCTATGCATATGTCCAGCAGCAACAGCAACAGCAACAGCAACCTGAAGGGCTGTTTGGTCTTTAGGTGTGATCACTTCATAGGGTCGAGTCTTAAGAAACTCTTCGGCAACGTTCCAATGACCACTTCGCACAGCCTTGTACACCTTGTCAGCATCGTCTTCAATTTTGTTCCTACCTGTCCAACTTTTGTTTATTTATAGAATGAAATTGAGAAGCAAAGATTGTGACAACTACAACATACGAAGTGACATTTGTTCACCTTCAAACGAAGTCTATTTAGATAGCCTAGTTACTTTAGCACATGCCTCAATTAAAAAGAAAAAAAAAATTAATACCTCAAGTACTTAAAAAACTCCGTTTGATTTTCTTACTGCCTCTAATGTAGGCATAATTGAGAGAACTTATAAGCGGAAGATGGATCACTAACCTCCGGTCATAGTTATTCAAGTGTGGAAACAAGATGACAGTCAGGACAATTCTTTCAGGAAACTCAAGAAAAACTTGCTCACTATTACTATAAAATGGAGAATTTTGGGTAGAGGTTTTCAGCCTATACTATCTCACGTAAAAACCTTGTGTTTTGATGGAACATCACAGGCATCTTTATAGATAGGCCAAGACCAATATCCACGTTCAACGTCATATCACCCACTTCCCTTCCATCAAGGAGATAGTGGAGATACGCATAATGTCAACTAACATCAACAAGCCACTAATATCTCAACAACCCAATTTTGAATTTTGAATAAAATAGATAATATAATAATATTAATTTAAAAACCAAACGTAACATGTGAGCCACTTAAAGTCTCAAATATTAAGACACATGCTAACATTCTCCCACTTGGCTCATATGATACATCTGAATGTTTGATTGGGTGATAGAGATTAAAACTGTATATGGCCACGAGTAAAATTACTCAAACTTTATACTTGAAAGATACAATACACGAATCATGGCGGTTTTGTCTGTGATTAATCAACATTCCCTTCCATGTATTACAATGTACTATCTTTCTAAGGAAATTCCTTATGTGGTGATACTTTTATGAGCAACTTCCAATAAGTCACTCTTGGTCCAAATTGTTTCAATGGACTATATAGGAGCAAACATTTTATGTGCACAAAATTACTTCATTGACAATAAATAAGTACGATAAGAAATGAGATCTTAAGCATGAAGTGAACTAATTAATCCCATGCTCTCTATATGTTTCAAATACATCTTAATTGAGAGTGCCTTTGTCATGGGATCAGCAATCATCGAGCCCGTACTAATGTGTTCAATAACCACTTCTTGTACCTTAATTCTTTCTCTGACAGCAAGATACTTTATGTCAATATGTTTACTTCGGCTCCCACTTTTGTTGTTTTTTGAAAAGAAAACTGCTGCCAAGTTATCACAGTAAATCCTTATTGGCTTGGATATCGAATCCAACACTTGAAGCCCTGTGATAAAATTCTTTAACCATTTTGCCTGTGAAGTTGTCTCAAAGCATGCAATGAACTCTGCTTCCATAGTAGATGATGCAACAATCGTTTGTTTTGCACTCTTCCATGAAATAGCACCTCCTGCTAGCATAAAGACATATCCGGAAGTGGACTTTCTAGAATCTTGACACCCAGCAAAATCTGAATCTAAGTATCCAACCACTTCTAGATTGTCTACATGCTTATAAGTGAGCATGCAATCCTTGGTCCCTTGTAGATATCTCATAACCCTTTTTGCAGCCTTCCAATGGTCCATTCCTGGATTACTTTGATATCTGCCTAACATTCCCACAACAAAGGCTATATCAGGTCTTGTACAGACCAATGCATGCATTAAACTGCCAACTGCAGATGCATAGGGAATGTTTTCCATATCTTTCCTTTCTAAATCAGTTTTCGGACACTGATTTAAACTGAATTGATCGCCCTTTATAATTGGTGCTGCATTAGGTTTGCAATCACTCATCTTGAATTTCTCCAGAACTCTTTCAATGTAAGCTTTATGAGACAGTCCTAATGTCCTTTGAGACCTGTCTCTATGAATCTCTATGCCAATGACATAAGAGGCTTCACCCAAATCTTTCATTTCAAAGTTCTTAAAAAGAAAATTTTTAGTATCATACAATAGGGCCCAATCATTAGTTGCAAGTAAGATGTCATCAACATATAGGACTAAGAAAATGAACTTACTCCCACTGACCTTAAGGTATATACAGTTATCTACAATGTTCTCCGTGAAACCAAAAGAAGTAATTACATTGTGAAACTTTAAATACCACTGTCGGGATGCTTGCTTTAGTCCATATATAGACCTTTTTAACTTGCAAACTTTATTATCACCTTGATTAGAACAAAATCCTTCAGGTTGTTTCATGTATACCTCTTCTTCAAGATCTCCATTTAGAAAGGCCGTTTTCACATCCATTTGATGTAGCTCTAAATCAAAATGAGCTACAAGGGCCATGATTATTCTAAATGAGTCTTTCTTAGAAACTGGAGAGAAAGTGTTATGGTAATCAATGCCTTCTTTCTGTGTGAAACCCTTGGCTACCAATCTGGCCTTATATCTCTCAATGTTACCATATGAGTCTTTCTTATTTATTTATTTATATATTGTAGGTTCCGGTGCATCCAACACGAGAAACCAAATTTAGACCCAATCCATACCTAGTGAATACCTATTAAAAAAATAAATTCAACAATCTCTCACTACAACAATATTAAATTTTTGGGACGGAAAAATCCATCCCAAAAAACACGAATTCCGTCTCAAAAACTTTTTTGGGATGGATTTTGTCGGTGGCCCCATCTATCCCAACAACCTTGCTGCGAAAGCTTTTTTTGGACCAAAAAAAGTACCTTTTGGGATGTCGAATTCCGTCCTAGAATAATGTTACCATACGAACCCTTAAGAACGGTTGTCGGAAGTAAATGTTCGAACTGCTTTCAACGCTTTGGTAAAATGTTCAATTGTCATCCAGCAGTAAATTTAAATCCATTTGATACAAAGGATACCCATTCAAACAAAATATTAATGTGACATTCGATTGTTTCGATAATCGTTTCAATGAAAAAAAATAAACGTCTGTAACCATTCTTAATACGTTGCAATGCTTTGCATCGTAAACGTTCAGACCGTTTCAAATGTTTGAAAAAACACATTAAAAAATGTTTTTTCTACATTCCAACGGCTCAAGATTTTTCCGTTTGATATTCAGACCACGGTGTTTGGACTTGTAAGAAGTTTAGCATTCGAACAGTCAAAGAACGAAAATGTTGAATTGTTTGAATTTGATTGAACATCAAGTTGCATTAGCGTCCAAACGTTTTTTTTTACGTTGGAATAAGTTTCTTTTCACACTTTTTAAATTAAAAGAATGGCTACAAAATTATTAGAAAATAAATTAAAGAACGAATTGATTAACAAAATGTAATGTTAAATAGTAATCACAATATTCAAAAAATATCGAAAGAATTAAAATATAATATGCAATAAAACAAATAGTTTATCTTGGCTGTCGTTGTTGGTTTAACTGCTTCAAGACTTTTTGCCACTCATGCTGCAACCTCGTCTTACTGAATCAAAAATTGTAATCAATATAACGCTTAAATTATTGACAAAAAAAATCATTAAAAAAAGTCAGCAGAATTAAAAAAATATATAACTTACCTACATAGCTACTCGATGTCGTCCTTGAAGAAGGTGCTTCAATCACTAGTCTAGGAAATGCAAAGGCCCTAGACAAGACTGATGTAGGGATGGACGTAGGCAAATATTAGCAAAACCACTAAAAAAATATTAGTGTCATCTCTCTAACCCTTGCTCCCCTTTATTTTCTTTATCTTTGTGTTTGTGGTGCACCGTTCACTATTGATTATTTACCTAGACTCATTATCGAAATATCTTTAATTTTTATCAAAACTCAATTCACGCCCCCTTTTGGTTTGTTTTCTAGACTCACAGAAATGCTTGAGAAAAAATGATAACCTCGAGAATAAAATGACAGTCCAATAATAATAGACACCTCGGGATAGTGATGGGAACCTTGAGATATTTGTGTAAAGGTTGGGAAAGTGTTTGGATTGCTCTAGGTGATTGTGGAAAGGTCGAGAATCATACTCAAACTCACACACTTGAATAGGTAAGCTTACCGCTCAAGTAGAACACAAAGGGATGTAAGTCCAAGGATTAAGGCAACCCAAGAGAGGGGTGAATTGGGTTTCCAAACTTTTTCGCTTTTAACCCCCAAAGTCGTGTTTGCAAAGTAAAGACTAATTTAGCACAAGTATTTAAACAAATATTGATGCGATAAGTAAATAAGTGCTAAATGTAAAGAGTAGGGATTAGAGAAGCAAATACAATGATTTTTAGGTGGTTCGGCAAACCCGCCTACATCCACCCCTCAAGCTCCTTTACCGAGCCTTGAGGTTTTCCCACTATCTTCCAAATAGTGTACACTCTAGCTTCCGGGTGCTAGAGAACCACACAAGTGTTTTCTCGGGCTCAACACTCACAACCCAACTAAGCTTCTTCTTTAGTGAACAACCTCACTAAAGGAATCACCTCTTATGGATAGGAAGATTACAAGAATAAACTCTCTCAAAGAGTGGATATGAAAATGAAAGCTCTATCTTTTTGATTCACACAATGACAAGGATAAAAAAAGTGTAATTTGTGTGAATGATATGAGAAATATGGAATAAGAAGGTTTAAGATATTTCTCAAGCTAAGAAAAATGATATGTGGTCATTCTCTATTGTTTAGAGACATTAGAAAGGTCTATATATAGGCCACATGAGAAAACTAGCCGTTTATAGCCGTTAGGGGTCGATTAACAATTTTACCGTTGTACCAGTCGACCGCTTCACTAGCCGTTGCTCAATGGTCATAAAATTTGAATGCTATCAAATTTTGTCTCATCATCGCTTCATGTAGGTCGACCGCTACAAATCATTTTCATACACGCTACAATTAAAAAGCCCCTTTTTGACATTTTTGAAATCTACTTCAAAAACCAACTTCCCAAAAGTATAACCAAGGCTTGGAGTTTATATAGGATGATTTGAAAACATTTAAAGTGCATTTTGGTTGTCAAACATGTGATAAGAAGATTATGCACGGTTTGAAAAATATGCAAGTGTGTGATTCAAATCCTTGTCAAAAGTGAAACTAAGAGTTACAAGGTTATACCCTATGGTCTTGAATCTTTACTTTTGATCTTATTGCATCTTCTTGATCTTCAATCTTCTTGTCTTTGGCTCTTTGATAAAAATATCTTTGTCTTTGAAGATGTCTATTTTGTAAACTCAATCCATTTATTGAAATCATCAAAATATCGATTGTGAACAAAAGTCAACAAGGGATACATAAATCACCACCCAATGTAATCCAACATGGGATACAGAGCAAGAACTCGCCACCTATCAGAATCCATTGAAGGATAAGAGTTTATTGAAGAAATCATTCTTCAAAATAGCCTAAGGCTCAAGTTGTATAAACACTCAAAATCTGTATTTTCCATTGCTAGAGAAGGGTTTAAATAGTAAAGCTTGGAACAACCCTTTAAGCATGAGAAATACAACTTTCAAAATATTAATTGAGACTTAGGAAATGTAAAATAATTTTAGGGAAACGAAAAGACATATTGAAAATGTAATTCCTAGGATTAAGGCAACTTAAGAAGGGGGTAAATTAGGTTTCAAAACTTTTTTGAAACTCTCCCTTAAGTATGTGTTTGCTAGTTACAAGTTCTACAAAGAGAATCGATTGTAATAAAGAATTAAACATACTAATGAATATTGCAACTCAAATATGTAATTTAAACTTTGAACAAGAAACTAGTAGTACAAAAGAGATAAGGGAAGAGAAGCAAACAAAAGATTTTTAGGTGACTCGGCAAACCCGCCTACATCCACCCCTTAACCTCCTTTACCGAGCCTTGAGGTTTCTTCACTAAGCTCCCTCAACCAAGGGAAATATTTCCTTGTACTTGAACTGAGAAACACCTCTTCAAGTCTCAAGAACGAGTTTAAAAACAAACCTCTCCAAACTCCTTTTTTCGATGAACAACCCTCATCGAAAGGAAACAAGAGAATCACTCTCTTAGAAATGTAGAAGGATGAACAAAAATGCCCACTAAAACTCCCTTGATGCAGTAGATGTTACAATAAAAATTTCTATCACTTAGGCTTCACACAATAACAAGGATGTGAAAGTGATGATTATGTGTAAATGATGTTAGAAGAAGGATTCAAAGGTTTTTTTTTATTACTCTTAGCCTTAGCAAAATTATTTTAGTTGTTCAGCAACATTTATGAGACTTAGGGATGGCTTTAAATAGGCCTCATAAGAAAACTAGCCGTTAGGGGTCGATCTGTCAAAAATTACAATGTATTGGTCGACCGCTACATGAACTGATGGACTGCTGTAGGTTACCGTTACCCCAATGGTCATAATAAACCAAGCGATCGATGACCTCTGGTTGACCATGACGGTTTAAGTACATCATACGGTTCTTTAAAAGCCATGATTTTGGCCTACTCGATTCACCCAATTTTGAGGACTAACTTCCCATAAGATTACAAAAGGTTTTGAGAGTTTGATTAGGGATAATTTAAAGTCATTAAACATTTTTAATCTTCCAAACAAGTGGTAAAATGGTTTATGCAAGTATGTGGTTCAAATCCTGTTAAAGATAAAGTCTAGAGTTACAAAAATTACCCTAGTAACTTGAGTCTTCACTTTACGAGCCACTTCGATTGAATAGAATGTTGCTTGATCGCTCTGTACTCATTTTGGATCTTCTTTGCTTATCATTTCAATTACTTCTATTGTTATCATCAAAACATCGATTGTGATTAAAAGCCAATAGAAAATCCAAAGAGCAAGTTAAAAATAGCAAAATCCTCCAAATTTTCCTAGACCTCATAACTAGTTGTCAGCCTGATTACTTTGGAGTAATTTTACCATAACTTCCTCTAGAAAACTCCAAATTGTACGTCATTTGATGTGTTGGAAACTCGACTTGCAGAGCTTTCCAACAAACCATAACTCAACCATAGAATTTTCATAAATCATGACCCTCGGTGCTAACAACACGTGTTATGCTCTATTGATTCGAAAAGACTCGACCTCGAGGTTTGCTCTTCATCTTCTTCTTCATGATATGGAGAAAAAGTCAGAGACATTAAAGGTTGCTGAAACTCCATGTTCCCTTGAAAGTTCAATATTAACGCATTCTCACCACTATGTTGAAGCACCGTGAATGGACCATTGGCTCTGGGCTTGAGCTTAGTATGTCGTACTCCCAAAAAACGTTATTTCCTTAAATGAATCCATACCAAATCACTTTTCTTGAAACTTGATTTCTTTTAGTGCTTGTTGTACACCAAGATATCATCAAAGTAGACAACAATAAAATGCCCAACAAAGGATTTAAAGACATGATTCATAAGGTGCATGAAGGTGCTAGGAGCATTAGAAAGCCCAAAAGGCATAACCATCCACTCATAAAGACCATCTCGAGTTTTGAAAGCGGTCTTCCATTCATCCCCGGCCTCATTCGAATTTGATGATAACCACTTCGAAGATCTATCTTCGAAAACATAGAAGCACCATGAAGTTGGTCAAGAAGATCATCAAGGCGAGGAATAGGAAAGTGGTATTTGATGGTAATCTTGTTCACTGCTCTACTATCAACACACATAAACTACGTTCCATCCTTCTTTGGTACAAGAAGTGTGGGGACATCACAAGGACTCATGCTTTCTTTCACCAAGCCTTTAGCCAAAAACTCTCCAACTTGCGTTTGAAATTTTGAACTTGGAACAAGATCAATGAAATTTTGAATGTCTCTCATAGGAGGGAGACCATATGGAATTTCTTCGGGGATGACATCAAGGAACTCTTCAAGAAGAGATTGCATAATAAGAGGTGGTTCATTCAATTCTTTATTTTCTTCCATCACCACAACAGCACAAACTTCATTAGAACACACGAATTCCTTCTCAACATCACATATAGAGAGTAAATTATTTCCTTCTCCTTTATAAGGTTTGGGAGATCTCTCCAAATGCAAAGGACCCAAAATGATCCTTACTCCATCTTTGACAAAATCATAAGTATTCTTGAAACCATCATGAATAGCTTTTCTATCATATTGCCATGGTCTACCAAGAAGTAAATGGCAAGCATCCATAGGCACAACATCACATAATACTTCATCTTTGTAATTCTTGCCAATAGAAAATTGAACAAGAGTGGTTGGTTTACCTTCACCTAGTTCCCCTTTTGAAACCACATAAGTTTGTAAGGTTGAGGATGAGGTTGCATCTCATTACAACAAAAAGAGCCTATAATGACCAAAATATTTTTGACCATATTGCGTTCATCACCACAAATTGGGTTGTAGCGACCAAAAAATATTCCTCGTCAACATACTATTTGTGGTCATGAAATTTTTTCTGGTCAATGAGAATGGTCATAAAAAGTCGCAATTTCCACCACTTTACTCTATTCTGTTCTCCAATTTTGTAGTCCCAAATACTCTTACTATTTTGTGATGACATTTAGCTAATTGTCCACCAAAAAATTGGTCAAAACCTGAATTTTATATTTCATCCAAAATTCTCGTCAAACGCTTCATAGCTTGATTACTTTCAATGACAACAGATTCTCAGTCATAAGTGACCAAAAATAGACATTCAATGGATTTTTTTTTTTTTTGCTGACCTTATTATAAAGAGCTTATAGTAACCAAAATCATTTTGACCATAATGCGTTGGTTACCATAAAACAGGTTGTAGTGACCAAATAATATTTCTCGTCATCATATTATTTGTGGTCATGAATTTTTTTTCTGGTCAATGAGAATGGTCATATATAGTTACAATTTCTACTACTTTATACTATTGTCCAATTTTGTAGTCTCAAATACTCTGACTATTTTGTGATAATATTAGCTAATTATCCACCAAAAAATTAGCAAAAAGATAGTTTTAGAGACAACTATATTAAGGACGACCTAATTTTGTCACTAAAAATACTTTTTTTGCGACAAAAATATTTTTTCGTCTCTAAAGTCATAAAACTAATATTTGTAGCCATGAAATTCTAGCTTCCTTGCAAAAGTGTTATCGCAACGAACATAATTGCGTATCTAAAAATGCCTTTCCTGTGATGAAAACATTGTTTTGTCACCAAAGCTTAAAACACATTTTTTTTTTTGGACGAAATTCTACATTCGTCGCAAAAAGTGTCATTGCGACAAACCCAATTGCGTCATTAAAAATGTATCTTCTGCCATGAAAATATTGTTTCGTTGCTAAAGCTTAAAATAAATATTTTTAGTGACAAAATTCTACATTCGATGCGAAAAGTGTTATTGTATATATTTTTAGTGTCGAAATTCTATCGTATATATGGCAAATAAGATATTATAACAAAAAAAGTATATATATAGACATTAGTTCATTAGAAATATATTACTAATATTTTTGACCATATTGCGTTGGTCACCATATACTAATATATGAGTAAACAAATATTTTTAGTGACGAAATTCTATCGTATATATACCAATTAAGATATTATAACACAAAAAGTATATATATAGACATTAGTTCATTAGGAATATATTACTTAGGACGTAGATATATCCATTAGCATAATAAGGAGGATTGGTCTTTTTAGTTTGTATGAAAAAGAGTGTAAAATAATATTCTATGTATATTAAGTACTAAGATTTTTAAATACTGTTAGAAATTTCTAAGTACTGCTATTGCTAAGTTATTTTAGTTACTAAGTACCTTTAACTATGTACTAGGCAATATCCCAGTTTTTGCTTTCTACTACTTAGGTAAAGAACCCCTCTTTTTTCAATTCTCAGTCTTGTCTTCTTGCCAGCCACACCCAACTTCTCTCTTCTCCTCTCTACATTTGCTTTCTCTCTCTCCTGTTGGATCCTTTGGGAGTTATCGAATGTCTTGAGAGCAATTTCTCTGAATGAAGAAGGATGGGATTGGAGATGGTTTGGGTTGGGTTCGTTGAATTGGAAGAGGAGCTCGATGCACAGTTTGTCAATTTACTTGGCGAGTCGATTTGTTTGTTGATTGGTTGATTGAATTGAGTTTTTGTATTTCTTTCTACTATGCATGTGAACAAGGGCTAGTGGAATCGATGTGAGAGACATTGGGCTAGGTCAATTTCTAGTTCGGTGGAGATGAAGGCATGAATCCAAAGAAGAATGAGAGAATTGATGGCGATAACGATGTTCTCAGATCAAGTATGTTTAGCTTTTTTCAATTTATTTTACCCTTTTGGTATATTTAAGGTGTATTGTTTGGATTGGTTGCCAAGAGAAGGTGGGAGAATGGGCAGAAAAGAATGAAGATTTTTGGGACTTTTCCACTTGCATGTTGTTTATTGCCGTTCCATAAAATAAATTTTGTTTATTAGAAGGATTCTGTGGAAAATTTTTATTATGGTTGCTTCTAAAATGGAAAAATATTTTTGTTCTAATTCTTGATTTGTTTTCTTGAACATTGATGATGTGAGCAATTAAAAGAAGTAGGGTCTCCGAGAAAGTTGTTGTAAAAGAACGAAAATAAATTGGTTTAGATTCATCTTGACTATACTAAATCACCAACTAAATTAATTTAAGTGTTAGTTCTTGTGAGGCATGTAAATACGAGTGTCACTGTATGTAGGGAGCGGATATTTGAAATTTGCAAATTTATGTGTCTTGGGTGTATTATTGTAGTGTGCTCTATGTCACTAAGACAACATTTACAATATGTAGGAAAGAAGCTTGTTGGAGCTTGTGAGTCTGAATATCAACCCAAGAGAGAGGGGGGGGGGTGAATTGGGTTTATCAAAAACTTCGCCTTTTTTGATAAAAATGCAGATCTGAAAATATTTAATGCTATATTCAAAGATAAGCAATAACATAAAGAGTAGGGAAGAGAGATAACACTGCTATTTTTAGGTGGTTCGGCCAAGACTTGCCTACGTCCACCCCCAAGGCTATTGCCTTCCTTGGGCTTCTCCACTATAATACAATATTGTCTACAACTGGTTTCCGGGTGCTAAGTGACCGTTACAAGAGTTTTTCCCAACTCACTGTTCAACTCGTACACAAATCTCAAAGCCTATGAGATTTCTTCTATTCTCACGGGTAGGCCAAGTGTATCTCATACTTAAAAGGTTTTCAAAATTTAATGATAGGAATGAATAAACAATAGCTCTCAAAGCTAGATCAACAAAACAAGGCCAATAAAATGGCTACAAGACAAGATTTGATGATGACAACAATGACAAACCAGATCTATTGGAAAACGTGCAGCCCTTGTCTTTTGCACTTTTCTCTCACTTTTGGAGGCTAGGTCAAGATTAATGATGCAAGAAAAGTCTTTTCTCTCTCCATAAGGTTTCCTTTATAGGTCTTCAGTCTTGGGAGTCCTAAGAGCCTTTTTGGAATGTTGGAGAGGTGCCCTAAGTGTCATTTCTTGATTCGCGTGCTGAGTCATTTTTTAAAAACAGAGTTATTGCAATATGTATGTGTCGACACTTCATCAAGTCTGGAACTGACTCGCAAGTGCCTATGGCATGTGTCGACACTTCTTTCACCATGGTCTGTGCTTCCATGAGTCGACACCTTCAAATGGTCTGACTTCTGTCTATATGTCAACACTATGTCAACCATGTGTCGACACCATCTTGGCAGATAGAGTTTTTCAGTGCTTTTTGATATGCAATTCGTTCTATTTGAACACTAAAACTCCTACAATGAAAAATATCATAGTTTAGGTGCAAGCCATGGTGTTTAAATCGAATATAGGGCATAATGAATTAAAGAGAGATATAAATACAATTGAGTACTCTTGATTGAATAGTGGATTGACAACCACATATCTTTAAAAATATTCCAAAGCTATTTTCATTTGTTATCATCAAAATCGAGTTAGATAGCTCAAGAGCTACCTTGGGCTAACAGTCTCCCCCTTTTTGATATGACAAATCCCTTTTTAAAAACCTTTGCAATGAAAACAAAAAGCTCCCCTAAGAACAGCAAAGGTTTTTCAAAATAGTTATTGCAAAGTGCTTTGGATTTTTAGAAAATTTTGCAAAGTTTCCTTTGTATTTAGAGGTTTCCAAAAATTTTAAACCTGTTAGAAATACTTCTATATCATCCTCCAAACTTCTCAAACTCCATAAAATAATCTCAGATCACAAACACATCAATATTCTTGAAATAAACAGGAGTTTAGAGTTTAGGAATACTACCTTGTAGTCAATGATGAAGCTTTGCAAATGTGAGAGAGTATTATAACAAATAGGATACCATTTTCAATTAGAGTTAAGTAAGGATAGAAAAAATTAAACATAAACTCATCCAAAAGAAATACTCATATATCAATCAAGTTAAACAATTACAAAGATATATGAAAAATGCAATGGAATGTTTTCTCTACAAGTCTAAGAGTACGATAATATTACATATATTTTTCCCCCTTTGGCATCATCAAAAAGAGAGGGAGGGTAAGGTCTCTGTCCTTGTTGATGAAGATGTCACAAGTTTGAGTCATGTCAGAAGCTATCCTTGAAACGAAGTATGTCATCTAATTCTGAGTCGAAGTCAACTTGGTCATCTTCGTAATAAAGGACTCTCTCCAATCAAACAGAGTCTGTTTGCACATAGTAATCAGGTTGTTGTAGTGATGTTGAGTACAGCGAGCCTCACGAGTGATAATCTCCATGTCTGTAGTGTGAGAGGCTAGAATGGATTTGAGCTCATTAAACTCAGCCCATATATCATAGTGAACCAACAACACCTAATCCTTAAGATCGGAGACTAAGGCTTCCAGGAGGTCAAGCGTAGTCTCATAAGACCCCGAAGCTTCTGATCTGCCCGCTGTTGGAGTACATGGAGAGGCTGTAACTAGAATGGTACTCTTTGGTCTATTCTCAACCATGACTTCCACTTCCTCTGGATCTTTTTCTTTAGCATCTTCCTCTTGAATTTCTTGAGAAGAAGTTGTCACTACCTTCTTCACCCACTAATCATCTTCGTTCTGAACAAAGCCCATCAATCTCAAAGTCTTCTGATTATATTTCCTAGAGACATTAGGCTTCTTCCTTTCTTCTCCATTAGTCTCAACATCAGACAAAGCAATAATCTAAGTAAACAATATCCTGTAATGCAATCCTTGCCTTTTCTTCTCATAAGCTACCTTTGTATGATTCAGCAAGAGGTGGCCAAGATTCATCTGGCACCTTGTAATCAAACAAAAGAAAATAAACATGTCCAGAAATGTAGCATTTTCAAACTTTCTGTTGGCTTTTGTCCACAATCGAGATTTTGATGATTTAATAAATGGATTAAGTTTATAAAACGGACATCTTCAAAGACAAAGACGTTTTGATGAAAGAGCCAAAGACTTGAAGAAAGAAGATCAAGAACATGCAAGGAGCTCAAAAGTGAAGTTTCAAGACCTTAGGGTATAAACCTTGTAACTCTTAGTTTCACTTTTGACAAGGATTATGAATTTGCATATCTTTCAAAACGTGCATAAACCGTTTTACCTTTTGTTTGAAAGATTAAAATGTTTTTTTAAAGGTTTTAAAACACCCCAATCAAACTCCCAAACCTTTCTTATACTTATGGAAGTAAGTCTTTAAAATTGGGTGTTTCAAAGAGGTCAAAAACGTGGTTTTAATTGAACCGGATCATGTGCTTAAGTTGAGGAGGTCGACCGGCTGGTGAAGCGGTCGACCGGCTTCGACCGCTTGGTATAGCAGGTCGACCGATTGATTTTGAAATAGATCTGTTGAGCTTTTGACAATATGACGTTGAGTAACGTAACTTGAAGGTCGACCGGTTCATGTAGCGGTCGACCGGCTCGTTTTAACAGACGACTCCCAACGGCTATAAACGGCTAGTTTTCATATGTGGCCTATAAATACACCTTCATAACGTCCAAAATAAATACACAACGACCACATATCATTTAGACACTTGAGAAATATTCCAAACCTTCATATTCTATATTTCTCATATCATTCACACAAAACACACTTTCATATCCTTGTCTTTGTGTGAATCAAGAGATAGAGCTTTTCAATTTCATATCCACTCTTTGAGAGAGTTTATTTCTTAATCTTCCTATCCAAAAGAAGGTGATTCCTTTAGTGAGGTTGTTCACTAAAGAAGAAGCTTAGAGAGGGTATATCTCAAGCTTGGTTAGGTTGTGAGTGGTGAGCCCGAAAAACCACTTGGGTGGGTTTGAGTGTTAAGCCCAGGAAAACACTTGTACGGTTCTCTAGCACCCGGAAGCTAGAGTGTATGCTATTTGAAGATAGTGGAAAAACCTCAAGGCTTGGTGAAGGAGCTTGAGGGGTGGATGTAGGCGGTTTGCCGAACCACCTAAAAATCACGTGTTTGCTTCTCTATCCCTACTCCTTACATTTAGCACTTATTTACTTGTTGTTTTAATATACTTGTGCTAAATTAGACTTTACTTTGCAAACACGTTTTGGGGGTTAAAAGCGAAAAAGTTTAGAAACCCAATTCACCCCCCTCTTGGGTTGCCTTAATCTAGGACTCACACTTTCCCGTCCTAGAAAGAATATTTTACATACCATATGATGGAGAAGTCTCATGTGAACATCAAAATCATTGGCAACAGGTTTCACTATCTCATCCAATTCAGGGTTATCCAATACAACCTTGAGAAAATCAATGGGCTCTACATCTGACATCCTAGCCCATGTGCATGATTCAAATAATTTAACCCCTGAATTGGGGGAAAGGCTACAACATTCAGCCCATTTACAAATAGATCAATCTTTTTTCCTTTTACAAACCCAGCAGCAACCTTAGACATATCAAAATGAAAATTGGCATAAGACTGCTTCACCAAATAGGGAAAATAAAGTTAGACCAACCTTGAGCGTCAAACAAGTCTTGAAAATCGAAACCATTCTCAGTAAACCACAACAATAGAACCCAATAGCCAGAGATTACCTTTCGATTCCTAAAATCACTATGAAATCTTTGCTGGTGGAGTCTAGATCGAAATAGGATTGCCTCTAATGGAGTAGAAGAATCCTCTTTTCTTCTAGTTCTCTGCCTCACTTAGAAGATTCTCCATGGTCAAAGACCCTCTTACGTTTGCCACTTGACATTTTGGTTGTAATCTAGGATTTTCTATGGAGGAAAATGAGAGGTAAAGGTGTCTTGTGCTGGTGGAGAGGAGACATGATGAAGATTAGGGCACGGGAGAGGAATGTTGTGAGGTTTGGCCGTGAGGGAGAGGCACTGCTGAGAGGTTTAGGGCTCGGGTGAGTTTGAAAAAGATAGAGAAACAAATTTTAGGTTGAATAGAGTTAAGTAAATGAGGTGTCGACTCATTAAATGTAAGAGAAGTTAATGAATGCAATGAATCAACGTTTTAAAAACTGTCCACTCGAAACATGTGTCGACACATATGGAAGCATGTGTCGACACATTGCATATGCACAGGACTATGTGTCAACACTTACTTAACAGTATTCTCCATGGACACATAGTGTGTCGACACATGGTTGAATTTTGTCGACACATACAGATTCTAGATAAAACAATCAAGCAAGTCTAGAAGTGTCGACACTTGAGAAATTAAGTGTTGACATATGACATGCAAATGTGTAAAATGACATGTTTTCAAACAGAAAATGTATGCTGCAATCCAATTAAGCTTGAAAATATATAATCACCTCAAATATCATCCAACCAACACACAAATGATACAATAAGCAGTTCATATCAAAATAAATCATTCAGAGGGGAAATGCATACTAATCCCTTGACGTATGAATCAGAAACGATCCTCGTTGAGATGTTTTGTGAATATATTAGCAAGTTGAAGATCTGTGCTTACAAACTCGAGTATAATATCACCTTTTTGAGCATGATCACATAAAAAATGATGTTTGGTCTTAATATGTTTAGTCTTACAGTGCTGAATGAGATTTTTGGAAAGATTTATGACACTCATGTTATCACACTTAATTGGGATGAGAGAAAAATGAAGATTAAAATCTTCTAGTTGTTGTTTTATCCACAAAATTTGTGTGCAACAGTTACCAACCGCAATATACTCTGCCTCTGTGGTTGATAAAGCTACAAAATTTTATTTCTTACAAAATCAAGACACTAGAGATGGGCCAAGAAATTGAGGTTGAAATAAGCAACAGGTGGAAGGTTTCATCAAAATCGATTTTCTCTTCTTGATTATAACCTTGGGCTACCAACCTTGCCTTGTTCCTTACCACAACCCCAAATTCATCCATTTTGTTTAGAAAAATCCATTTTGTATCAATAACTGGATGATTTTCAAGGTCTAGAACTAGTTGCCATACCTGATTTTTCTCAAACTATTTTAATTCATCCTTCCATGGCATGGATCCAACTTTCATCATCTTTTGCCTCAGAAATATTCTTTGGCTCAATTTGAGAAAGTAAGGCAAAATTATTAGCTTGATTATAAGAAGAGGGAGTTTTTACACCTTTCTCAACATTACCAATGACTTGATCAATAGGATGATTTCTGACAAACTTCCAAGCCTTTGGTAGATCGTTGTTGCTTTAAGGCGTTTCTTTTTCTTCAAGATCTTGTACATCTTGTTCATGTGAGTGAGAACCTTCTTTCACTTCACTTGTACTGGTTTCTCACTTTCTTTCTCAAGATCTACAGCATCATCATCATCAAATACCACATGAATAGATTCTTCAACAACCAAAGTTCTTTATTAAAACACGATAAGCTTTACTAGAAAAGAATAACCAAGAAATATACATTCATCAGCTTTTGCATCAAACTTACCCAAGTTGTCTTTGTTGTTGTTGAGAATGAAACACTTGCAACCAAACACATGAAAATATCCAATGTTGGGTTTTCTATTTTTCCATAGCTCATATAGAGTTTTCTTAAGAATTGCCTTATCATACATCGGTTCATGACATAGCAGCTAGTGTTAATAGCTTCTGCCCAAAAATAGTCTAGCAAGTTATTTTCACAAAGCATGGTCCTCGCCATTTCTTCAAGAGTCCTATTCTTCCTCTCAACAACCCCCGTTTTGTTGAGGAGTCCTAGGAGCAGAGAAATTATGGTTTATACCAAAATCATCCACAAAATTTTGCAAAGAGGAATTTTCAAATTCTTTTCCATGGTCACTCCTTATGCTAGAAATAGCAAAACCTTTTTCATTTTGAATCCTCTTGCTCAAGTTTTTCAAATGCATCAAAGGCCTCATCTTATGAGCTAAGAAAAGAACCATGTAAATCTACTATAATCATCAACAACAACAAAGCCATAGTTTGCCACCCAAACTTGACGTTCGGTTGGACCAAACAAGTCCATGTGTAGAAGTTGAAGTGGCCTAGAAGTGGACACAATGTTTTTGGGTTTAAAAGATATTCTAGTTTGTTTGCCTTTTTGACAAGCAACAAAAATCTTATCTTTTTCAAAACAAAGGTTAGGCAAACCCGAAACAAGATTCTTTTTGGCTAATTTTGAAATAAGGTCCATGCTTGCATGAGCAAGTCTTCTATGCCACAACCAACTATCCTTGTCACTTAGAGAGAAAAGACATTTTACATTTTCAGAAGAGATGTTCTCTAAATGAACAACATACACATTTTCTTGTCGATGTCCAACAAACAAGACTTTCTTGTCTTCAATGTTTTCAACAATGCATATTGATGATTCAAATATAACTCGGTTTCCCTTATCACATAATTGACTGATGTTCAACAAATTATGCTCAAACTATCAACGAATAGAACATGTTCAATAGTAGGATTAGGAGTCATACCAATATTTCCAATATCCAAGAATCATTCCTTTACCGCTGTCACCAAAATTAACCGATCCCTTTTCTTTTGGTTAAGAGATTTGAACCAACTCTTATCCCTGTCATGTGCTTGGAGCATCCACTATCAAGAACCCAATGTTCCTTGACTTTGATTGTCTTCAAGCACTCCTACAAAAAAAATCACTTCTTGATTTTTGTTACCCAAATCATTTTGGGTCCTTTGGTGTTAGAAACGGTTTCCTTCACCTTGTCCTTTGGAATCCAAAAAAATTTAATACCACTAGAAGCTTTTTTCTAGTTGGACAAGTATGTGAGATATGTCCAGATTTACCACAAAAGTTGCACAATTTAAATGATGTAGATGATTTTTTGATCATATAAGAATAAGATTTTTGATCATTGAAAGAATCATAACCAATTACTTTTGTTGAAACAACACCTTTGAGAACCAAGAAGAATATCAAGGTTCTTCCCTTGAGTAAACTTTGCGAAGATCATTCGTAAGAGTTTCAACTTTTGTTTTTAAGGAATCATTTTCAGCAATCAAAAGACTTGTTTTGTTTTGCAAAGGTTTTCATTTTCTTTTGATTCTTGCAAGATCATCTCTAAGAGAAACACTTGACTTTTCAAAGTATCTTTCTCTTTTGAAACATTTTCAAATTCTTTTTGAGAGAACTATATTTCGAAACAATTCTTTTCAGCTCAAGATATTGATCATCAAATTCATCTTGTAATTTGTCAAATGAAAAAGCACTGAGCATGTGAAGATTGTACCTCATCCTCACTATCCTTTGCCATCAAACAAATGTTTGCAACTTTCTCTTCTTCACTTTCGCTTTCACTCTCGTCTGATTCTCCCCATGCAGCTAAGAAGGCTTTCTTCTTATCCTTGAAGCCTCTTGACTTCTTGTGTAGTTCTATGTTGGGGCATTTAGATTTGACGTGACTTGGCTTTTTATATCCAAAACAAATGGTCTCATTCTTTTTACTGCTATCACCCTTAAAGTTGTTCTTCTTTGGGTACCTCTTGTCACCTTGTTCTTTTAAAGAACTTCTTAAATTTCTTGTAAACAAGGTCATCTCATCTTTATCAGAAGATTCTTCACTACTAGAGTAAGAAGCTTTCAAGGCAATTCCTCTTTTGCCTTTTCCTTCAATCTCGTCTCTTTCGCTTGGTTCATCTCGTGGGTCATGAGAGATCCCATAAGTTCATCCAGCGACAATTTCGTTTAAGTCCTTGGCTTCCTGAATAGCAGTACCTTGAGGTTCCAAAGCCTTAAGAAGACACTTGAGAATTTTTCTCACCATTTCCACATTAGTATAGACTTTACCAAGAGATTTCAATTCATTGATAATATCAGTAAAGCGAGTAAACATGGTAAGATAGATTCATCAGATTTCATCTTAAATAATTCATAGCTATGCACAAGTATACTAATCTTGTTCTCTTTAACCTAATTAGTACCTTCATGAGTACTAACAATTTTTTCCATATTTCCTTAGCAAATTAACAACCAGAAACATGGTTAAATTCGTTAGCATCAAGAGCACAATATAAAATATTCATATCTTCAGTATTTAAAGACATAAGCTTATGATCATCTTCATCCTAATCTTTTTCAGCTTTATGCACACCAGCATCATCCTTCAGAAGTCTAGGTTCGTTTGTGATAATCTTCCAAAGATCATAGTCCACGGCTTGGATGTAGATTTTCATCCTTGCCTTCCAGTAGTTGTAACATGTTCCATTGAATGAAGGAGGATAGTTAGTGGATTGAACTTCAGAAAAAAAAAAAAAAAAGAGCTAACAAGAGTAGTAATTAGTAAAGATATTAAATCTCAGCTTCGATACCAATTGTGAGTCTAAAAATCAACCCAAGAGGGGGGGTGAATTGGGTTTATCAAAATCTTTGCTTCCCATGTGTCGACACCATCAAAATGGCATTCTGGCTTCTGTGTTATATGTCAACACCATCTCAATCATGTGTCGACACCATCTTGGCAGATAGAGTTTTTCAATATTTTTTGATATGCAATCCGTTCCATTTCAATACTAAAACTCCTACAATGAAAATTATCATAGTTTAGGTGCAAACCATGGTGTTTAAATTGAATATAGGGCATAATGAATTAAAGAGAGATGTAAATATAATTGAGTACTCTCGATTGAATACTAGATTGACAACAATGTATCCTAAAAATATTCCAAAGCTATTTTTTCATATGTTATTATCAAAATCGAGTTAGATAGCTCAAGGAGCAACCTTGGGCTAACAGAGCTCAGCATTATAAAAAAGACGATTATGTTAATAACAGGTACTCTTCCCATATGTTATATAATTTTGCTTTCTTCCAAAGATTTTTTGCTTTGTTGTTAGCAAGCCCATTAGATGGCAAAGAATGGAAAATATATGGTGCCCATTGCAGGATAGACTTTGACAGCAATGAGAGCCCTATTTTGCATACTCCTACATTGAAAGGTACTCATTTAGACATAATAGTATTCATGGGAGAGCCCACTAGAGGATAGACTTTGACAGCAATGAGAGCAACATGAGGAGGCGCAAAGAAAAATGGTATCGCAACGTCAGCAATTCTTGGTATTGGTTTCACAAAGAGGTTGATAGGGTTTTATTGCTAGTTGTAAGGTTTCTTTAGTTTTAATTTTGTTAGTGGTTTTGCCAATCAGCTTTAGCTCAGATGGCACCTCCTCCCTTTGGGGAGGGATAGATCTAGGGGTCGAATCCTGGCCCCCACCCCCACAAGCTTAGTCCTGCTACTTCAATTTGCCTAGGAAAAAAAATTTTGTTAGTGGTTTTAGACTTACATAGATCTTTGTACGTTCTTTATGTTTTGGATTTTTGTAGAATATTTGCACTTTTTTGTGGGTTTTGGATTTGTGTAAAAATTTGCTATTTTGCATTGCTTTTATGTATTCAGAATTTTTTTATATTTAAATAGAGCCAATGTTGGCATTATGATAGCTTATTATTGGGTATAAATTGTGCTACAATTTAGATTTTTGCAAATATGAATCAATTTCGACATATAGATAACATGGTAGAAAATCACTCATTGTAAACCAGAACATACAATTGTCATCAAGAGCCATACGACGACCATTTCATGTTCGTAACTAAATTGAACATTTTGATAAAATAATAAATGGTCATAATCGTATTGATGTTATCATTTAGAAAATCATCGAAAAAGGATTTATAGGCATTAAACGAACAAAGTCAGCAATTTGTTTAAAGGATGAAACAATAGTGGCGATGACAATATTGTTAGTAGCAATTTAAAAATTGTCATATGAAACTGAAATAGAATAAGATTAGTCAACTGTTAATAGTGACCACGTAAGACGATTGGACCGAACATTGTTAGTGGTGACCATACGATGCTAGTGGCTACTATTCACATAATATTGAAGAAAAAAACATGTAAGAGTGACCACGTAAGATAACTAGACATAACATTGTTAGAGGTGACCAAATGTATGTTATGGCAACAATTCATATATTGACGACATTAGCTCTAAAAAAAATGTCTAATGACAAAAGATTTTGTTATTTAGGTGACCACTGTCTTCGTGAGAAATCAAGCAAATACCGATACTGTCATTTCGGGTCCATACAAACTTCACTAGATAGAGCAAAAATGAACAACGTTTGACCACTACATTTTGTCCACCTATTAACTGTAATGACCAGAAAAGGGGTTTCAAGTGACCCTTATTCTAGTCATTATAGGCACTTTTTGTTGTAGTGTCTTGACTTTCAATTTATTCACCGTTTCTTTAGCCACCACATTCTCACAACTTCCACCATCAATGATAATATCACAAACTTTGTCATGGGAAGTGCATCTTGTTTGAAATATGTTTGTCTGCTACCATTTCATACAATCTTCATGGACTGAACTCAAAACTTTTTGAATGACAAGTGATTCTCCAATGTCAGCATAAGTGACATCTTCATCTTCCTTGCCTTTCACATCTTTCACTATTGGTTCTAGTTCATCACCTTCGTCCACCAATTCTTCTTCAATAAGAGTCACACTTTGCGGTTTGGACAATCAGAAGCAATATGACCAAATCCTTGGCATTTGAAACACTTATGAGCATTAGGATTTTGGCGACTTGAACTTGGTCCTCCTTCATTCTTCAAGAGTTGAAGGGATGTCTTTTCCGCTGAAAATTTTGGAGCTAAAAACTTTAGGACTAAAGAGTCTCAGTTGGAATGACCATCCTTTGCTCCAAATCGTGACCAACTTCCATGTGCATCCTTTTGTTGCTTTTTCACTTTCATTGCTAGCTTCAGAACATCATTGTAGGTCTAATACGGTTGTGATTTAACAATATTGCCAATCTCTATTCTTAGCCCACCAAGATAGTGAGCGATAGCTAGATGATTGAACTCCGCTATATATTCTTCTACCAAAATATCTTTTTGCTTGAAGTTGTGGAACTTAAGATAAATATATTGCTAGGAATTATCCGACAAAAATTTTTGCTTAAGAACTTTTCTCATCTTTTCCCATGTAGCATACGACTTCTTCCTTCTCGAGAACGTTGCTTCTTTAAATTCTCCCACCATAAAGAAGCATATTTCTTCAACTTCAATGCAACAAGCTTCACCTTTTGTTCTTCTGGCATCTCTTATAATCAAAGATCTACTCCACCGAATGTAACCAATCAAGAAACTCATCCGGCTGCATCTTCCTTTGAACTCGGGGATATCAACTCTCACATCAAGTTGATCACGTTGGACTTCATGGTTTCTTCGACTTCGACAACGACGATGATGAACATGTTCCCCCATTGATGGTTCACTTGCTCAGGTATTTGTGGGAAGGTCGGGAATCACACTCGGATAGATAAGCTCACTACCCAAGTATAACACAAAGAGATACAAAAATTATCATCACCCAATGTAATCCAACGTGGGATACAAAGTAAGAACTCACCACCTATCAAAATCTACCGAAAGATAAGAGTTTGTAGAAGAAATCTTTCTTGAAAGTAGCCAAAGTGTCAACTTTTATAAAAACTTAAAATCTGTATTTTCCATTGCTAGAGAATGGTTTAAATAGAAGAGCTTGGAACAACCCTCCAAGCATGAGAAATTATACAACTTCCAAAATATTAATTGAGACTTATGAAAATATTTTTTGGAAAATGAAAAGACATTGAAAATCCAAAAGAGCAAGCTAAAAATAGCAAAATTGTCCAAAATTCGCTAGACGTCGTAACTAGCTACCTACCTGACTACCTTGGAGTAATTTTGTCATAACTTCTTCTAGAAAACTCCAAATTGTATGCCGTTTGATGTATTGGAAACTCAAATTGTAGAGCTTTTCAACAAACTATAACTTGATGACAGAATATTTTTAAATCATTTCAGATATTAATTTTAATCACAACCCTTGATGCTGACAACATCTGTGTTAATTTTTGTTCTTGAATGCATTAGGGTAGGTTGCATCCATACATTAGATTAGTTTACTTTATGTTGTTTATGTTTTTAATTTTATTCAATTCAGTCAAAATGTACAAAAATATTTTCTTTGGGATGATTGACATAACTGATATCCTGGAGTATGAACTTTTAATTATTCTCTTAATTTTTGTCTAGCTTGAAATGTGATTTAAGAGTAGTGCCTATTGCTCATATTGGTGCTAGGTAAATAATCATTAAAGGGCTTATGTCATATACATTTCATGTTGCACGCCAATATGATTGAACAAGGCTTGACCACATGTGTGAGACTTGGGTCGGCAATTACAGGTGAGAGGACACATGTTCTTAGAACTAGATTAATCATTAACTAGCATAACCTAATCAATTATTTCCCTTCAATAATGAAAAAAAAAACAAAAAGAATATATACACATAAAGGAGTTGGTTCATCTCTCGAGAAAGAAAGAATAAATTCTATTGAGAGGAAAAAAAAACACGAAAGGGAAGAAAAACAAGCAACAAAGTTGCATTTCAGATACTAGTGGTATTGGATTTGACTTTTAGTCCCAAGAATATGTTTCCATTTTCACTAGTGGTTTCATTTGGATTGCTTTGTCCTCTCTCACAAATTTATGGTCTATTTGATAGTGTTGGTCTTTCGCACATATGTGACCTTTATATTCTTTGATCTTTTTTTCTAAAATGTGGATGAGACTCTTGGATTGAAATAAATGATCATTTTTTTCACTAAGTATGTGACTTGAGTTTATATGGAGATTTCATGCAAATAGATCAAATTTATGTTCTATGTTGCTCTTTTTTTTAGATCATTTAGTGCATCTTGTACTATATTTTATTGCATTCTCCACTCATGTTCCTCATATTTGTTTAATTACATGGATTGCTCTCATTTTCCTTGTTGAATGTTCGGTGCTCATAATTTCCCTTTGTCCATTCGTGACAAAAGAGGGAGAAGATATTGTAATGCATAAATGGCTTACGGAGAAAGTAGATGGAGGAGAAAATACACTGTTGTTGTGAGGGAGAGATGTTCTGATTTAATTTAATATTGATTATGTTTCTATACATCAAAGTTTTATGGGTTCTATATACCTGTTGTTCTCCATGAATTCACTTGGTATTTACGTTGATTTTCAAGAAATAAGTTTCATTCAATACTCCTGAACATGCAAGTGACTTAGGTAAGAGCGTATTGATGTAAAAAGTTGTCTTAGTAATTTGCAAAACTTTGGTTAGTTTTAGTTTGGATTAAATTGTATGTTTTGCCATAGAATATCCAAAGGCAAAGTTTTTATAGCCTATTTGAGTATGGGCGTAATTCCGTGAAAAAGCATATAATTTAACCCATACGAAAAATAACCAATGTTATGCAAATCACCAAGACAAAAACTTTTTACATCAATACCATATTACCTAATGCACTCAAGTGTTCAATAGTCTTGAATGAAACCTGTTTCCTAAAACCCAACTTAAATACCAAGTGAATACATGGAGAACTAAAAAGTATATACAACTCATAAAACTTTGATGTATAGAAACCTAATCAACATTAAATAAAGGGAAAATTACAAATCAACCACTAGGTTTTAGTGTCTTTTTAAAAAACTCGCTGGATTTTTTTAGAAAAAGGAAACTCATTTTTTAGTCACTAGCTTTTGACTACTTTTACGAATTGGTCACTAAGATTTTTTTTTTTTTTTCAGTTTTCAGTCACTGAGTTTAGGCCCCTATAAATATTTGGTCGTTCTGTCAGTTGACCATTTATTTGACTAACAAGATCTCTGTCCACATCAGCAATTGCACACTCAGCTCACCTTTGTTCATGTAATGCCCCGAACCCCGACGGTTAGGGGTTACTTCTATGCGTAAAACTTGTGAAAATTGGCAAAAATTAGGGGTAGAAATCTGTTATTACAAAATAAACAATCTTGATAACAAAATCACATTTAAAACTTCAAAACAATTGAATAAAAACACTTCGTTTAGAACTCTTAAAAACTTAGAAGTAAAAATCAATAAGAAACTGTAAATCTCAATCCAAATAACATATAACTATAACTGTAAAGCAACTTTTATCTTTATAATAATACTATAGAAAATTCATCTGGCACTAACTATGGGTCATGTTTACCTCCGTGATAGGTTGTACAGTTGCTACCTAGTTTGGAAATCAAACAAACTAAGCCAATACTATCAATAGAATTCTTTCTTACTTTGGCTTGGCCATATCTAGGTGTGCACTTGGAAAGAACCTAAAAAATAAATAATTTGTTTCTAGAATAGATGCACTCAATGGGTTGCAATTGGTACCAATGTGTTGTCTCTGTAACTTTGTAACTCTGGGCCTCAGGGTTTAAAAATACATAACATATCTATCACGCCCCAAACGCTAACTCGAAGGGTTAGTAACAGCCGCGAGCATCCCCAACAAGGAATACTCAAGCAAACGTACTAAATTCTTACAGTGATTTTTTTTTTTGTATATATCGACTAATGCGCGTAATGAAACATTAGAACCTGCTCCGCAAACAATAACTTGAAGTAATTACAACACAGTCACAAAATATCAATTGGTTAAAAACCCTAAACTTTACTGGGCCGAATAACCCATGACCACCACACATCGGAGGCTCATGTCGGCTCTTTCAAAAATTATCTCTAAACCTTTGCTGAAATTTACTGAAATAACAAAAAGGGAAGAGGAAGTCCTCGTCAGCCCCTCTCCTAGGTTTTAAGGTCCTCTTCTTAGGTTTCCTCACCTGAAATATTGTCTGGAATGATACAATTTAAAAACTGTGAGTCGAATGACTCAGTAAGGGATCATATGCAATAAATAGTGCATGTCTCGCATATTCATGGATATCAATGTACATGAATGCCAAATGAAATGCTTGCATATGCAATGAGACAACGTACTAACACAGTCACAAAATATCGACTAATGCGCGTAATGAAACATTAGAACCTGCTCCGCAAACAATAACTTGAAGTAATTACAACACAGTCACAAAATATCAATTGGTTAAAAACCCTAAACTTTACTAGGCCGAATAACCCATGACCACCACACATCGGAGGCTCATGTCGGCTCTTTCAAAAATTATCTCTAAACCTTTGCTGAAATTTACTGAAATAACAAAAAGGGAAGAGGAAGTCCTCGTCAGCCCCTCTCCTAGGTTTTAAGGTCCTCTTCTTAGGTTTCCTCACCTGAAATATTGTTGGAATGATACAATTTGAAAACTGTGAGTCGAATGACTCAGTAAGGGATCATATGCAATAAATAGTGCATGTCTCACATATTCATGGATATCAATGTACATAAATGCCAAATGAAATGCTTGCATATGCAATGAGACAACGTACTAACATGTAATTGATCTTGAAAGTAATTCTTTAATTCTTTCTTGATTGGGCAACTTATCTCGCTCCATTTACCCCTGAAGTCAGGGTTGTGCGTTCCTTTCGAACTATTCCCTTTTTCCCTTGGAAATATGTCATTTGGTTGAGCTAGTCCTCGACGTGGCCCCAGGCCTAATGACTAGACTCAACCCTTAGAGGTTCACACCTTCTTGAAAGCATCCTTCAATGTGATTGCACATACTCAAGAGCTACCCATCCTTCTCGCATTCGTCCTTCGGAGTGGATGCACCTATCTTAATGGTACGGTACCGACCAACCTCAGCCCCTTAACTAACTTGTCATACAGTACTTCTCATACTTTCATTTGCACAAAACTTTCTTCTTTAAGAAATCATGCAAATGCTTATGTCGTGAAATGCTTGATAATGAGAAATCGTAAATACACGCCTCATAACTTATCATAACGTAGCATAAAGTTGTACTTTCATTTGCATAAAATTTCTCTTTCATCCTTATGAGAAAATAAATGCAAATGCTCATGTCATGCTTGATGATAAATATCCATGATGTGTATCATTCCAGTTTTTGGAAAAACATAATTTTCCACTTACCTCCGTCCACTTGAGCTTATGGTGGCACTTTGCCTACAAATGAGTCATACTAATGTCATTTAGAGGTTTACTAGATGTAGAGAATAATCATTCAATCAACTTCAGCACATCATACAAAATCACCCACATTTCTTGACTTCCCAATGGTGATCCTACGATGCAAAGTATTATCTAAGGTTGCTGAAGCCATAAGACTTGGATGCCAAACTGATCCTTACACTAATTTTTGTAACACATTAAAATTCCAGGTAATTTGGAGCTCGTTTGCCACTCGAAAGATTTACTCGAAAATGCGAGCTGCTGAGGACGTCCAAGCGGGCAGCCCCGACGTCTCCAACTTAAAAATTCATAACTTCAAAAACATGGCTCCAAATTACATGAAATTTTTTTTAAAATATTCTTCTTTCATAGTTCAAGCTTGAAGATAAAAATCATAAACATCGGAAATTCCATGCATTGTCGAAAACACTTCATATCAGATAAAATTCCTAGAGTAATACTGCTGCTGCCACCAGCTCGGTCTTCTACTTTCAAAACATCACAACTTATTCATTACACCTCTAAATCACACGAAATTTACCTTAAAATGTTCTTCTTTCATAAACTTAAAATTCAAGACCAAACTCGTAAAATTTGGACTTAAACTGAGCACTCGAAATGAACTAACATTCCGGACGTACAAGGCTGCTGGCAGCTTGACGTCCGGGCCTTGAACAACATATCTCACCCAATACTTATCGGAATCACCCAAGGTATGGCTTAAAATCTTCCTATTTCCTAGGCCTACAATCTAGGATCCTCTTAAGATCAAAGGATAAGCACAATTAAAGCAGAATACACTCCTAGTTCGAGCCTTGAAATCTGCAGAAGTACATTTCAGCAACTTGTCTAACATCAGCAACTAGTCTAACAAGCATTCTCTATCGTCCAATTTCCAATTCTTCTACCCTTAATTCACCATGCAAACCTAGATCCATAAAGGGCTGCAACCAAAATCAAACACCAAGGGTTCGTGTGAGTCTAAATAACAACCCAAGAGGGGGTGAATTGGGTTTATTAAAAACTTAGTCCTTTTTCAATAAAAACCCAGATCTGAAAAATACCCTTTTTAACAATTAAAATGCAGATCTGAATGTGTATAATGCTAAGCAAAATATATGCAATAATGATAAAGCATAAATAAATCTCCACAAGTATGAATATGTACTGAAATGTAAGAGAGATAGAGTTAGAGAGATGACACCGTAATTTTAGGTGGTTCGGCCAACACTTGCCTACGTCCACCCCAAGGCTATTGACTTCCTTGGGCTTCCTTCACTATTCTCCAAATAGCAAATACACCTTAGCTTCCGGGGTGCTAAGGAACCTTTACAAAGCGTTTTTCGAGCTCACGCTTCAACTCTCTCACAAATCCAAAACCCAAGGGATTTCTTCTACTCCCACAAGTAGGACAAGTGTTTTCCCAACACTCAAATGTTTTACAATAGATGGGTACAATGAAGAATGGCTCACAAAGCCGAATATGCAAGTGGAAAGCTCACAACGTGTGGAATGGCTCTCTAAGCCAAATAGCAAGTGAAAAGCTCAATAAAGTGCAAGAAGAAAGATTCTTGAATGAAACCTAAAGTTTGGCAAGTAGGAGCACAAGCTTTCTTGGTAGGTGTGGTCTTCCCTCTTCTTCAAAGCACTTTCTCTCTCTAGAAGTTAGGGCACGATTGATTGCAAGTGTGTTGTCTCTTCTTCAAGAAACTTCTCTCTCTTTGGAGGCTAGATCGTCAAGGATAAGCACGAGAAGAAGATTTAACAATGGGAGCTTTGATCTTGGAGGAATCAACAAATGAAATCTTTGGATCTTGCTTTCTCTCTCTATCGGAGGTAGATTTTGAATAATGATGCAAGTCCTTGCTTTCTCTCTCTATCTCATTCTTCTTATAGCCCCAGTTTTCAACGGTCATCAAAGCCCTCAAAAGTGCCGTTGGAAGGGCATCCAAGTCATTTGAGACCATTTGGAGACTTTTTGGATGAGTTGGCGTCGTTCCAGAATATCTGCAAATTCGCACCATGTGTCGACACATTGTCTTCATGTGTCGACACTTTAAACTTAGTCTGAAATTTTGCTCTCGGGAGACAGTGCAATGTGTCAACACATGCCTTCAATGTGATACATTGAACACTTAGTCTGAAAAATTTGTTTTTTGACAGCAATTTCTCCAATTCAACTTTAAAGCATCCAAACCATTCCAAAACTTCTTTAAACACCTACAATATGAAAAAATTGATCTTTCAACTTGTGTAATGGTGTTCAAGTCCGCTTAGAAATATTTAGAAATAAATTCAATCTTTGAAATACATTTAGAAAAGTGGATTGATAATGTAAAATCTAAAATCCTTCAAAACTTAGAATTTTTTGTTATCATCAAAATCAATTATGGATTGTTTGCAAAACAACCTTGGGGCTAACAGTTCGGTTGCAACTCAGCAACCTAAAACATGCCTAATTACCATTCTCCTTGTTTCACAAAGCACAATCTCTTTATTCTCCAAGTATAGTCCAATCCCTTTAAGTGTTTAGCTTGCTGGTCTACCACTTTACCTACATGCAAGATACCTACAGCAAGCTACCATCAAGAGAAACATGCAAGAGAAACATGCAAGAAATAAGGCAGTGAACACATTCGGTCAACAGCAAGTGTTTTCCCCAATTTCAACATCACCTACCCGGCCATGCATGTGCAAAACAAGTTTCAGCTCTTGCCTACACTTTACAATAGAAGCTATTCTCTTAAAAATCCCCTACTTTTACACAACTTACAGCAATATCATGGTTCTATAATCATCAAGCCAAAATTATTGCATCATCCTTTCTTTTAGGCTTTCCAACAAACACTTTGCATGCCTACCTTTCATTCCCAACTCATAAACTCAAATCCAACATGCTTAGGCTTTCCAACAAACACTTTGCATGCCTACCTTTCATTCCCAACTCATCAACTCAAATCCAACATCCAGCAAACTCAAATCCAACATGCAGCAAACAAAAACAGAGGATAGGAACCGAAACTAACTTCTAACAATTTACCCACACGAAAATTTTGAATCCAAATGTTAGATCCCCCTTTACCTTGGCTTATCTTGGTTTTCCCCTTCTTCTCCTTCTTCTCTTCTTCTCTTCTTCTTCTTCTTCGGCTTCTTCCTCTTCTCTCTTCTTCTCTTCGGGTGTGTGAGTGAGTTAGGGCAAAAGAGTGAGGGAAGGGAGTGTGAAGTGTGCGGCAAAAGGGGGGGTGGTTTAGGTGTGAAGTGTTTTGGGGGGAAAAGACAAGGCTGCCCTCCCTCCTTGTTTTCCCTCCTTCACGTGATTTCCCCATTTTCTTTTCCTTTTTTTTTTTCTGCCACTTCATTATTATTAACCCCAACATGCCTTTCACACATTTTTCAAGAGTCAAAGTCCCTAATTCAATTTCTTCCAAATATTGCAAACTTAGAGATATATTCCAACAATTAAAATGATTAGTTTAATTAATCCCAAATACTCAAATTTAATACTATTAAAATTGCAAACGATATAACATGTAAATCATAGCTAAAGATGCATAAAAATGCTAGGGGGAACATTCCACCTAGACAAAATTTTAGATTAATTTACCCATACATGCCTTTCTCAATAATTAGAGTAATACACACACACTTAAGAAGTCATAATTTTTTTTTTTTTTTTACAATGATAGAAATAAGGTCGGGGTCTCACAATATCATACTATAAACATCACTTTGAACCTTGCATCTGTCTATTCTTTTCTTGAAACATAATGCACAAATCTTAAATAATAATAAACAGCAAAAGCTTTGATTTAAACACAAAAAACATCATGTAAGGTCATTGGACATAAAAATAGGCTCATGTTTACGCATTTCATGCTATAATCTTTGACAATTTTATCATAAGTAATGCACATAAAACTCCGAGGGTTTTCAATAAGACATGCAATTCTCAAATATCACCTCGGTCTTTTAGGAAAATCTAGCATAATAACCCCGCTTACCTCGCCCTCCATAACACTTGAACCCTTTATCAATTAACCTCCAAGACCTCAAGAAACTAGACTAGAACCTTCAAAAAGACGCTTGATTTCTCATTCTCCCAATCAACATGCATCGCAGAGACTAACAAAGGATTTATAAAAGATTAGATTGCAACCTTAATTAAAGAATGACTCTAAATATGAAAAGATACAAGATTGTGTTGCTATCCATTTTAAAATTCAAACATATTCTAGAAGTATTTAAAATTTAAACTTTAAAATCTAAAGAGATAAAGATGAAATATCTCTTCTTCAAATTTCAAACACTTTTAAAAAGATAACCTTTTCAATTCAAATCAATATTACAAACTTTAAACACTTTAAGACCGGATAACTTTTTTAAATAATTCGAAATTCAGTAAAAATAATACTTAAATAATAAGAAGAAAATTCAGGGTGCTACGATCCACCTCACTCTCCCCTAAAAAAAATTCAAAATGACAGACCATTAGAATTTCCATTAAGAAAAAGGTGCTATAAACAAAGCATGCCTATATCAGAAAAGACAATTGGTGTCTCCGGTGAGATCAAAGCTTCTCATCTCCTTTGAATTTAGAATTTCGACCAGAATATCTCCCTCTTTATCTCTTGCTTTCTTATCCTTTACTCTCTCTCTCTCTCTCTCTCTCCTCTCTCTCTCTCTATTTGGAAATTCTTTGCTCAGAAAACGAGCAGTGCGGCAAAAGTCTGGGCCTGAGGTTGGAGACTCTACCCCTCTTTTTCTCTCTCTATCAGTCTGTCTTTGCTTGGTTGAAGATCTTTAATACAGTTTTTTCGCATTTACTTTTTCCTTTTGGCTTTGTTCTGTTAGGCAAGAATGCCTTCCAAGTAACGTCGTGGCATGGGGATGGTCGTGGAGGAGGGAGGGATCCTTCCTATGCTGGCCACCCGCCAGAGGGGTGGGGAGGAGTCCCTCCTCCACCAGGTGTTGGGCGGGAGAGAGGAGGAATCCCCGAACTTTTGCCCTTTTTTTAAGTATTAATTATATTTGATTTATTTATTTTAGATTTAATTTATATTTTTTAATTATTTTGTGACACATGTTAAGTTACGATTGGACGGGATAAATTTTCCGTTACATAAGTCTAATGACATTAGGTCGAATGAGGTTTCGTATCAAAATGACAAACCAATTGAGCTTTTTTATTTTGTATTTTTTAAAACCTAGGGAGCTTTTTAAAAAGGCACTAAAACGTAGTTGGTGGTTTGTAATTTTTCCTAAAATAAAATTAGAACATCTCCGCCTCACAGCAACAATGTATTTGCTCTCCCTTAAACTACTCTTTCGCTGAGTCAGTTACTCATTACGTAATTGGCATAAAGTAAGTCCAAATTGAGTTGTAATTTTTTATCAATACGTTTGATTAAAGTATTCAAGTGAATAAGTAGTCTCTCAAGAGGTTGTTCGAGAAAAGAATTCTACAACAAGTTGATTTTCAGAATACCCTACTTTTTAGAGTCTCATTCCACTTGAAACTCAAGATATCCTTTAAATATTTTACACTATGGTCTTGTAGCCCTAAGGAGGCCAACTTGAACATCCAATGAACCTCCATTAAGAGATAAAAATACCTTAGAAATTTCAGATATAGATCAACCATATTTTCTCTCATACAATCATCGTTGAATCCAATCTTTCATTGTGAAGCATTTAGAGTGTTGAAACTCAAGATATCCTTTAAATATTTTACAATGTGGTCTTGTAGCCCTAAGGAGGCCAACTTGAACATCCTATGAACCTCCATTAAGAGATAAAAATACCTTAGAAATTTCAGATATAGATCGACCATATTTTCTCTCATACAATCATCGTTGAATCCAATATTTCATTGTGAAGCATTTAGAGTGCTGAAGAATTTGGCTGTCAAAGTTCTGGTGTTGAAGAACGGGTTTGTTCGAGAAGAGGTAATATGAAGAACCTTAACGGTCTGGCCTGGCTACCGCATAGAGCAAGTCTAAGTTGGATTATTTTGATTATTACATCAAGGTTGTCAGCAACTTCCGAAGATCTCGAATTTCGTTTGAGGAATAACCAAGGGTGATCAACTATGAACTAAGAATCCTAAAGAGAGGGGATAAATCTTCAAGGCTTCATCGTTAGTTCACACAAACATCAGAAAAATGGCAGAAAGTCTCAAGAAAGGGTTTTTCATTGAATACTCGATTTATGGATTTTTCTGAGTAAAGAACAATAATAAAATCATAGGGTTATATGTTGAGGGTGTTTCATAGTTAAAAGTGGAAGTTTCGAGGCCTTCTTGGCATCACTTAATTAATTAGAAACGGTCTTACTAAAATCTGTTACAGCAATGCTTCAAATCGCGATTCTGTCTAACTTGCATCTGACTTTCAGCTAACTTGACTTTTCTTTGGAAAAAATCAGCATTTTCTATTTGCGTTAACTAATCCCGAACTTACTTCAATCAGACTTACCACACAGAAAAACATGTCCAGATGTGTCTTTGTGCTGCTGTCTTAAATTCTTCAAAGATGCTTCATTTACCTTAACATCTCAAGAATTAAAACTAAATTACATACAAAGCCAACTAAAAATATTCCCAAACAAAGAGCCACTTCAAAACCTTAACAGTTAACAGCCTCTTCCCGTTGGGCTTTCCAGTAGAGCTTTTATACACAGACTAGTTTTCGTACAAGGCAGGATCTCCGCAAGCTCATCAAGGCATGACCACGAAGCAAAGAAGCAAATGTAACGATATATTGCTTTCATACAGCCACATTAATGTTTTTATACAGCCATATTAATGCTTTCATGCCCAAAGAAGCTAGCCGAAGCTAGCGCAGGATTTTCGTGCATAGGAAGTGGAAACAGAGGAATTTTTTGCTCTTTGGATCACTTCCATTATCCGGTGACTTCAGAGCTTCAAATATTTCCCAAAAGTAACAATAATTCATTGGCACTTCTTCTCCACTTATGTTGGTCGAGTTTGCAGGTGCAAGCGCAGAACACTCCTAATCTTGACTGCCAGAAGAAAGCACTTCAGGACAAGAATTGGGAGCAATAGTTCCTTATGACGAGGCTTCAACTGTCTCTGTAAACAAGACTCTCTTGATGCCCTCCCTGCTCTGCTTTACCATCATGTTCACAAAAATAGCATCTGGACATTCAAACTATGAAGAATTCTCTCCCAAACCTCATGATTACAAGAGGATCGTGAATTTTTTTAAATGCTTCAGCGAGCACATTATTATTACGCCTTTGGCTTGGTCGCATATTTGTTCGCCAAAAGACTTGGGTGGTTTGGGCTTAAGACGGATGTATGATATGAACCGAGCACTCATAGCAAAGTTGGGTTGGCTTTTAAGCTCGCGCCCTCAGGATCTCTGGGTGCAAGCTCTTAGCGCTAAATATATGCGCGGCTCTTCCTCTATTGTTTCATGTCGACCCACCCATGGGTGTTCCTGGTTATGGCAAGGAATTTTGAAGTGTCAAGATATTCTGGCGAAAGGGGCTCTTTTTGAAGTCAAGGATGGGAAGAATATTAAAATTTGGTCTGACCCCTGGATTCCAGGGATGCATAATTTTCGAGCTCTGCCCAGCGGAACTGCCCCGCCCCCTGGGTCTTTATTGGTCTCTGTGAGTGACTTGATTCTCCCTGGTCTTCAGCAGTGGAACTGGCCCTTAGTGAGCTCTCTCTTCAATCCTATGTGTGCCACCAACATTCTGGCAATACCTCTTAACTCACCTCAACCCTCGGACTTGCTTCGTTGGAACTGTGACAACTCTGGTGCCTTCACTGTGAAGTCTGCATACCTTTGTGATCAAGCCCCTCGCTTCCTGCCCTCTGCTTTTGATTGGTCGAAGATCTGGAAGGCTAATCTTCAAGCTAGGCTTAAGCTTCTACTCTGGAAATTTGCTAGTAAAGCTTTACCCGTCAAAGCAAAACTCTTTTTTCTGCCGGACCACAGGGAGGATGATTTTTTCCTGTGCCCCTTATGCAAATCTGAGGTGGAAACCGTGGAACATCTTGCGTTCCAATGCCTTTTTGCCAAAATCCTTTGGGCTGAGGCTTTCTGGCCTCTTCGTTTGGACGGTATGCATGATCTTAATATTCAGTCGTGGATGATGATTATTCTGACTGCTCCTGCGACCCTAGCTCTGCCCCGTGCCCTTGAAAGAGACTTCCTTCTGCAAGCTGCCCTCATTCTTTACATTACTTGGCATGCTCGTAACCTGGTGGTTCATGAGGATTTGCACCCCATTCCTTCTTCTCTGTCCATCACCCTCAAAAGACGGTTTTTTGAGCATCGTGGAGCCTGGAAGGATCATTCTCTGCGTTTGACCCCTCCCTGGGCTCCCCCCTCGGCAGGTCATGTGAAGTTCAATTGCGATGCTGCTATTCGCTCTAATGCTAGTTATCTAGCCTCGATTGCTAGAGATCACCGGGGTTGTATTATTGCTGCCCGTAGTGATTTTCTGTGCTCCTCCAACCCCCTCCTTGCGGAGTTGAAGGCCATTCTCCTTGGGCTCCACACTGCTGAAGAACTCAATTTTCCGCTCGTGACGTTTGAAAGCGACTCATTGATCTCTTGCAACTTCATCGATGATACTTCTTCTGTCTCTGAGGGACCCCTTGTTTTCTACGTTAACCAGATCAGGTCCCTCCTAGCGCGTCACTGCAGGTGGAAATTAAGATGGATCCCCCACCGGCAAAACCGAATGGCACATCAGATGGCTGCTTGGATTGCTTCTGTTTTCTTGTTTGGTTTCCTTTCTATTAGTTGTTTACCACTGTTGGTTATTAATGCGGATGATCTTTCTCATCCCGCGTGATGTAATTTTCAGACGGTTTCGTTTTTATTTAATGTTATTGACTTTGCTTAGAAAAAAAAAAAAAAAAAAAGTCCACATAGGTGAATTCCAAGCATATTCCCTCCTCAACCGAGCATTGTACGTACCTGGGAATGAAATAAAGACTATGCCTTCTTCTGATTTCATTTGTTAACCAATTATCAGGTTAGTATATATGTGGGAAAATAACAATTAAAAACCTGTCCTGTTTTTTTTTTTTTTTTGGCATAAGTTTTGCTTGTCAATATTCTATATATTTAGTTATCCGCTCTTATGTCATTGCACGATCTTAATTCTTCCCCTCCTTGCTGGCTCTTCTAAGTTCAAAATGTTTTTGTGGTTGTCTGTACCAAGACGAACGTCCACCTAACTTATTAAATAAAAAAGACAAGGTGACTCTTCTTTTATTCTCATAAATTTGCTTTTCCGAATTTAAAAACAAAAACACTCACCTTGATAAATGAGGTGGCATATTTTTCAAATTCAGAAAAGCATATCTAAGTCGATTTATTATAAATATAATTATTTCCGTAGATCACATATCAAACTTCTAAAATAAATTTTGCACCCATTTTCTGTGGATCATCTTTTCTACACATACATGCAATAATATGTTTATAGCAATATATATAATTTTGTGGACAAGAATATGGGTTTTTTTTTTTTTAATTCATACTAACTAGCAATATTTTCATTACTTGGTTCATAGCAATATATATAATTTTCTCCCCAAAAGACTAATTAATGCTATTTTTATTTTTTAAAAAAAAAAGAAAAAAAAAAGTAAAACAAATATGTTTTATCTGAGAAAGCTGCTATAGCCTCACCTGTTCCCGGCCCGTTGTGAGTCTTTGTCTTCCATTAAGGACTTTTGAAGCAAAAAAAAAAAAAAAAAAGTCTAATATATAAGGGCCACAACGTATCCTGAATCAAAAATAAGATTGGAGAACTCAGATGTTCAATTCAGTGCAAAAGTGCAGAACAAAAACCAATGACAAAGAAAACGAAAAGTCATATATATAAGTTAACAGAAGCATATATATTATAAAGCGCCAGGAAGCAATTGAGGAAGCTCAAATATTAGTTAGGACGAGCCTCAATTAGTGCTAGGTAATTCCAAATTATTAAGTCATGTCCTATATATACCTTGTCATTGATGAATTGACTTGTACTAAGGAGATATCAGAGCCGTCCAATTAAATGTGCTGCCTTTTCTAGCTATATCCCAAAATGAGAAAGGAGATTTTGTCTATATATAATATAATAGGTCGTTTTCTTCTCTTCTTAAGATCTCAATTCTTATTTTGAAAATTAAATATTTCATGAAACAATTCCAGAAAGAGAATAATTTAAGGCTAAAGGTAAAGAATTAGAAGTTATTACTCACAAGCTGTGTACTGGACGGACGGGCGAGCCAGCTCCTTACAAGAATGCCGCTCGTAAATCTGTCTATAGATCGTTGTAGTCACGATCCCTCGCGCGCGGTACTGACGGCCACGAACTTGAATTAATGCGTATGCATGCTTACCCAAAACCCTTATATATATGCCTCCAGTGCCTGTTATAATATATGAGCCACTTGCTTATTTCTGTTAAATTAATAATATAAAATAAGTAATTAAACATCTACCAAACAAATAACATGTTGTGTTTTGGTAGGTAACCACGGGAGTCAAGGGTCCTAACGCGGTTTGCCATAACATATGTATTTTGCTCAGCGTCATTCTGTTGACCGAAGGGTGTGTTTGATTGTTAAAATTTTAGGGTATTAGATTTGGTGAAAAAGTGAAGAGAGAGATGATTTTAAATTTATATTTATAAAATAAAAAAAATGAAGAAGAAAGATATTATATTATAATTTTTTATTGTGTTAAAATTTTAGAAAACGTAAAATTTTACACTTCAAACGCACCCTCGAGTAGCTAGCAGAGTGAAAAAGTATGTGATATTCTGTTGACCGCATAACGCGGTTTGCCACAGCGTATGTAAATTGTCACTATAAGAAAATTGCTTTTAGGTGTTGAAAAAAGTTTGTCACCAAAATTTTTCCGTATCAAAATCACGTTGACAGGAGATTTGTCACTATAACCGTGTCACGCAACGTTTTGGGTGACGGTTTGTCGGTTTTATCAGGAAAATCGTTCGGATGGTAACAGTAGGAGTCCAGACAATTTTCAATTGGCGTGACGATTACACAAACGTCACACATGGGTTGCTTTCGGTTAGTTCGGATAACATGTTCGTACGCCTTATGGTGCGTGATAAAAATCTAATTTGTCAGTGAAACACATGCGTAGGGACCAAACTAAAGTTTCCAACATATTTCATATTTGTGATGAAATAATAAGTGTCACAGAATGTAACGTCTGACTACTTGTCCAACAGTTCGAATGTGATCACTATTTTCAAGGAAAAGAAAAAATGCCAGCGAATATAATGTGTGAACAGTTAGTAAATATGCGGACAATCATTAAAAAAGGGCATGTGGACAATAATTAACTTTGGGACGATATTTGGAACAAACCATGCGAATGATTATTTAGGGGGTGTTTGTTTCCCCAATATTTTGGGGCATCAAAATTTCCAACAAAACAAACACACTCCAAAATTTTTTACTTTTACACATTCACACTTCACTTTTCACAAACCCCAATAAATCTCAATAAAGTAAAATTCCCAAAATTTCGGGAATATTCCCCAAAATTTTGGCAAACAAACATCCCCTTAGTCTGTCCAGATGTTATTTATATTTATTTAAATTATTCATTTAACGCACAGTTATTATGTCGTTTGGACGTTATTATATTTATTTAAATTATGCATTTAAATCTTAGTTACACATGATGTAAGGAAATTATATTAATTATAAAATAGAATTAATAATTGTCTCTACAAATATTTAATGGACATAATCTTAAATAAAACAAATTATGGAAATAGTCATAATAGTAAATAAAATACATAATAGAAGTCAAGTCTGGAATAAACAATCTACCTAAATCTCCGTTTGGGCATCAAATGTGATGTGAGTTGCCTTATGTGTTCCATCATCTGTTCACGCATTTTTTCTTGCATTCGTGGCAGCTTTTGTTCTTGCTCCTCTTGCTGCTTTCACTACTGCTCCTCTAAATTCTGTTGATGCCCATGCATCGTCTGCTCCATTTCTATCCGTCTGATAAGCAGTTATTCATATTCCATCTGTCTAGCCCTCATCTCCTCTATCTCTACTCTACCTCCTCTAATTTTCGAACAAGATCAATGGACAACACTGAAGAAGATGGTCCAATGTGCCGCACAGATCGTCTTAACCCATGCACGTAACCTGCTTTTGTCCCCAAGATGTTTGTGAAAATTTGCACTTATGTAAATGACCCTCCCTTGGACTTGTGCTCTAGTTGTAGCGCCTCCATATTTTCCTACAAGTTAAGGAAAAAAAAGTAAAGTTAATACACACTACAAGAAAAAAGATCTTAGGTGACAAATTTTTGGGTGTTAAAGCAAATTTTGTCACCTAAAGTGGCCTTTCCTTGACAAAACATTAATTTCATCACCCAAAATCATCTAAGAATGCCAATACCATTCGGATAGGTCCAAAAACTGTTCGGACGTATTTGTTGTATGACGAAATCCAACTTGTTGCAACTGAGTGACGATTAGTCTCATTACAAATAGTTGATTTTTTTCTAGACGTATAATGAAACAGTTCGGACAGTTATCTAGGTGACAAAATACAAATCATTGTAACTAACTGATGATTAGAATCATCACAAATTTGTTATGTACATCCAAATGGTCTTCTTTTAACGTCCGAACATATTTTACCTAACGTCTAACATCACTACTTAGTGACGCATTCAAAATCGTCATGAATACTCACAATCGTCCGAACGTATAGACGAACATTCCAACGCAAAAAAAAAAAAACAAACGTCCGGATGCCAAAAGGATGTCCGCATAGTTATGAATGCTTTTTCAGCAAATTGTGTGGTTCCACATTGCAATACTTGACACACGTGATGTACAAACCGTCCGGACGTATGTAAATTCTGGAAGATTTTTGAATCTGCCATATTTAATGACGTTGAATTTGATCAAGGCCACGTGTGAATTTAACCATTGAGAATCGTCTGAACCCCAACGGTAGCCGTGTAGACGCCTAGCTTGTCGCATAAAACCTGTAAGACTTGTCAAAATCACACTTTCACTATCTTTTCTGTCAAACAACTTCAGGGAAAACCTTCTTCATGACTTCGTTTTTCAATTTCACGCATTTTTATTATTTTTTTTGGTGGACAATAAAGTTATTTCCTTTGTGTTCATCGAAGCACCGTTCGGACGCTTCGTCTAGAATGTCTAGACGGACTGCACTTCATTCAAACACCTACTAAATAGAAACATCGCCATTTGTCATCAGTGCGAACAATTTATGCTTATGTTTGGATGGGTTTTGTTAGGTTGGCCATGGATCGCTCGAAAAAAGTATCACCAATGGGGCAAGACAGAGCGACCAGCTTGGTGGACACTATGGTAGTGGAGCTGAGGGAGAGTATCTAGGCGATGGTGGAGCCGACGCATATGTGCATGGATCTCCATACCCGCTTGACCACTCTGGAGAATAATTTTGCTCTAATGGAGAGGGTCTAAGGGAGGAGGTGATTGCTATACGGAACAAACTAAATTCCATGAACGCACACTTGTCCCAGTTGTACCAGTCTTCTAGTACCGTTCTGATACAGCTCTAGACACTCATTAAACAGGTGGATAATATGGAAGTGGTTGGAGCATATTTGTGACGCCCTCGGACAAGATCTCGTCCAGCCAGCTCATCGTCGTGATTCAGACTAATCTATGACTCATGCTTTGTTAGTCTCCAGTTTGTGATTCAGACTAGTCTCCGGCTTATGTTTTTCCGATATTATTTACTTATTATTTGTTAGTCTCCAGCTTTTAGTAGACTTTATGATTATGTTTTTCGTTTCGTATTTCTATGTTTGATATTTTATATTAATATGTTTTTCATTAGTTTAAATTTATTACAATTTAAACAAACGATTAGTACAATTAAACGGATGATTAGTACTAGTGCTAAGTTAACGAATGGTTAGTCTAATTAGTTAAAACGGACATTTAGTACAAAAAGTATGCTTAACTATATTTATAATTTATATAGTCAAAAAGCATACAAAATAAATAAATTAAGTTAAAATTTTGTGCTGAATTACATTAGGTTAGTTAAATAATATAAATAAATTAAATTAAGGGAATTAAATCAATTAATGAATTACTTAATGTTGAATTGATCTGTTAGGCATCCGCATGTTGTATCAAAACGTTCTAACGTGTAAGATGAAATGACAACGTTGGAATGTATGACAATAGCGTCCGAAGGTCCATATAATAGTCGCATGGCTTACACGTGTTTAATGAGGACAATGGCTGAAAATAGTTGTACCATCCTGCACTGTGTAGCAAAACATTTAGATGCATAAGATGAAACGACAACGTTGGAATGCACGACTATACTGTCGGACATCTATATAACAGTCACATGGCTTACACGTGTTTAATAGGACGACGGTTGAAAATAATTGTAACCATCCGGACGTATAACAGATCGTCCCAACCTGACGTGACATTTATTCAAAGAAAACAGTTCGGATGGGGTATCCTTGTCCGGATGTGTTTAATGTTTCAAACTGTTTTAAATGGTTCCACGTTTGGCATTTAATGCAGTGAAATTTCATTCGGCCACGTGCGCACCCCATTTGGATGGCATCCATGGATTGTGAAATACGAACAAGTTCGACATTTTTATTTTACCGTGTGATATTTTTCTCTCAAATCTCTCCTCCCTCACGTATTTTCTTCCCAAATTTTTAAATAATCTCCTTTATTCGAGATGTTAATCACATCCAGGTAAGATTTATTCAATTTTTGCATGATTTTAGTGGTAAAAATCTTTTTTTTTTTTTTTTGGAGTTTTACATTTTTTTTTTTTTTTTTTTTTTTTTTTTTTTTTTTTTTTTTTTTTTATTTTTTTTTTTGTAGAAATTGATTGTACTAAGTTTAGATTGTTTTAAGAGTATTTTTATTACATTTTGTTATGTATTTGGGAGTGTGTGGGAGATGGTGGGAGGCTGCCAAATTAACTCAGTCGTCTTTCCTGATGCATCTAGACGGTGTTTGTAGATATTCGGATGTTGAATCTATCCTAAAATGGATAATTTGTCATTTTGAATGTGTTCGGATGCTTTAGTCAAACTGTTCGGACGCATATTTATATTTATTTTGAATATTTATTTTCTTTGTTTTTCGTTCGAATGGCTTTCGTTAGCTGTTCGGACATGTTTGGTGGAAACTTCATCGTTTTCACTATGGTAGAATTTTACTTTGTCCTTTAAAATTATGTCCAGACACCCAGAATAAGGTGTCAGATGTGTATTGATTTTGAACAGTGACGTTTCACCAAAGTGTTTTGTATATATGCCATATGTTCGAAGGGAGAATTAACTGTGCAAATGTATGTTCACTTGTGAGAACGTGTTGTTTCCTCATGCGAACGTATGTTTTTACATCGTGCGAACACCTTGTCTAACCATGCAAATTGTGTAGGTTAAGAAAAATGTGCAAGCGTCCGCATTTCAAAGTTGAGCCTTCCAGGAGCCAGGCAAATCCTAAGACACCTCCATCGCTGGAGGTGGTAGAGCATTAACGTTGGGTACCGTTTCTACAGAGGATAGGCGTTGTATCCATGGATATGGTGTGAGATTTTTACGCAGCTATTCTTTTGGTATCCAATGTCTCAATCTTAGTTGGGAGGTCACAATCCGCAACACCCAAGTCCTTTTCTTTGCCCGACGAGCTAACGAGATTCATGGGCTATGAGAAGCCTGTGGAAGCGTTCCCTAATATACTGCTTTCTGAGGAGGAATGGCCTCCGAAAGCTGAGTTATTCTAGATGATGTTGGGTTTGGATACAGTTGGTTTGGAGGGAAACAACATGCAACATGGACAGCTACTTCCGTTTTGACTGATCATGCACCTGATTTTATCCTACTGCATCAACCCAAAGAAGTACACAACTAAGGTTTTGGTTCACCGGGCCAAGTTTATGTATCTAGTTGGACGAGGGGGACTGACTGATCTAACATCATCCATATTCATGACCGTCCATGTGGAGGCCCTATCACGCAATACGGATTCACTGCCATACGGAGTTCTATTGATGTAGTTCTTCCATGCCATGCTAGTACCTGAGGGCTTTGACAAGATGAAGGGGTATCCACTTGGGCCTATCAACAAGACTACCTTCTCGTATTCCATGGCCCAGGTGTGTCGAGCACATGTCGTGCAAGCAGCTATTGGTAGACATCAGGAGCAACCTCTCGAGAATGAGGAGCAATATCCCGGTCTGAGCAAGAACCAGGGACATCAGGCAAAGCGACTGACTTGGATGGAGGATTTGAAGGTTGAGTTGAGTGCGACTATGCAGGCAGTGATGCAGCCCACCCATCGGGTGCTGTATGATATCAATGCTCGGCCTAAAGCTCTAGAGACTAAAGCCGACCAGTAGGACTCTCAGTGGAAGAAGGAGGTGGAGGAAATTTGCATAGATCTGATGAACGTGGCATCTTTAGCACAGTTGCAAGCCTTGACGTTGTGGGTCTATGCGATGGAGGAGCACATGAGGAGTGTCCGTGAGGTTTTGCAATCATTGATGATCTCGTGTAGTTTATTTTATATTATATTTTGAGGACATTTGAGGATTTATTTTATGTTATTTTGTTTATATTATACTTTTGAGGACATTTGATATAGTTTTGTTATTTTAGTTATGCTATTTTGTTTATATTATGAGGTTTTGAGGATATATTTTATGAATATTTCTTTATTCATCCTTAGTTAAACATTTTAATTTATGTTGCGTTTCTCTCTTCATTACACTACTTCAAACTTCAAAACTATTATCTAACACACTTAGGGTTATTTATGTTATTAACACACTTCGGTTTATATTTGTAACTCATATACTTTTCATGGACACACTTAGGGTTATTTATGTTATTAACATACTTTAGTTATTTAAATTGGTAATAAATTGAATGATATGAGTTATAAGAAAATTAGGTAGTTAAAAACCGTTCGGACAAATACATAAGTGTTTGGACGGTTTATTGTGAGGCCAAACGATGTCGTATCATATAAAACAAATGTTTGAATGGAAAAAAAGGCATCCGAACGGTAATGTTAAACATGAATTGTTTGCAAGTAAATGAAGGTACACTATCCTGCTAGGACGGATTCGTGTATAATCATTTGCTTGCATGAATATGTAGAAACGTTGTCGGTTGGGAATGTAAAATAGTGTCATCAACTATAAGAAATAGTGCAAATGCTTTTGTATCAGTGCAGACAGTCCAAAATTTTAGGCGGCAATGAATTCCTTCAAAAAGTTAGACATGTAGGCATCCGCACGTACTTTTGGGTGTTCGAACCGGATTTGTGCGGATGAAAGAGGGGAAATTGCAAACTATGTGAAGTAACGAGCAAAACACTTGAAATTTTAAAATTTGAGGAAAAGGAGAAGTTAGAAACTGATTTGACCATTCAATCTTTCTAAAAAAGGGGTAGAATAAGCAACTTAAGTAAGATTTCACATTGGATTTCATTTAAGATTAGTATGTATAAAATTTTATTGATTTAAGGATGAAAAACATGGATTTTAGGATATCAAAGTATGTGTTTTTCGAATTTCTAAGTTCTAAAATGATAGCAATGGAGTTTGGGGTTGGTTGTGATCTGTTTATATTGAAGTGTTTAAAATTTGGGATGATTCACACGTTATTTTTGGGTCTGTTCATCGAAGAACTGTATTTGGTTTGGATGTATTGCTAAGGTGTTCGAACGCTCGTATGCATGGTGCGGGCTCAGAGGATCCTAATATGGCAGTCTCATGTACCTTCTCCAAGAGCTATGCTGGAATGATAGTCATAAACTATTACAAATTGGGCATATGTTGTTGTCATCTGTATAGCTTCCTTTAGCTCTGCCATCCAAAAGTCTACCCAGGCTGGTCGCATTCTCTGTGCCTGCCGACTGGAACTCTCCCCCACATCATGAACAAGGGCATCTGGCACTGGCTGAGGCTCTCTAGCATCGACACCTCACCGTAGCTGCTGTCGTTGATGCGAAGCTGTGAAATGGTGCAAAGTGGTCCAATAGATTGCATCCAGAGGATTCTTCCTATCCTCAAATGGATTATTTACACTATCCACATCATGAAGGAACTGTGTCAGGAGAAGTTCGTACGGCAACCCAGAGCTCAATGGCGTCATCACTCCAATCATAGAGTCATGAAATTGTAGAAAGGCAAATCCACAATTAGCCGTCTAACCATGAACAGGATCAGCTCGCCCCTCGATATAGACGCTCCGTCATGTGCGCTCTCAGCTCAATGTCGTAGGGAAGATCATATGCATGATACCCCAGAATGGAAGCATCTCATTCTAGCGTACGAAGGATCCAATGACCACCACATCTTAGCCCTGCAGTGACGGAAGATGTCCACTTGACTAGGCTTGATCAGGATGACCACGGTAAGGAAGGCTTCAACCTACCTTTGCATGCCCATGTATGCCGCTAGCATGTCTGCCAACAACTGAAAGGAGACTCCTTGTAGAGTGATGTCCAAGAGTGGTGCATCGATATCCGCAACTTTCAGCAGCTTGTCATAGAATTTTTAGACCAAATATACAGATGTTGTGCCGGTTCTCTTAAGATAACCAATCCACTCTTGGTAGTCCATAATATCCCTAATGCTCCGATCCTCAAATTTTATTGGGGTAAACTCATAGTTAGCCCCTTATATTTAGGTAAAAATCAAATTGCTACCCTTATTTTTCAATTCAACAATTTGAGACCCATAACTTTCAAAACCTATCAATCTTCGTCCCCTGTCTAAATTAGACATTAAATCAACGGAAAAGTATCAAAAATGACCAAAATGCCCCTCCAAAATAAAATTACTAAAAAAAAAAATTCATTAAAATAAAAAAAATGATATTTTTTAAGAAAAAATAATATTTTTAAATAAAACTATTGAAACTCTATTTCAATAATCTATTTATTTTAATTTATTTCTTAAATTATATTTTTTTATTTATTTTTTAAAATTTAGCCTTGGAGGGGCATTTCGGTCATTTTGCACGATTTTCCGTCGAACTTAACGCTTGATTTAAATGGGGGCGAAGATTGATAGGTTTTGAAAATTATGGGTCTCAAATTGTTGGATTGAAAAATATGGGTAGCAACTTGATTTTTACTCAAACATAAGGGGCTAACTATGAGTTTACCCCAATTTTATTTCCTCGAAATCAAATTTCATTTCATTTCCTTGAAATCAAAATAGCCTAGTGTCTACTACCTGGAGCACTCTGGGCCAGAATTAGTGGTAGCTGAATGCTGGCGCTTCGACATTTCTTAATCTGTTAAAAAAACAAACATTAGTATAAAAAAAACATAAGTCAAAACAACGTAGTTTCAACAAACAACATATCATTTGAACGAAAATTGCATGTCCAGACGGTAAAGACAAAATGATATTATAAAAGCAAACGACACCGTTTATAACTATCCTTGCGCACAACCCTAAATTTTCGTCCGGATTGGACTATAATAATAACCTAAATCAAATAGAAATCGTGCGCACACATTACAAAACATAATATATTATGAATAAAATGACGATGTCTACGACTTATATGTGCGCACGGTTAACACTTAACGTTCGGACGGTGAAATATTAATAACTAATCCAAACATGTACCATGCGCACACCACCAAAACCGTGTGCACACACGACACAACATAATATATGATAAATAAAACGACAATGTCTACAACTTATTCGTACACACAGTTAACACTAAACATCCGGACTAGACGATGAAAAACTAATTTAAACAAGTACCGTGCACACACCCGACGCACAAAGAATATAATATAAATAAAATGACGACGTCCGGACATATCGAGGAAGAAGAACAAGTTGACTCAGCCATGGCCGATCTCCTCCCTACCTCACAACCACCTCAAAACAACATCAAATATAACAACATTATTATCGAAACAATCCTACAATTCTAACCAATCCATATAAACACAAAAATAACAAGTTTAACAAGATTTCATAGCCTCAAATTTGATTTCAAAGTTTCATAAATTGTAATAAAAATGTACGAAAAATACCGAAAAATACGAAACAACCTTAACACGAAGTAATCGAGAAACAGGAGAGAATTTTGAGATAAAACATGAATCGAGAGAAATGGCGTGCAAGCTTCGTTAAAAATGAATTCTAAAGGTTTCTCTTTGAATTTAAAAACCATTGAAACCGTCCGAATGCGATGGGATTTGCATTAAATGCCATGACTCAAACCATGTGGACGATGCCATGACTCAAACGCGGGCGCCGTGCAACGTGGAGGTCTAACATTCCTTTAGAAAACTAGCACGTGCGTCCGGACAGTCATAAAATGTGCGGACATTAACAGCTGTTTCGCATAATAGTTGGAGGTACACACGTGTCAATCATGCAAGGATTGTACAGACTGTGTAGACGACCCTACTAGAGACATCTGGATAGTTTCAGTATTTAGTGACGATTTAGGATTTATCACAAATGGGTTACAAAGGCCTTTCGTCACCAAAAACGAGTGCGCACGTTTCATAGGCATCTAACGTACACAGCTGTTACGCATTTCATCTGACACTATCATTTGGACAATTATTGTAGGTACGTCCGGTCATTGCTTAAGCTTTTGTGAGGATTTAGGATTCGTCACAGATGGGTGATGAGGTATTTGTTCACCCAAATACGGTGCAGACAGTCTTTTACCTGTAGGGATGCAATTTTAATCTTTTATGATGAAAGTATTTTGTCACAGAGTTGTGACGTTTGGGCTTTTGTCACTCAAAATAACATGTGAATGGTTTTTTATATCATGTGGACGTTTTTTAACCTCCCCGAACACCTGTTGTGTCGATCTTGAATTGTTTGCCAAGGAAAGCATTGTTTGGTGTCAAAATATTTTTTGACCCCTAAGAATTTGACACATAAGATCAAAATTCTTGTAGTGATGTAATGTATGCATATCTAAATTTTATTGTCATACCCCGAGCTTTAGCATAACATGCATGTTGTTTGCTTTTTTTTCGTAGTGTATTAGGGGGTACTTAGTGACTAAGTGAGATTAATTAGTACTTGATGAATTAAGTTCAAAACCTTGATTAGGACATGATTTAGTGAGATTTGGAGTTGCATGTAACTAGTTGTTGTTCAGAATGTTGAGGAGCTCATATTGGATCAATTTAATTTTTTAAGCTAGTAGGACGTTTTTGTCTCGAAAACCAAACCACGTGATTTTTATTCTTTTAATATGTTGGGAGATTATCCAGAGTTTATGGTTTAAATTTGGAGACTTTTTATTTTTCGAAAGCAAGTAGGTCGATTAATCAGAAGCAATTAGGTTGATTTGCATCATCGCGGATTAGTGAAGCGATTAGCAAAACTTAGCCATTAAACATGAGAATTTTGGCTGCCCTAGAGAGTGACACCTAGGGCTAGATAGCACGACAAATTGAAGCTAGAAGCACAACAAATCAAAGTTAGAAGCATGACCAAAAAGGCCTGGACCTAGGTAGCTCGATGTGTCGACCACCGGTGAACCTAGGCAGCAACTAACCCAAGCTATAGTGCAAAATTCAGCCATAGGTATGCTCAGCAGCTGCTTGGGTGGTTGGATGTTGTCGCACAATTGATGTAGCCTTTTGAGTCACCGAAGCTAGCCTAGACACGTGTCGCAATGTGACGAACCAAGCTTGCCTATAAATAGGGGGTGGCCGGCCATTTACACTTACACCAGCTCCTTTGATAATTGTGAGTTAAACGTGAGATTAGTAGTGAAGTGAAGTAGAAGGAAGAAGGAAGGAATCTATTAAGAGAAGTTTAGTGAAGATCAAACTCGTTTAGAGGTAAAGTTTAGTTGGTTATCTTTGATTTCGATTCTAGTTTTCAAGATGATTGTGAATCTCTTGTGTTTCTTATTCTAGCATCTCTTGATGTTGTTAGTGTTTTTCTATTCTTCCTATTGTTCTTGATGTTTTTCGTGTTCTTCATGTTCTTGACGAAGAACAAGCTCGTCTTTTCGAAAAAGTATCATTTTTAAAGTTCGTTTCGTTTTCAAGTTGTTTTTCAACTTTGATCCATTTCTTTCAAAATTTCTTCCAAAAGTTGTTTTTTCAAAGCTTGAACATATTTCTTTCCTTCTGATTTCAATACTTTTCATGTCAAAATTAGTATTTTCTACATAGGGATTATGCCAGTTTTTAATCGAGAAATTAAAGTGATGTTTTCTCTTCATAACATTTTCTTTGAGAACTGTTTTATAATTTTGTGATGATGGAAACGTGTTAAGGTGTTGCATATCATAAATGAGATGTATGGGCGTTGATATGAGACATGCATACTTAACTTGTATGTTGGAAAGGAATATTTTGATGTTCAAGTATGGTTAAGGTGTTGTATATCATGAATGATATGTATAGCATTGACATGAGACATGCATACTTATCGTAATACTGTGAAGACGTGACAGTACTGTGCAAAAGAGTATGTGTTCACTTGTTGTGACATTCTGTCCTCTCCGTCATACGTGGAAAGATTCTCTTTGAGGATTCCGTATTCTACTCTGGGAGTAATGTCACAAAACGTGGAGGTTACTTGTAACCCATCACTCTGCCTAGTGATTCACTCTGAGGAGTGAGAGGAGTGGTGATTGAGAAATGGAAAAGATTATATTTTAAAGAATTGAGCCTTTTCATATACTTTCTTATTTGAGATTTTATTGTTGAACGGATTTTTTAATATCTTTTATTCTATCTGCTATTCTGTTGTACTAACCGCTGGCTTTACTAAGTCGTTTGAACTCACTGTTGTTTATTAAATATTTTCTTTAGAGTTGTCTAAGGTTTATTTGGAAGAGTTCACCAAGGCCATTCAACATGACTTTGTCACTCTGGAGTTGACTTTTGTGTTTATGTCACACGTGACCTAGATGTCCTGATAGAGGGACGAGGACATAGGTGGATCACTGTCACACCCCGTGCTGGTACTTACCCCTCGGTTCGCGTATAGTAATTGCATGCACAAAGTTCGAGGATTACCGTACAATAAAATTTCTTAGGATCGCTTAAATGCCCTCGAATTTACTTAGTGGAAGTCTTATTTTAAAACGGTTCTTAGTTAAAAGAAGAATCATTAAATTAGAAGATCAAAAATCAATTTAGAAGCTTAAACGAAAGAGGTGAAATCATAACAAAATATTAGATCAGAATACATTCCACTCTAATTAGGAAAAACTTTTAATAATGACTTGGATAGTAAATTATTCATAATAAAAAGATTAATACGAAATTGAAGGAATTTGATAAAAATGTGAAATTGAAACAACATGAAGAAATGCATCATTTTATTATAAAGAACATTGTTTAGTACAAAAGAGGGTCCTTCGGGAGGATTAAAATAAATAGGCCTAAGATATGGAACACTGGGAGCTTCCTACAGTCCACCTAGCTTATACATCCATGTTTCAAAGGTAAAAAAAAAAAAACAGTTTTGAAACATTGCCATCGAAAGAAAATAAAGGAAACAACAAAAATGGATACAAAGCAGACTCTGCATCTAGAATCTCTTCGGTCTTGAAATAATCCAACATCTTGCTTAGCCATAAAAAGGCAAACACAAATAAACATAAAAAGGGTGAGTCCTATTGACTCAGTAAGGGAAAAGGGAATAAGTCATGCAAAATAGATAAGTATGAATAATTAAGGCAGCCTGTAAACAATAAAAAAGCATCGATAACACTAAATAGGGTAATGATATATGATCGATGCAATGCAGGAATGATGCATCTGTTTCCCAATCACTTTACTTTCTTCTTCTTTCTTTCTTTTCTCTTTTCTTTTCTTGTCTGTAGAGGTGTCCTTTCATCGCTCTGTTTAACCCCCAGAGTCAGGGTTGTGCGTCCCTCCTCTCTCTGGGACTGTCCCGTGCCCCGACACTAAGACCCTGTCAAGCGTATATTGTTTCACGCCAAGGATACCAACCACTATCCTTTCAGTGGCGGCTTGCATTATCCCAATGTGATCGGTACTGTCACCCTGTCATAGGACCACCTCTGGGTATGGGTTTCATTCTGGTCATGTGGTCAGTTCGGTCAATAGCTTCCCCATACCTATGATATGTTGATGCAACATGTATCATATGCATCATTGAGAATCAAGTAATCAAAGACAATCAATGGATTTCATATGACATAGAAAACTGCATTTAATATATCATAAGGAAAATAAATTCACATTAACCTTTCTTAATCCATACGTGACCAAGTCTAAGCTTCCGTAGAAAGGCCTAAGTGTTCATTTCATGATATTCATGCATTAGACTCGGTCAACCTAACACGTACCACATGCTGTTAATAGGCAAGTCCAACAACTTATACAATTAAGTTATTTTTATTTATTGCTAAACCCAATAAGGACTGGCTGTATTTAAAAGAAAGGATTTTAGGGCTCTTGACTAGTTTCAAAAGAAAATCCTCCCGGGCATTTTCATTTAAAAACTTCCCGAGCATCATAAAAAAGAGGCTCCCCGAGCATGCTTATTAAAACTTCCCAGGTAAAGGCTCCCCGGGTATGTTTTAAAAAAGGGTCCCGGTGCATGCTTATTAATACTTCCCGGGTAGATAGCAAAAAGGCTCCCCGACCATGCTTAATAAAACTTCACGGGTAGATAGCAAAAAGGCTCCCCGGGTACGTTTTATAAAAGGCTCCCCGACCATGCTTAATAAAACTTCTCGGGTAGATAGCAAAAAGGCTCCCCGGGTACGTTTTATAAAAGTCTCCCCGAGCATGCTTAATAAAACTTCCCGGGTACATTTTATAAAAGGCTCCCGAGCATGCTTTATTAAACTCTTCTCGGTATTAAAACAAAGGTTTTTTCTGAGCATGCAAAATAATTTCTTGGTATATAAGAACAACAAGTCCTTCCCAGGCATGTAAAAACAAGGCCTTCAAAAATATCTCCCCCGGCTATGCAAAACAAAGGCTTTCAAAAACATCTTCCCCGACCACGCAAAAACAAAGGTTTTCCCAAGGCATGTATAAAAGAGTTTATCCAAATCCACTGAATGGCGTTCAAGGATCCTAGGGCTTGGCTAGGTCAGTATATTTAACTTATTTATTTCCTTTTCCACTTCCCTCATTATTTCTCCTACGTGCCTATGCCTATTCCTTATTACCGATCCCATATAATGTAAACTAGCTCACCCTTACCTCTATTGCTTTGGTGGATATGGATTTCTAAAGGACAGAACACCCCTTTTTCTTCTTTCGGCTGATTTCCCTTTTTCACCTTCGATCTCTCCCTTTGTCCCTTGGTCTCTCCTATTTTCTCCTATGTCTCTCTCCACCGTTCTCTTTTGTTCAGGTGTTGGTCTCTTGCTCAAGTCTCTATCTTATTCTTTTAGTCAACCACATAAGCAGAAAGGTAACTAACGGTGTGTACAATTCACTTTATACCCATATATTTGCTGCCACCACAAGCCCCATATCTTATGTCTCTTTTGCAAGCAACACGTCAATATATGAGCCAATGACCAAGCTCCATCTAGGCGGCCAGATAAGACATGATAAGAGTGAATTGAATGCACACCATATAGTTAAGACACGTGAAAAGTAACATGCAAAAGGAAAGGTGATGCCGCCTAAACCAACGTAAAAATCCTGGGCATACAGGGCTCACACTGCTCAGGGTCCAGGGCTCATACTGCCTGGGCTCCAGGGCTCAGTACTCCCCGGATTTCCCCAGGCCTCAGTACTCCAGGGATTCCCCCAGGCCTCAGTACTCCCCGGAATGCAGGGCTCAACACACCCAGGAGTTTTATTTTTGATAATCCCAGGAGTCCAAGCAGCCCAATTTATATTTAAAAGAAATTAATTAAACATGATCCAAAATAATCTAAAAATTTAAGGGAACAAAACTCAAGTCAAATAAGACATTTAAGCACATGGATTTAAATGAAATAATGCAAGGAGTTAAGAATAAAAGAAAGAAAACACTAAAAAGATAAATCAAAATACTATAGTCACAACTTTAGAAACCGAAGCAATTTAAACAAATACCAAAGAGCCTAATTACATTAAAATATTAGAGGAAATAAAAATCGAGTCAAATTAAGAAAAACCTTAACACAAGAGTCTTAAAAGTAGCTTAAAAGATTAGGGGTATCACAAAATAAAATCACCTATTTGGAAATGTAGAAGAAGTAAAGGTGTGCTAAGAATAAATTAAGCAAGAAAATTCCACGAAGTAATATTTATATAAGATCACATATGTGCCAACTAGGTGTAAAAGTGTTGGGCATTACAATCACTCTGCACTCTGATAATTATGTCAATATCTCAGACTTAGATAACACTGACGACGAAGATTAGAGATCTTCAATTTTATGTTTTCTTAGTTTTTCCGCTGTAGTTTTCTTTTTGTACTGTAGTATATACATTATAAGAAGTGGGTTCTCTTTTGTAATACTTCGATATTAATAAAAGGTTTTACTTGTGTTTTGCTTAGTATCTTTTTGCTTTGTCGATCGTCCCTTAGGCCGTAACCTCAGTTTCAATAGCTGTGTCCATTACATAAGACAACGCTTGAGGTTTTCACGGTCCGGGCTATTACATTTATATATAAGTATTATATGTAAATATAAGGTAATGTTATATAAAATGTAAATGTCAATATTTAATTTTTATAAATTTATTATTTTTAATTCATATTACTATTTTATTTGAAATATTGTTCTAACGTTTACATTATTACGTTTCTAATGCACAAATACAAGCCGTTCTAACACTCAAAATCTTACTATTCGAACATTTACCTCTAGAATAAAATGACATCGTCACTATCACCGTACGTTCTAATGGTTTATAGCATTTGAACGAAAATAACTTTATTATTAATTAATTTTGAGATTTCAAAATTAATAATCATTTTAACTGTTCGAAACAAACATAAATAAATGAAAAAATATTATAAAAAAACTAATGAGACTTCTTCTTTAGCTCTCTCACCAAGTCGTGCTCGACATAATCTATCCTCTGCATGATATCTTCCTGACCATCTTTTTGAGTCTCGTCCATGGTTGTTAGGCTGGTGCTGACTGGAGTGATGGCATGCTCAAATGCACCTACAATGCGGCCCTTTACGTCCTCAAGCAAAGCTGCTGCTGGCTGCTGAGAACGGACAGCTCCAAAAGAAGACTCGGCCGAGGTGCAACAGCTGGACGCTGTGACCTAGGTCCACACAAGAAGCTACGTCGAACTGTCACACTTTTTATAGGCTCAGGCTATCCTATGGTCGACTCATGATGCTCGACCACTACCCCAGTATCCAAAATAAATCAGGTCAGCATCACGCTGTCCGATAGACCCTCTTTGGCTATTGACTTAGCCTTGTTCAAGATCATCTGAATCATAAACACAGTGAGGTCAATCGACTCTAGACGCACCACTATCAACATCAATTATGCTTGGAGGGTAGTGCACCCCATGTGTTGGAGCCATGGGTAAATGTGGCCACAAAAGATGAGGTGGCCCTGATGACTGGATAAAATAGTTATACTCTCTGGTCATCAGTTAGAAGAATTCCTGAGCCGGCAATACAACGGAGGGCTCGACAGCTGGAGAGGCCCCAAGTCGCCTTTGCATGCCCATGTAGTGGGCGAGGATATCGAGGGAAATCCTAACTTGAATTCCCTAGATGACTACCTCCCACTCGTAAGCCTCAGTATCAACCTCTGTCAATGCTGCATGCCCATGTAATTTGTGTCATTTAACTAATCTTACAGTTGCAATAAGCGAATAATGAACTACGATGCACAATCTTGATGACCGAATCCCATCAAATGGTATATATTAATGAATTTTGATAGTTTGAGAATGCAAAATGACAAAATTGCTTTTGGCCGTTACATGACATTGATCTTAAAGTTTGAGAGCAAAAAGTGAATTTTTCCCTAAGTTTTTAACCCAAAAATCCTTGTTTCAATGTGAAATTGTCCCCAACGCAAATGAAAAGTTTTCAATGTCTTTATTTGATAAGAATTTCAAGTTTTCAAACCGTTTGGAAAACGTTTTTCAAAATAGGGATCTAGGCATGTTTTTTTTTTTTATCAAATCTTAATTAACCTAACTTTAAAAAATTGCCAACTTAGCAATTTCTCGCTGTTTTTCTTTTGAGTTTCAATCCAAATAGATTGCACCTTTGGTGAACAGAAGTATTATGCATAACGCATGTCACACACTACTAGAATTTTGGGCTTTAGTGACGCTATTTTTAGTGACGAGCTGAATTTCGTCACTACAAGTCCTTTATTAGAGACAAAATATTATTTACGTCACTAAAGCTCTTATTTGTGATAACATGGTTATTTTTTCATCAAAAGTAAATTTTTTTGTGACGAAAATATTTGTCACATTGCTGATCAATCGGTTATAATGACGATCACTCTTTTTGTGAGGAAATTCTCTATCACAAACTGCATAGCGCTTTGGTGATGAAACTACTCATCACCCTTAGCAATCGATTGTCAATAAGGACGGCTGATCGATCTGATGGAGTTGAGACACCCCGATTGATAGGTAAATAAGAACGATCGATTAGGAACGTATGGCATGTGGCACACGCCGAGCGCAACAGGTAAGTGTCATGTCATCGTTTATCGTGCAACAAATGGCATGTTGTCACATGTCTACACAAGGTGATCGATCGTTCTTATTGACTGATTGATTGGGTAGCGTAACTGTTAGTTTTTCAAACTGCCGATTGATAAAGATGAACAACTGATTGATCGATAATTCAACGAATGAAAGCGTGCCACGTGTTACGAAATAGGTGATTGATTGTCCCATAGGGCCGATCGATTGGGAGCGTAACCATCAATTATTTGAATCTTCGTTTGATCGAAACTAAATCACGGTCGATCGGTCAGTCAACGAATGGTAGTGTGCCGTGTTATGAAAAAACAGGTGATCGATCGGCGCAAGGGATTATTTAAAAACCATCGAAGGCCATTTTTTCCTGGTTACCTCTCCTACAATCTTAGAAACGTTCTCAACCCTCAACCAGCCATTTCATCTTACATTGTCCTCCAAAGTGAGTAGAAACTTTTCCCATTGTCATCACCAATAAAGGTACGTATTTATTTTGTGTTTTAAGTGGTTTTAAATAGGTTTTTATTTTAGTTTCATGAATTTATGATATAATCAATTTAGCTCCATAAAATCTAATTTTTTTTTAGTGTTAATGTTTGTTTTAGGATTTTAGGATTGTTTAGGGATCAATTTGGGGTCATTTGGGGTAATATGGTTCTGTGACTTTTTTCTGATCATCCTCGTGCCGATCGATCACCATTTCCTGTCGATCTATCATTAGGTGGCAGATGAAATAAGCGATCAATCGATAGGTAGTTAGCTATGATAGCCGATCGATTGGTTGTTAAACGGTGTGTTCAGCTTTCTTACTAATCGAATAGCGTATGTAGTCGATCGAATGTTTAGTTACAGATGATCGATCGACAGTCGATACAGTGCGTTTTAAAGTTGTTGTGGATTGATCACTATTATGGTTATTGATTGATCAGTGAATATTAATTAAAACTATGCATTTATTATAACAACCAATCTATTATCACATGGTTGATTGATCGTTTCGATAAAATGTGTGTTTTGTCACACCCGTGATTAATCGATGTTGTTGACAGATCGATCGGTGCCTTAATTAATAAAATGCACAGTTTTGGATAGGTGATCGATCAGGGAAGTGTGACGTTCGATCGGTTCATGGGCTGATTGATCGTCAAAATAGCCAATCGATCGCCAGTTATTGTAGCTTCAATATTTTAATTATGTTTTTATTTTTTATTTATTAACACATATTTATATATAGTTGTTGCAACATACATAAAATGTTTGGAGTTTAGCATGCACGCACTAGTTTGAGGACCAGGGCAGGATAGTCATCCCGTGTGCAGCAGGTTCCGAAGAAGATTCGGCCATTGGCCAGAGAGCGTCTAGTGACGCTAGTGGATTTTGATGAGCTAATGTTTGAGGATCACACCTTGTTGCTGTTTTTTGAGTATCAGGGATTCTCACATCAGCTCTCCTGTATGAGTATCTGTGTGGAGGGCCTGTTATGAGATTTCTATTGTGCTGTTGTCCCTTGGGGTGATGGAGATGAGCTGCAGCTGATAGGGAGAGACATCTAGTTCTCATTCTCGCCAAATATCATTGCCGCGTTTTTGAGCTGTGAGCGACCCACGACCCATTCTTCCCAGCAATACCCCTGATTGATGAGGAGAAGACGTTGAAGCAGGAGTTGTGGACCATTATGACAGGGCAAACGCCTAGAGTTGTTGGTAGCCTCATTAAACAAAGTGAGTTTTTTATGTTCTAGTGGCTAATGCACCTGATCTAGACGCTCAACATCGATGGCATATCCACTCCACAGAGGGCCCATTCCCTAGAGCAGAGTGCATGCTCTTGGCTATTTAGCAGATGCGGATTGATCTCCCGCTCTACATGTACTAGCTAATAGTGGGAGAGGCTTGGTTGCTCATGGTACTAGCCTCTCATATGGCGTGTTCCTAATTAAGTTTTTGATGGCTCCGGGTGTCATGATCAGTGACGGAGAGCCACGTACGTCGGTCAGCAGTGCACCGAACAAGGCCATGATGTCAAGGAGTGAAGAGTAGGGGGACTGGGGGGCTTTAATTCGATGATTGCTTGGGTGGCACTGATCAACACGGGAGCCCCTAGAGCACCTCCTCCTTGGGTGGCCCAACTCTTTAGGGACCTCAACACCCATGTCAACAAAGTTGTCAAGAACTCGCAGAGGCCTCCTGAGGAGCATGTGGAGAAATTGGAGCAGGAGATTCAGTCGCTCCAAAAAGACATTGACGAGGAGCGCAGTATCGCGATAATGTGTAACAAGCAGGTTGTTGCTCGCATGAAGGTCATCCAGAAGACCCTCGAGAAGTTCAACACGGAGGCAAATCCTGCAAAGCTTCCCGAGCCTACTACAGATGTAACGTCTTTTGTTGATGATCTTTTGATTTTTAGTTTTTACTATATATTTTTAGTTTTTATTTATGTATTTGGACATATGTTTACATTTTGGATATCTACTTATTTTGATTACATTTTATGAGTTCGTTTTATTTTTTTATTTTTTCTGACATTTAGATATGTAAATTTACCGAAATACCCTTTTGATCACAAAATTACTAAAAATTGCAAAGCTAAACAGTTAAATAAAATACCTATTTGAATAAAATCTAAGTACATACATATATACATAGACAATGAATAACGATTGATGAAATAAAAATATAAGAATATATATAAAATCTAACTATATATATATAGTAGCAAGTGTATACTTGGAATTGACATTAATAGTGACTTTAGAATGCCATTTTTGAAAATGCATCATGCTAATAATAAGAAGGAATTTGTTACTACTTTTTGGATCATCCTGAGGGATGTGAGGGATAGATGGTTCAGGTTCTGAATGATTAGACTCAGAAGGTTGACTTTGTTCCTTAAAATTTTTATTAATTTTTAGAAGTAGTACTTCTTGTTCTAAAGTTTTATTTTTGTCTTTTAATTCTCTAAATTCCTGTTTTACTATTTGCACTTCATTTTGTAAATCCTGTAAGGTTACTGGTTTATGGGCTTTCTTAAATTTGTCTAAGATTTTATTAAGACTAACCTGGGATTTATGGATTTTTAATTTATTTTCTTTTTTACTTAAGACATGTCTTAGCTTGGTGAGATATTGACCTTTTTAATTCAGGATCTTGAACTTTATAAATTAAAAGTTCTTCCTATTTACTAATGACATTAAGAGTTTTACTGGTGCTGCTTGGCGCATTCTTCGGGCCAGAAGGCATTGAGTTAATTATCTTTGGTTTCACAGGATCTCTTTGACAATGGTGGAAAAAATATCTCACAGAAGAAGATCGTGATTTGATTCGATATGTCGTCTAGTGAGGCTTGAGCAGATGGCCATGAGAGGGTATGTCTTATTAGCATTGTTAAGTCATAAGGTTGAAGCCTAGATAGGGTCACAACCAGTTTATTATCTTGTTTGATCCCTGTGTCCAGAAGTTAAATCATGAATAGAATGTTTCAATCCACTTCTTACATCAGTAACATGTTCCATGTCGAGTGATGTCACCGTCATTTGCTCAATCCCCTGCAGATAGTCACCTTTCAAGGCATCGAACAAGATAAAGCACTACTTGAAAATATCCAAATCATTGTTCTAGTCCAAGCTTATTTGCCACCCAAATGGCACTCCATCCCAGATCACCCCTCCAAGTCAATAAGCTTTTACAAAGCTATTTTAGTTAGCACTGGTTCTGTCAAGATTGATCCAATTCTAGATAAATTCGATCCTTCCTAGAAAAAGTTCATTTTCCATAAGATATTTATAGTCAAAATCCTCTCTTGTCAAGGATGGGGATCTCATCCTTCCATTCTCAAAGATCTCCCTGGTCATTCTATTCGCTTCAGTTATTATGATTACACTGAAGCATGATCAAAAGTATTATTCTACCAAAATGGGTCTTTCACTCAATTATCTCTGACTTCACCGGATCTCTTTGACAATGGTGGGAAAAATATGTCACTGAAGAAGATCGTGATTTCATTTGATATGTCATCCAACAAGATGAGGCAGGCTTTCCTATCTTTGATGAAACCATAGGACAAGTAAACTCACTTCCTTCGCATGACAATCTAATGTTACGTGATAGCCAGATAACCAATCTATGCCAAGAATCACATCAAAGTTACCCAAATCTAGGATTGTCAAATCTATAGGCAATCTCCATCCTTCTATTTCCATTGGAAACTTCTTGATCTTCTTAGTACACATACTATTTATCCCTAACAGAGTTACCACATCAAGTCTAACAAATAAAGGTTCTACCAACAATCGAAGTCTATTTACACAATTCTGTGAAATAAAAGAATGCGTAGCACCAGTATCAAACAACACGGTTACTAATCCACAAGAAAGGGAAAAAGTACCTGTCACCATATTCTCATACTGCTCTGCTTCCTCCACATTCAGAGCAAACACTCTTGCTGGTCCAGTTCCCCTCTGTTGATTTCTTGGATTATTACCAGGATTTCCTCTCTGATTGTTACCGGGGTTAGTAACTTGATTCCCACGTCCACTCTGAGGGAATCTTTGCTTCGCTTTACAATCTTGAGAAAAATGACCTAGCTTTCCACACGTAAAAAAACTATTCCAGCAGCACTAGGACCATTCCTTCTATCCCACTGTCCATTGCCTCTATTTCCATAATTACCTCCTCCTCTCTTTCCTGATGACTGTCTTTGGAATTGAGTCTCTTGGAAAGAGAGTTTCTTATTTTGCTCATTAACAATAGCACTCTCCTGTAAGGTTCGTTCTACAATTGAGGCTCTATTAACTAACTGCTAAAAACTCTCAAACTTATGGCAACAGACTCTTTCCTTAATACGGGACTGTAATCCTCTCTCAAACTTACGAGATTTCTTACCAAATCAGGAATCATATATAAAGAAAATCTAGATAATTCTATAAACTTAGCAGCATACTCAGATACTGACCTTCCTCCCTAACTTAAGGTGGTAAATTCTTGGGCTTTGGCTTCTCTAATCATCTCAGGAAAATATCGATCTAGAAATTCCTTCTTAAATTGCTCCTAAGTCCACTCAATCTCCAAGAGTTCCTTCTTGGCTTGCCACCACCTTTTGGCTTCTCCTCTCTGTTGATACGTGACATTGATGTGAGAATTTATTTCACACATTTGGTCATCATAATTGTGTTGATTTATTGGAACTAACAAAGGAAACTTTCCTTTCTCAGAATTCCTGGAATTCCTGAAACACCCTTCGGTATTTGGAGCATATCTTTTGATATATAACTAATGAGGTCAATCGTGGTGTCTACGAAAAGCTAAGAGAAAAGGCTACAACTTTTGTGTCTTGGGATTTGCCAAAAAAGGAACAGAAAAAGGTGAAAACATAGCATCAAGTCAGAGGTCGAGGGAAAACTGCCTATTTGAGAACCCTGTTTTAAGGAAACAAATAGGTTTTGAAGGAAGGAGAGGGAGAACGACTAGGGCAATAAAAGAAGGAGAGTTTTTCACCACTGGAGAGGAATCTGAAGCTTGGAACAAGGTGAAGAAGACGGAGGCTGAATTGGAGTTTGTCAACAATTGAGATTCTCGATCTACATATAGTTCCTTCCTAATCCTTTTATCTTCTCTTCTCTTTGTATAATTTTCATTATGAATTCCAAAGTTGTTTTGATTTATTCTGATTTTGCTATGAACTAATTTCTATTGCTAAGGCTACGATGTAGCCTCTCCATGACAATTCTGAAGCTTATTACCATGTGATCGAATTTTTACCATTCTTTTTGAAGTATACATCATTGAGTTTAATGCTTTCAATTATCTAGCCAATAGTTGAATGATTTGTTGTGTGCATGTTAACTCGAGAGATGATGCACATAGTTTAGCTTCAAATGATGTATGCCATGAATTGAACGAAAGAAAGAATGTGCCAACGTGATTTGTGTGGCTTTTATGAGAAATATTATTAATCTTAATGTGCTCAATTGTTTCTAAATTCGCATAGACATATCACGGGTTGTTGTATGTTGGGTAATTCTAATTCTACTCGAGAGAGGGTCTTAGATAAATTAGAATATTTTGCCGTCAAAGAGGTTGATAATTGACTGATTGCATGGTTAGGATTTTGGATTTGATTGGTTAGGTGAGTCGGATGCCTTAGTGTTTTCTTCTTGGGTGAAATTTTTTTTTTAAGTTTATTTATTTTTGTTTCTACAAATTCAAAATCCACCACTTTTCTTGATTTTCAAATAATTTAGAATTAAAACAATTTCAATAGTTAATAGGTGAGTAGTCCTCGTGGGTTCAACATCCTTTCTTATTACTATATTACTTGTTACGATTTCGTGCACTTGCGAATTTTCAACAATAGGCATATCGTATCATTTGATCATCAGTGCACTCTAACACTTGCATTAATTCCTTAATATTCATAAAAGCCAATTTTCAACCACAAAGGGTTACGTACCTCCTTCATAACTAGGGGGATGGTGCTTGGCAAATTTATCAAATGAACTCCCTTCATGCACGTTCTCCCCTCCTCTATCTCTATTCCTTCTAGCTGCATTATCTCCTGAAACACAAAGGTAGGTTATAAACTCCAAAATTACCACAAGATAAGGACAATATCATATTATACCTACGATCATACTAAGCTTACTAAAGAGGTAGTGCTTTTCCTAACACTCTCGTTTTCTTAGGTTTTGCTAACTATCCTTGCTTTCCTAAAACATAGCTCTGATACCATCTATAATAGCCGGGATCGTGAAGACATCAAGCATTGTCATATTGTAATGGACACAGCTATAAAGCTGAGGTTATGGCCTATGGGAAGATCGACAAAGCAACAAGATATTAAGTAAAACACACAAAGGACCTTTTATTAATACCGAGGTATTAGAAAAGATGACCAACTTTCTATAATGTACATACTAACTACAAAAGAAAACTACTGCGGAAAAGAAACTAAGAAAGCATAAAACTGAAGAAATTATCTTGACGTAATTATCAGAGTGCAGAGTGATCCACCTATATCCTTGTCCCTCTATCAGGACATCTAGGTCACGTGTGACATAGACTCGAAAGGTCAGCTCCAGAGTGATAAAGCCATGTTGAATGGCTTTGGTGAACTCACCTAAATAAACCTCAGACATTTGCTAAAGAAATATTTAACAAACAAAGGTGAGTCCAAATGACTCAGTAAAGCAGCGGTTAGTACAACAGAATAGCAGATAGAATAAAAGATATTGAAGAAACTGTTCACAATAAAATCTCAATAGAAAAGAAAGTAAATGAAAAGACTCAATTCTTAAAATTATGATCTTTCCATTTTCAATCACCACTCCTCTCATTCCTCAGAGTGAATCACTGGGCCAGAGTGACGGGTTACAAGTAACCTCCATGTTTTGCGACATTACTCCCAGAGTAGAACATGGTCCGTATTTTGCGGCATTACAGATTAGAATACGGTATCCTCAAAGAGGATACGTGTCACAACAAGTGAAATACAGTACTGTCATTCTTCAAGTATTTTAAGTATGCAATGTCAACAATACATATCAGATATGCAACACCTTAACCAACTTGAACATCAAATATTCCTTTCCAACGTACAAGTTAAATGTCTCATATCAACGATACATTTCATTTATGATATGAACACCTTAACTCGTTTCCATCATCACAACATTATAAAAAGTTCTCAAAGGAAAATGTTGTCAAAGCAAAAACAACACTGTGAAGAGTAGGCAAAATCAAAATCTTTTCTTTCAACAATAAAAGAAATCTTCAACTCCAGAGTGACAAAGCATGTTGAAAACTGACAAAAGAAATATTTAATAAACAACAGTGAGTTCAAACGACTTAGTAAAGCCAGCGGTTAGTACAACAGAATAGCCCGTTCAACAATAAAATCTCAAATAAGAAAGTAAATGAAAAGACTCAATTCTTTAAAATATCTTTTCCATTTCTCAATCACCACTCCTCTCACTCCCAGAGTGAATCACTTGATTACAAGTAACCTCCAACATTACTCCCAGAGTAGAATAAACTCCTCAAATCTTTCCACGTACGACGGAGAGGCAGAATGTCACAACAAGTGAACACATCCTCTTGTGCACAGTACTGTCACGTCTTCACAGTATTACGTTAAGTATGCATGTCTCATGTCAATGCCTATACATATCATTCATGATATACAACACCTTAACCATACTTGAACATCAAATATTCCTTTCCAACGTACAAGTTAAGTATGCATGTCTCATATCAACGCCCATACATCTCATTTATGATATGCAACACCTTAACTCGTTTCCATCATCACAACATTATAAAACAGTTCTCAAAGAAAATGTTATGAAAGAAAAACAACACTTTATTTCTCGGTTAAAAACTGGCTTAATCACCATGTAGAAAATACTAATTTTGACATAAAAAGTATTGAAATCAGAAGGAAAGAAATATGTTCAAGCTTTGAAAAAAAACTTTTGGAAGAAATTTTGAAAGAAATGGATCAAAGTTGAAAAACAACTTGAAAACGAAATCGAACTTTGAAAATGATACTTTTTCGAAAGACAGCTTGTTCTTCGTCAAGAACATGAAGAACAACAGAAGAATAGAAAATCTAATAACATCAAGAGATGCTAGAATAACAAAGACAAGAGATTCACAATAATCATCTTGAAAACTTGAATCGAAATCAAAGATAACCAACTAAACTTTACCTCTAAGATGCTTGATCTTTGCTAAACTTTTTCCTCCTCTTCTACCACTTCACTCTTGCTCTCAAGATTTAACTCACAAAAATTCAGATTGAATGGTGTACTCTTCAAAGGTCGAAATCCACCCTATTTATAGGAAAACACAGCCGGTTGCATTCAACATGTGTCGGCCTAGCTAGGCTAGCTTTGGCGAGTCACTAGGCTACATTTCTCTCCTCGACACCTACCAACCTAAGCAGCTGCATGGCAAGGCTATGGCTGAAATTCTCCTAGGTAGCCATGGCGAGTCATCGTCGAAACTCCTACAGTTTGACACTTCATGCTTTCTAGGTTTTAGCCTTTTTGGTCATGCTTTTTGCATCGATTCATCGTGCTTCTAGCTTTGATTTGTCATGCTATCTAGCCCTCACATGTGTCACTCTCTAGGGCAGCCGAATTTTCCTTTCTTAATGGCTAAGTCTTGCTAATCGTTTCACTAATCTTTTGATAATCACAAATCAACCTAATTGCTCTCGAGAAATCGACCTACTTGCCTCCAAAAAATAAAAAGTCTCCAAATTTAACCATAAACTCTGGATAATCTCCCAACATATTAAAAGAATAAAAATCATGTGGTTCGGTTTTCGAGACAAAAACGTCCTACTTGCTTAAAAAATTAAATTGATCCAATACGAGCTCCTCAACATTCTGAACAACAACCTAGTTGCATGCGAACTCCAAATCTCACTTAATCATGTCCTAATCAAGGTTTCAAGATAAAATGACCTACTAGCTTAAAAATTTAAATTGATCCAATACGTACTCCTCAATCTCTTGAACAATAACTCAGTTGAGGTGAACTCCAATTCTCACTAAATCATGTCCTAATCAAGGTTTCAAACTTAGTATCTCAAGTACTAAATACTCTCTCTTAGTCACTAAATATCTCCTAATCTCACTACTAATCACAAACAAGAGAGCATAAACAATATGCATGTGATGTTTGAAAGCTCGAGGTATGACACCAACTTAGTAACCTTAAATGCCCCACTTTGAATGATTTTAGGTGGTATAAAGATGTCTTCATCTCCCGAGTTATGCTCCGAGATGATTGTAAAAATGCATTTTGGAAAGAAAAATTCATTAAAGGATTACCCAATCTTTTTGCCCAATAAAATTAGGGAAGTCTTAAGTCAACCCTCGGGTATCATAGAATATGATAACCTCACATATGGTGATATATATATATATATATATATATAACTACAAATATGTTTTTAAATAAAATAAAATAACAATTGATTATGGAAACCATGTTTAGGTTGTACATGTTCTATCATAGAAACATAGTGTAAGAATTGTTGGGAAAAATACGATTCCCTCTTTGCGGAATAACGTGAGAAACGAAAATTAAGAAGAAAAATAAATAAACAATGACACAGAGATTTACATGGTTCCCTCAATGTGAGGTACGTCCACAAAGTTACAGAGATTTCACTATTGTTGATCAAAGTACAAGGAGGCAGCCGTCATGCATAAAACGGCGCAAAAGGACAATCTGACATTATAAAACCCTAACGCTGAGCATAACATATAAAGGACTTCCACCTAGGTCGCTGCATCACCAAATAAACCGGGTCAAGAAAATATCGGCCCAAGCCTCCGGTCCATGGACTAAGCCTCACAAAATATCCCTTCTTAAACTGTAAACGCTCTTTGTCGAATAAGGTCGGGTACTATCCGAGTCAGATATAACAAACCAAGCTCCACATAGCCTTACAAGAGTTGGTTTATATATATATGGTATAAATTAGAGATATCATATTTAGTTAGCACATGATTATAAGTTATTAGTATCAGGCATGTATTAAGATAGCTTCATAAATAACAAATATTTCATAATTAAGTCATTTTTCAATTTAAAAATTATTTTTTTAATAATTAAGATCATAGATTGGTCGGCATATAACTGATCAATCGGTTCAACAAGGTGTCATTTAGATCTATCCAACTATTCGAATGCCTAAACATGCTTATCGATCAGTCAAGACATCGTCGTTTTACTATGTGCCAACTGATCGATCGGGACATAATTGCAAACTGATCAATCGTGTTAATACATTGTCGTTTTGGTTATACGACACGATCGATCGGTTCGCACAATGTCGTTTTAATGGCACATGACGATTGATCAGTTGTTTTGACTGATCGATTGACAAACAAACAATATAAGTATATATTTATGAGTGTAAGAATATGACAGCCTAATAATTGCAAATTAAATAAACAATATAAGAATATATATAAAATCTAAGTACATATGTACATACATATATAAGTACAAAAAAATAAATAACGGTTGATCAAATAAAAAATTAATGTAGACAATATAAGAATTTAACAAAAAAAATACATATTAGGGTAAAATAAATAACGATTGATCAAATATACAAACAATAAACATAATATAATAATTTAATAAAATATTACGTACATATATACATAAACAGTCCAAGAATAGATAGTTGATGATGGAGTTGTAATTTAAGTACATATACGTAATGAGTGGTTGAGAATTAGTGATTAAACATTTTGTGTTTAAATGTTTGCACTCATAAATTATACATAAACAAAGTATGACTAGGATATGCATAGATTACATAAAAATAAATCAAGTACACATTATTAGTCTTTAGGAAAGCATATTTATGTTGTACATGTTATATCTTAGAAACATAGTGCAAGAGTTAGTTTACATATACATGGTATAAACTAGTGGTATAATCTTTATTTAGCACATGATTATAAGTTATTAGTATGAGGCATGTATTAAGATGGCATCATAAATTAAAAAAAAAAATATTTCATAGTTAAGTCATTTTTAAGATTAAAAGTCATTTTTTTAATAATTAAGATCACTGATTGATCGGCACATAACCGATTGATCGGTTCAACACGGTGTCGTTTAGATCTATCCAACCGTTCGAACACCTACACATGCCGATCCATCAATCAAAATGTTGTCATTTTGCTATGTGCCAACTGATCAAATGCAAAAAAGTTTATCACGAAAAAAAATTGGTCAATCAATTTTTTTAAAGTCAAAAATTTTGAACCGATCTATCATTTTAATCCATCGTCGTTTTGAGGTTTTGAAACAATCAAATAATTTTATTTACCGATCGATTGCCAAGGACAGTGTTGTTTTAAATGCACTTTTCGATCAATCATGGATTCTATGTCGATTGATCATCCGAAAAATAATGCTAGAATTTTAAAGCTGACATTGCGATTGATCGGCCGTTTTATCTATCGATCGGGATTTATCGAGCTTCAAGAACTAGAATGCTCTATGGCCATGGGTGAAGAGCAAAAACACACCCACGACAAGGAGGAGACAACACCCAACGTCCAAGAGCTATTTCCCCTCAAACCTTATAGTCCAAACACCATCTTTTTGGTGGGGAGAGTGTTTAGAATCGTTTAAGAGTAAGTCCAAACTCAAATTCTTTGGTTTTTTAACTAGGTGAAATATTAAGAATTTTGTGGAGATTTAGTGCGTTTTGGTGTGATTTTTGTGCACGTGGTATGTTACAACGATTTAGGAATTATTTGGTTTGTTATTTGTTGATTTATTTGATTACGGTATTTGTAGGTATTGTGGATATGATTTGTGATGATTGACAAAAAAAAAACCATCACGATGGTAAAATATATAATATTACGTCAACTAATTAATTCCAAGTCTTAATTAATATATCCATACACCAAAAACCAAAATTTAATTTTGGTGGGCTGAAAGTTGCTGTACTCTTTTTTATCCCATTATTCGGAAGGGCATATACTGGTACTTCTCCAGATTGTCTCAAGCAAAAAATAAAAACTTAATTTTTACCGTACGACCACAAACAAAAGAACCTAATATGATCACTACATATTTATGTCCAAAATCCTAGAGGACTATACTTAATGTCTACTTTGTTGGATTAGTAAAACAACATGCGTAATCTATATATAGAAATAGTTACATATTTATCACATGGGAAAAGATTCAGGCCAAATTGCTAGCTGTTATACTGGACGGCTTCGATTTGATTTTCCAAATCAAATCGATAGAAATGCGCTACCTAGCTTATTAAATAAAGAAGAGGAGGTGGCTTGTTTTATACATTTGCTTTTCCAAATTTTGTGTTTGGGTGCTGAAATTTTAGACATCCAAAAATTTTGGTGTAATAAAATGACTAAAATATTCTCTTCAATCACATATAAAACTTCAAAAAAATCAATACTGCACTCATCTATGTGTGGATCATATTCCAGCCACTTTTCTACACATGCATGTCTAGCCTACGAAATTCAATTTGGAAGTGCTTGAACGAAGAAATACGTTCTAACGCCTATCTACTAAATGTTCGTACAATAATAAACAGTTTTGAACGAATATGGAAATCTCGGTACCCAAATCTACATCATTCGTTCTTAAAAAAGATACATTCGAACAAGAATAAACTTTTTGGGGCGACGGTTTACACCCTGACAAAACTACATCCGTTCGAACTAGGGTTTTCACCTACAACATTAAATGCACGAGCAGTCATCATAGATTTTATTATTTTTTTAATTTCGTTCAAGCGTGGTTGCATAATTGTTCTAACGAATATTGAACGCTGGGAATACGAATCAATCGATATCATACCCGTTCTAAATTTTTTAAAACAATCGTTCAAACGCATTTGAATGTTCATCCAATAATTATACCACACTCTCGACCCTCTCATTTTCTCACATTTTCACAAACTCACAAAGGATTCACTTAATCTCGCATTTTCATGTTTCCTCCATGCAACTCGTATTTCCTATCCTCCACACACTACAAGTTTGTTTTTTTAACACATTTTAATCCATCATAATCCATTTTAATGCATTTCAATCCATTTTTTCATAGATTTTGTTTCCATGCATTTTGATTTGAAAATGCTATGAATTTTCAAAAATGAGTGAATTAGTGGAATGAGGGATCAAGAGAAGGATGGGGGGGAATGGCCTATCAATCATTGGTGGACCTTCCCTTGAACCGTTATTGAGTGTGAACATTTCTAGGCTATTTAGGATTGTTTTGGAATGATTTGATACGTAAAAATGTCATTTTTTACGGATTTTAGAAATGGCTGAGTCAACTTGGTAGTTGTGGTCGAGAGGTCCGTGTCCACCATGGCTAGGAGCAAATGCTCTCTTGGACCAGCTTGCCATACGTACTCATGGTATAGGAGTTTTAGCTGCATTGATGGAGATTGACACACCGACATTGACAAGTGGGAGGTTGTCATCCGGGGAGTTCGTATTAGGATTTGCACTGATATCCTGGCTGATTACATTGGCATTTAGAGGCAACTGGGGGCTTATCCTGCTGTCCAATCTACAATTCTTTTGCCAAATGAGAAGGTTTTTCGACTGATGACGGGAGAGTATCACTATTTGTTATAGTCGTTAGTGCCGTAGAAGTCTTTGCCTGTGTTTTGGTGCATGCTCCACCTAATCATCTGTCATAACATTTACCTATGTCAACATTACACAGAATGCACTGCCCTCCGAGCACAGCTGATGATGATGGTGGCGCAATTGAGGCCGACTGACCTCCTTCTCCTCATTTTACAAATGATCTAGGTCAAGGCTTAATCATCGGCTAGAGAAGGTCTACAACACAATGTGATGCTGACTCGGCTCAGGTTGGATTCTGGGATAGAGGTGGGTGTCAATAGCCAACTGCTACTCGGCTTGCCATATCAGCGGTGTCACAGCTTGACGCAGTGTGTCACATGGACAGGCGTCATCGCGTCGAGCTATAGCAGCTGCTCTTCCGCAACCTGAGGAGAGAGGTCCGGCTGTAGAGGAGTCGGCCAGGTCTTCTGTTGGAACAGCCCATTATCAGCCGCCACCTACAGATCCTCAGGGGAATAGAGCGCCGCATTATAGGCGCAATCAAGACGCTCATCGCTCCCATCATCTCCAGCGTCGTAGACATGCAGAAGAGACTTGGTGACTTGATTCGAGGCAACATAAACAACAAAAAGAGTTGGCAAAGAGTCGGGAAAACATCATGAACAGGATAGATGATATCCATGAGGGGTTGCTTGCAAAGCTAGAGAAGAAGAAGTCCGAGTAGTTCAGATGTTTGAACAATTATTTTGTCATATATTTATGTTTATATTATTTTTTCATTTATTTTATGTTTACTTCAGACGTTTGAACAGTTATGTTTGTTTATGTTATCATATTTGTGGTTGATGATCTCATTTTTGGTATGCTTTCTGCATATTTGTATTTCGAATTATATTATGATTAAAAATGAAATAACACGGAATATTAGGAAATATTTTAATAATACGATAAAATATTATCATAAAAATAGAAATAAAATAAAGAAAAATAATAAAATATTTGTTATCATATAAAATTACTAAACATATTATGTAATAGTACCTTGTACATAATTTAACATATAGTACCTTATGCATAATATGTAACATATATATAGTACCTTACACATATCATTTAACATATAGTACCTTATGCATATTATGTAATATATAGTACCTTATAGATATTATGTAACATATAGTACCTTATGCATATTATTAAACATGTAGTTCCTTATGCATATTATGTAATATATAGTACCTTATACATATTATGTAACATATAGTACCTTATACATATTATTAAACATATAGTACCTTATGCATATTATTTAATATATAATACCTTATGCGTATTATTTAACATATAGTACCTTATGCATATTATTTAACATATTGTGCCTTATGCATATTATGTAATATATAGTACCTTATGCATATTATGTAATATATAGTACCTTATGTTTATATATTATTTAACATATATATATATAATATATAGTACCTTATGCATATTATATAACATATAGTACCTTATATATATTATTTAACATATAGTACCTTACATATTATTTAACATATTGTGCCTTACGCATATTATTTAACATATAGTACCTTAGGCATATTATTTAACATATAGTACCTTATGCATATTATTTTTGTTAGCATAAGTTTGTTCTTTGAGCAATCCAATTCGATTTTGATGATAACAAATGGTTAAATAGCTTTGGAGCATTTTAGAACACTTGGCTGTCAATCCACAAATTCATTAAGGCATTTCAATTCGATTTAGTCTCTCATGCTATTACATAGCCCTATAATGGTATTAAACACCGTGGCTTGCACTTAAATGTTATATTTTCTATTATAGGAGTTTTTAAGTCAAAGTGGAAAGGAAATTACACATGCAAAGCTCTAAAAAACTCCTCCACCAAAGATGATGTCGACACATTGCACTGCAACTTAAGAGCTATTTTTATGGTGTCAACACATGTGAAGAATGTATTGACACATGAGAAGATAGTGTCGACACATGTCACTGACAACCGAGAGCCCATTTTCAGACTTGAAGATGGTGTAGATTTTAAGGAGCAATGTGTCGACACATGATATGTATTTCCTATTTTATTCAAAATGACATAAGCTCTTATTTATGACATGGTGGCACTTAAGGCACCTTTTCAACATTATAATAAATCCTTTGGGGACCACTCAAGACAAAAGGCTTATAAATAGAACAAGATGGAGAGAGGAAAGGTCACCACTTGCATCATTATTCTTAACCAAGCCTACTAAGAGAGAGAAAGAGCAAAAGAAGATAAAGTTGGCACAAATCCCTAGACAAACTGTTGCGACTTTTTAATACTATAGCATTCAATCTCTGATCTTTTTCTTCTTGCTCTTTATTGTGCCTTGTATTCACACATCAAGCTTCAAGAGCTATTGTATGTTACTTCTTTCATCAAACCTTGAAAAACAATAAAGTATGGGATACACTTGGACCTACCCATGAGGTTAAAAGAAATCTTATTGAGAGTGAGATTTGTTGTGAGAGTTGGAGCATGACTTTGACAAAACATTTGTAACGGTTACATAGCACCCAGAAGCTAAGATGTGATTACTATTAGACAATAGTGGAGAAAGCCCAAGGAAGGCAATAACCTTGGGGGTGGACTTAGGCATGTCTTAGCCAAATCACCTAAAAACCTCGGTGTCATCTCTCCTCCCTTACTCTCTATTATTTATTATGGTTATTTATTGTGTTGCAATTTATTACTCTTGAAATACTTTTAGATTTGGGTTGTTATTGAAAAAGTTTTAGTTTTTATTAAAACCCAATTCACCCCTCCTCTTGGGTTGTCACCTAGACTCACAATTTAACATATAGTACCTTATCCATATTATTAAACATATAGTACCTATACATATTATTTAATATATAGTACCTTATGCATATTATTTAACATATAGTACATTATTCATATTATTTAACATATACTACCTTAAGCATATTATTTAATATATAGTACCATATGCATATTATGTACATATATTACATATTATGTAACATACAGTACCTTATGCATATTATTTAACATAGAGTACCTTATGGATATTATGTAATATACAATACCTTATGCATATTATTTATCATAAAGTACCTTATACATATTATTTAATATACAGTACCTTATACATATTATTTAACATACATTACCTTATGCATATTATTTAACATATAGTACCTTATGCTTATTATTTAACATATAGTACCTTATGCATTTTATTTAACATATAGTACCTTATACATATTATTTAACATATAGTACCTTATGCATATTATTTAATATGTAGTAATAATAACTTTCTGACTCTCATACACGTGTTATTTAGCTTACATTTGTTTTTAATGACCTAGATATTGTGAAGTACAAACAAATATATACTTAATACTTTATACTTTACACTCAACACTTAATACATATACTATATATCATACTTACGTAGACAAAATCTAGTGTGTTTATTATACTTATACATAAGTGAGTACTAAAAATATTTTCATAGTCCTACACGTGCTATAATACGTCTATAGTTAATAAAATTATACTTATAATTTAATTACATATTATTTAAGTTATTCCCTTAACCGTTTGAACATCTAAATTATCGTTCGTACTTCAAAACGTTATAAAACGATGTTGTTTCATTTCAATAATATATTTGAACATAGTTCCAATAACCGTTAGAACGTTAATCAAAAGTAACGACGCCGTTCAGATAGAAAACTAACCGTTCGAGCTTGTGAAAAACATATTCGAACGAATAGCTTAAGGGCATTTTTTTGCCGCCCATTTTTTTGGTTAACCGTTCTAACGTAACCATTAGCGTTCGAACGGACAACATGAACTCAAATACCACAAAATCGACCGTTAGACCTCATTTCACCCACACTCTCAATACACCACAAATTCGCCAAATTTTTCTTCCTATGTTAAAATCTATTTTTTTTTTTTTTTTTGTCTTATTGTTGTCGAAAAAATTCAAATGAAGCTTCTTTGTGTTTTGGAGCTAAGATTTCTCAATATAATCAGTGAATTCCTTAGTTTTTTAGTATAGATTTTTGGTTGTTCTGGCTTAAATTTGTGGATGAAATTGATGTTTAAATGCTTATAGTTAGTTTCATACTTGTTTAGGGTGTTGAATGCCTATTATAGGAGTAAAAAAACATAGTTTTAGGATTGATTGGGAGTTTTTGGTTTGGTAAATTCTGTGGTTTTTACGCATCGTTTGAACCCTATAAAAGTGTTCATTCAAACGAAAAGTGCTAAACTATTCATTTACAGGGATGTAGTCATGTTCAAACGATAAATTTATACCGTTCAAACATATTGTGGTAGTTCGAACGTGTTCTAGTGTTTTTTATTTTGTTAGGAAAATTAGAAATTTTGCATTATGCACGATAAATATAATTTTCTTAACAAATAAGAAGAACATTAGCACAATTGTCGTACACAATGCAAAACTTCTAATTTTCCTAACAAATAAAAATAATATTTTGAACATGTTCGATAGATCACAATACATACGATATTGGATAGATCACAATACGTAAACATGTTAGATATAATCTTTCACCTGCATCAGCCCTGTCTGGGGCCTTAGCTTTTCCTACACTGATATTAAATCACTTTCACCAAAAACGACATCGAGTAGATATATAGATAAGTTATATATATTTTTCATTCAGCATACTTTTTTTTAATGATTATTTTTGTCAATTATTTAAGAGTTATATTAATTAATATTTCTGATTTAGGAAAAGTTGGATGCATGCGACGGCCAAGATAGATTTTTTTTTGGTTAATTACACTTTGCACCCACATGGCTTTGGGGTTTTAACTCTTCGCACCATGTTCTTTTAATTTTGAGACATTTCACCTTCGTGGTTTGGGGATCTTGACACTTTGCACCTCCTATCAATTTATCTGTTATTTCTAACGGAAAACTCAACTACATGCAAAATGCGTGACTGATTTTTTGGGTGCAAAGTGTCTACAAAATAAAAGAACATGGTGCAAAGTGTCAGACCCTTCAAACCACATGAGTGCAAAGTATAATTAACCCTTTTTGAATATTGGGGGTAAAATGGGCAAGTGAGCCACGTGCAAAACACGTAACTGACTTCTCCATTCGAAATAACAGATAATAGACGGTGAGGTGCAAAGTGTCAAGACCCTAAAACCACATCCGTGAACTATCTCAAAATTGAAAGAACAGGGTGCAAAGTGTCATAACCCCCAAACCACAGTGGTGCAAAGTATAACTAACCCTTTTTTTATTGCATATTGTATTTAATTGTTTCGAATATTGTGATTAATTATTTAATTGTACATTTTGTTAATAATTTTTTTATTTAATAATTTTCTAGCAATTTTTAAATTTTTTTATTAAAAAAGAAAAAAAGTTCACTCCCACATTAGGTTTTGCATTTGAAATACAGCGTGCCACCCCTACATTCCCTATTCGAACATTTATCATTTATGTACAACATGTTCAAACTACTACTTTTTTATTCCTCAATCAGTATATCGAACGGATTTGCCCAATATGTTGGAAGGACATAAAATGTTCGAATGTTCTTTTACCTTTACGTCCAAAGGTTTATTGAGTGAAATGTTGTAACTCATTAAGAATGGTGATGAATGTTAAAATTTACAGCGTTGTAACGGTATCCGAAATATCCAATGTAAAATTTTGGATGTTGTTCAAACGTTAATTTGCCTTATCGAATGAATTTATATTTTTTGTCAAAACTCGTTTGAACTTAACACTCAACTGTCCATTCTAAAGTGTTTGAACGATAATTTGATTCGAGGATAGAAGTTTTCTAGTCTCGAAAAGTACTTTTTGCTATGGAACACCATTTCCATCCAAAAAACGTTTTGTAACGAACTTATTGGGATAGTTGGGGCTTCAAACGGAATTTGGGTTTTTTGGGATGGATTTTGCAAAAATTTGTTGTAGTGTGAATTGGCCTTGTACGAAGGAGATTTCAGATCCGTCTAGTTAATGTACTTAATAATATATGAGCCACTTGCTTATTTATGTTTAATTGATGACATTAATTAAGTAATTAAACATCTACCAAAACAAAGAACATTTTGTGTTTTGGTATAACTAGAAGTCAAGGTAGCTTTGACGAAGTCCTCATGCCGTTTGCTGCACAGCGAATGAATTTTGCTCAGCGTCATTTTGTTGACCGAGAAGCTAGCCAAGTGAGAAAGTACGCGATATTCCGTCCCTTTTGGAGCCATTAGTCATGCAATGAATTAACGGAGTCGTTATCTAGGTGGATGACAATTTCTTATTCTCAACTAATTAGCTCTTGACTTTAGCCCTGTTTTTTTTTTTTTTTTTGGCATGATCATCGATATAGTTTAAGACAATAATAAATTCTTCGAAGGTGCCATAAAATGTGAGGTTTCCCTTCTCTTTCGTGTATTTTTTTTTTTTTTATAACTAGCAAGCTGTATATTAATTCCTAAAGTAACCTGTACAAAAATAGGTCTAGCCCAAATAAAATAAAAGAAACCTATAACCTCACAAAGTGGTGTATTTCAGAAAAAAGAAACCTATACCCCAAGGTGTATCTCAGAAAAAAGAACACAAACAAACTCAACAGTGGAAATCAATGTTTAAAGGCAAAAACAAACAAACTTCATCAATGCAAATTCAAAGAGATAAGATGATACTTTCCCGAAGGTGCCATTTTCTCATGAGCCTTATGTTGGGTTCCATCCTATGAACCTATTTAAGATAGCTCAGTTTGGTCACAACAGCTATACATAAATCACTAAGCACGTGAATAAATCTTCTTGGCTTCCCTCTAAAAATTCTGTTGTTTCACTCCCTCCAAAGGTGGGGAACTACAGCAATAAACATAATTCGGGTAGTTCTAGCCAACAATATTTTGCCCTTCCTTTTTGAAAAACCTAGTTTAGACCCTAAATAACACCTAGAGGGGGTGAATAGGTGTTTTCCCTCTAATTAAAAAATCAATAACAATTTTAATACACGTTCTAGAATTGTTCAGTCTAGATCATATGCATAGTAATCAACTCAATCAACAAATAGGCAGCGAAAAATTGAATCAAACTTGAATCACACATAGAGACAAGGTTTTGGTGACAAAGTGGAAAACCTTTGAAAAATCATTCAAAGGAAAAATCACTCCAAGTTAGTAGCCACTTGAAATCCACTAAAAATAAATCTTTACAAATAGGGATTCAGACACGGGCAACCCCAGTTACTGACTCTGACAACCTTAATATAATAATCCAAGTGTCCCTGCTTAGACCCACTCCATGCTGCATTCATTTTAGACCTTAAAGGTTTTTCTTATTGATTCTTTATGAACAACCTTGTTCTTCAATAATACTTCAACACTCTAAAGGCTTCACAAAAGAAGAGTTGATTCAATGGTGATTTTGTGTAAGAAGAACAAATCAATTGAGGTCATAAATATTTGGTAGTTTTTCGCTCTCAAATAGAGGCTCTAGGAACTCAAGAATATCCTCTCTGGGGTTTTGGACGGCCTTTAACAACTAATGAGAGATCCCCAAAGTTTTTATTTAAATAGGATGCAAAAAGGTAGGGTTTTTAAAATTCTAGAATTCATGCTCGAGCATGAAGAGGGCATGAAAAATTCTGCATGTCATGCTCGAGCGGGAAGAAGGCTTGAAACCAACTAGACCTTCAAAACAGCTTGAAACACTTCAAAAACTCTTGAACGACTCAACAACCTTAAGATAACCAAATACAACTCAATAAAGACATATTTTGACACGAAAATTTGCCAACATAGAAAGACACTAACACTCTTCATGGACAGCTACATACTCACCCCTTCCATCTCTACAACCTTATATCCAATCCACATTTATCCAACAAAATATTCCAAATCTAAAAGGGAAAAGGAGCAAAAAAAAAAAGGTGTTCCTCTTCTTTAAGTCCCCCTCCACATATAGCATAAGATGCTTCACTTCCTATGCCACACATTCTCAATCTAGACTTTGTAGAGAGCCTCTCCCTTATCACAAGCCAAGCAATGAAAGAAAATCTAGGGACATAACTAACTCCTGACAAAATATAACACCAAGGAACATTACAAAAAAAAATCAATTTTTTGGGACGAAATTCGTTTGTTGCACCATCTATCCCAATAAGTCTGTTACAAAAGGGTTTTTGGGACAAAAAATTATTCCGTCCCAAAAAGTGCCCTTTTGGGACGGACATATATGAAGTTTTAGGATTAAAACAACCCAAGAAAGGAGGTGAATTGGGTTTTAAATACTATTTCGTTTTAACTCCAAAAATATGTTTTCAAAGTAACAACAATTCTAATACAATCAATATGCAATAATTAATACAATATTGCTGAAAGTAAAGAGAGAGTTAGAGAGAGCAAACACGAGATTTTTAGATGGTTCGGCAAATCTACCTACGTCCACCCCTCGAGCTCCTTTTCAAGCCCTGAGTCTTATCCACTAGTTCCCTTACACCAAGAATGGTTTCTACACTTAAGCTTTGAGAAGCACCTCTCCAAGAAGAGAGTTTTGTGAACACCCTCAGAAACCTCTTTCTTTCGATGAACACACCTCACTGAAAGGTCACAATAGAATCTCTCTCTTCTAACAATGACAATAAGAGAGTGGATTTAGAATGAAATTCTAATGCAAGACCTCGTCTATAAACAAGAATAAGGGTGAGGCACTATGAAGTTTGAAGGAATGTTTTGAGTGTACGAACCTATTTCCCGCAAGGGGAGTCTATAAGAAAAACGGACAGTTTTATTCCAAAGAGAAGGGGTTGCTTAACGCAGTGCACACATTCTACTCTAAGACCTTAGAGATACCAGTTATACCGGTATCTATAGTCTGTTTTCCCAACAGTCATAAATGCATGCACCTAAAAATGCAGACTCTAATGATTTGGAAGTGTGATTTTGAGTTTTTTAAGACCCTATCTCAAAACCTAACTTCCCAAGGATACAAAAAAGGTTTGGGAGTTAGAAAGATATAATTTGAAAAACTTTGAGACAAGTTTTATTTTCCAAACTTGAGATAAAAATGTTTATGCTTGGATTTGAAAAATATGCAGTGTGCGATTCAAATCATTGCTACTAATAAGACCTTAGAGTTACAAAGTTTACCCTAGAATCTTGAGTCTTCACTTTTGAGTCGCTTCATATATGATTTGCTGTTGCTTCATCGATTTGTATTTCCGTGCTCAATTGGATCTTGATTATCCTGTTCAATTTCTTTATTGTTATCATTAAAATATGAATTGTGACTAAAAGCCAACAGTCTCTCCATTTTTGATAATGACAATAAATTAATTGGTTCTTCCTTTGATGTATTTGTCTCCCCATATCTTTTGCAATTTAATGCGGATTTTATTTTTTATATTCAATCTTAATAAAAACCATGTTAGGAGTTTTTATTGCATTTGAATTAACTCATAAAAATCTGAAAAAGATATGCTTCATTCATAACATTCGAAACAACAATACATAGGGAAAGGGTGCATAGAAATACAAAAGATACCAATATAATTCTCCCCTTTGTCATCATAAAAAAGGAAATACAACAGAAAAGTAAATCCAAAAATGCATCAGAAAAGATAAACATGAGAGAATGTGATGAGATCATGCAAGTGGCGGAGGAGGCCTAGGTAAGTGATGTCTCATCTCCTCAAAGAATTCCCTTTGATCCTCAAAGTAGGTCTACTGACTCGCAAAGTAATGATGCTACTCCTCCCTCATAGATCGAACCTCGGTCTCAAGCCACTGAAGGAAAGACTCAACAGAGAAAGGTGGAGTACATGTGGAGTGATGGCTATGGGTATGAGGTTGGGAAGGTGCTCGAGGTGGCGAAACCAGACCATGTAAGTCAGCTCGATGAGAAAAAGTGAGAGCCGGGTTTGAATCAGCCATATTTGCCTCAACGTTGAACCTCATATCCTCACTAGTTGTACCCTTAGCTGTTGTAGCCTAATCATTCTCATCCTCACTAGGTTGCCGTTTAGGCACCCATTCCCCTTGAGTGGTTCTCCTGTACCCCTTCCTAGTCAACACGCTCTTATTGAATACCTTAGATTTTGCTAGAGTATCTAGCTCCCTATTATGGAAAGTTCTTATGCCCATGAACCTCTTCCATAGTCTAAGCATGATGTTGGGTAAATTAATCACCTTATACTTCAGGATGTGGTCAATCATAAAAACATCCATAAAGGTCGCCTCCTCCCTATGTCCACCTCTAGGAATAAGATTATGGGATACTATCAAATGCAACAATCTATAGGAGACTTGGAGTTGGTTTGCCAAGATTTTTCTAGGGATATCCTGTAACTCCATATTTCCTAGGAGTAAACGTAATGCAATGACATAATCAAAATCCCAACATATATGCCAATTCTTAGGCTCATATATTCTCTCCCCATCATGTGGTATACCCAAAATCTAACTCAAAATTACTTCATTCAGAACAATATCTCGTTGCCCCATCTAGCTTCTAACAGTGAATAAGCTAGTATCATAACTGGTACTCATATCTAAAAAATATCCAAATGTATTTGGGAAAAATCTCTTTTCCCAAATCTATTAAGGTTTTCCATCCTTGGTCTAAGAACAACTCCTGAATCTTGATATTTCTATCCACAACAATATTCCGCTTTAAAAATCCTAATAAAACAACTCCTAATACTCAGTGGAAAGAAATTCATTGGAAAGCTCACCCAATGAGACGCTCATGGCCAGATTCGAAGACTTGGCTTTCTTCGCTTCCCATTGAGCGTGCTTAGTCCTGAGCATAGCAAATTAGAAGCAAAATAGGAGAAAATGGGGTTGAATTTGGGAAAATAGAGGTTAGGGTTTTTAAAGGAGCTGAAATGCCAAAAATTTCACCTTTTGATCTGATTTTGATGTAAATCGATACAAAAAGAGATGGGTTAGGCTGAAATTAGGTTTGAGGTCAAATAGTAATGTTTTGGCCTGGGTTTGAGAGAGGGGCGATGCTAGAGACGAGAAAAGTGAGGCGATCGACAGAAATGGGCTGGGATATATATAGTCCCGTCAAAGCAGTCGACTGCTATATGTAGCAGTTCCACCCCTTCGACCACTACAAAGAATATGTCCTTGTATTGGTCAACCACTACATGTAGCGCCTCCACCACTTCGACCGCTGCAAGGAACATTCCTAGAAGATGTAGCTTTAAAGCCCAAAATGCAATGACCATTCGAACTAATAAACTAATTTTACATTCAATGTTTCGGATACCATTTCAACTCTATAAAAGGGAACATCCACAACCGTTCTTAATGCGTTACAACACTTCACGTCCTAAACGTTCGCATAATTTAGGACGTTAAGGAAATGACGTTCGAACATATAGCATTATATTCGTTTGATATCGCGATTAGGGCGTTCGGACAAGCAAAAAAATATCCATTCAAAAATTTAACAAACAGAAATGTTGAATTTTTCAAATCACGTTCGAAAATCTTGAGGCACGTTTTCATCTGAACGCTAAATTTATCGTTGGAACATATTTCTTTTTGTTATTTTTTAAATGAAAAAACTGTTAGAAAATTATTAAAAATATATTAAATAACAACTTTATTAACAAAATATAGTGTTAAATAATTAATCACAATATTTGAAATAATTAAAATATAATATTCAATAAAACAAATACAATATCTTGTCGTCATCGTGGGTCTTGATTACACCCAAAGAATAACGCAATAGTTGCAGCACAGCTTTGGGGTATCGATTTCTCAGGGAGAAAGGTGAAAGAAACACAATTAAAACAAGAAAATTAAAGGAAACTACTTAATTATCAATTGGAAATAACTTGATTGAACTACAATTTTAGAAACTTCGAATTATAATGGTGAAAATGGTTACTCAAGATTACAGATAGCAAAACATCGGGAATTCCTCGTTCAAATCCAGTATATCAATTTCTCTTGATTCATTGATTAACACAACTAGGAAATTCAACTCCAAAGTCCCCAATTGGAAGATATAGAACTACAAACCAAAACTTAAGTCAAAGGTAACCCTTTGAGAAATCATTCACCACTTTAAAACCTTATGAGTTATTATTCTTATTGACATAACCTAATAATGACAATATACCTCGTGGGTAATATTGCAGCAGAAAATCAAATCAACAAGATAATAACTTATCTGAAACACAATCATGGACGTTAACCATTCGATAGACAAAGCATGACTGAATCTATGAAGAGAATTATTCCAAGATCATTCAAAGATGAGAAAACAAACTAATAACAATTGGAGAATGATAAACAAGAGTTGTATCAACGTGAAGAATGATTACATGAATCAAAAGCAAATCAATAATACCATTATTAGTACAAGTTCATCCCTAGCCTTGCTTGGAGATTTAGCTATACATTCAAGCAAAGAAACTCTCTCCCTTAAAAGATAGCTAAAGAAGAGAAAAAGAAACTCAAAAACCTTCCAAAACCTAGCCTCTACGAGCTTAAGGAGTCCTTTCCCACATCCTCCAAGCTATCTTCCTTCCAAAGAAAGAAAATGGTATCTCAAATCGCACATTCAATGTTCTAGATTTTACTCCTTATATTTCGAGACATTTGTCTCCTATTAAACGTCGGAATTTGAAAAACATTATTTCTGAACAAAATGTAGCCCTTTGAGTTTTATTTCATATCCTTTTTAAATCCCATCAATCCGATATCTGACGTGGAAGATATGATAATAAAAGTGACGACTGCTCCGAGAATATCACACCAATAATTCTCCAGATATTGAGGCGCCTATTTAGACTAGTAAGCGTCTGAATTTGAAAAGCGTTATTTCTGAATAAAATGTATCCCTTTGTGTTTTATTTCATGCCATTTTTAAATCGCATCAATACAATATCTGACAGGGAATATATGATAATAACAGTGATGACTGCTCCGAGAATATCACACCAATAATTCTCCAGATATTGAGGCGCCTATTTCGACTAGTAAACTTCTGAATTTGAGAATCTCTATTTCTGGAGAAACTGTTTCTCTTTAAGTTAAGATTCCAACGCTTTTTGAATTGGATTAATATCATCTTAGAAGGAAGAGATATGGTAAAAATACTGAAGACTGCGCAGGAAATCTTCCAATTCGGGATTTTTTTCAAACTCACTACCCAATATTATTTCATTGAACTTCTAGGTCTTCTTGCTTGATTGGATAGAGCCCAAAACTGGAATTAAGCACCATCTCTTAGGGTTAGAAGTCCAACTCTTCTTAATTTATTTCCTACAAGAAAATCACCAAAAATTAATCACAACTGGACACTTTGTAAAATAACATTCAAGTTGGAAAAATAGCATTAAAATGTCCGAATTATACTTATGGATTAGCAAATGAACATGAAGAAGTAACATTCAGAGTGAACTTTTATGCACTCATCATGTCTAAACTACTTTAAGACTTTTTCCAACTCTGCGTGCATCCTCGTCTTCCTAAATCAAAAATTGTAATCAATATAACACTTAAATAATTAAAAAAAATAATCATTAAAAAAAGTGAGTTGAATAAAAAATATATATAACTTACCTATACAACTACTCGATGTCGTTTTGGATGAAGGTGCTACAATTCCTTGTCTAGGAAAAGTTAAGGCCCCAGACATAGGAACGGATTCCCTCTGAAGGAGGAAATTCTGAAGTTATCAGAAAGGACGGACAAAATCTTATCCCTGCAATCTAACGGTCACTATGCATCCACCTCATTTCATGAGTAAAATGGCTCGGCGGCTCAATCCCTAAAATTCTTTTTCCGCGTGAGATCTGAAGTTACTTTTCTTTCCCTTCATTCCTCCCCAATTTTTTCAGCAATGACACACAAGAATTCATAAGACCTCGCCGGACCTTAACAGAATTCCTTACTCCCTAAATTTTTTTCTCATAGAAGCCCGAAACACCATGGTTTGTTTCTGTTTCCTCATTGATCAAGAGCTGAAGGTGCAGCGGACCAACCTGGTGGTAGGAATTTGCTAACGGTGCAACGGCGAGGCAAGTGTGGCTGATATGAGACCGCTACACGATTTTGTCATGTGCCATTCTATTCCCTGTCATAATTGAATACCAAAATGGAAATGGCAACCTTGGTGTAGTTGAGCTAAAACAGGTCCTCGACTGGGAAAAAGGGTTTTGTATTATACAATGCATATAGCTTAGCTGTTGTTGTACTTTGCCTTTAGAAAGAGGAGGCAGGCATATCTTTTAAAGGAAGAAACGGAAATAATGACAAAATATTGAAGGAATTAGAAAAGGAACTTTGGCTCTCGCAAAAAACAAATTCTAGGGTGATTTAGCTGCCGAGCCGAGCCAAGCCGTCCCTTTTGATATATTCGGCTCTCGAGGAAAAAACCCTTAGATTGCAAGGACAATATTTTGTCTGTCCCTTCTGATATCTTTGAAGGGAGTCCGTTCCCACCAGACAGGGTTGATGCAATTGAAGGATTATATTTAACATGTTTACATCAATCGTACGTATTATTCTTGTTCGAACACATTCAAAACGTTCTTTTTATTGGTTAGGAAAATTAGAAGTTTTGTATTATGCACAACAAATCTAAATTTGAGGCGTTGGGCTTCAAATGTATTTTCATCACTGTAACAATATTAACATCCATAGAAAACTACTGGACAGAATAATAAAAGCTAATCTAACATTGTCCAGACCAACATCTTCCATTATACCAAAAGAAATAGAGAGCAATACCCTAGTCAGTAGCACTAGAATTCTGAAAATCTTTTGGCCGCACATAAGACCTAGAAAGTAATTTTTGGCATATGTCTGAACAGTATAAATTTACCATCGAACGTGAATTTCTGTTGGAAATATGCCCTCAAAACTAATTATTAGAATAATTATGAGATAATTATTCCTTTTGTTGTCACATCTATTTAATACTTATTGGGTACAATATGTTGTAATATCAAATGTTACACAGTTATATTGTTGAGTGACATTGTAGAAATGTCATGCCAATAATTAATGAATCAAAGGCGAAGAGTATGACTTTTTGGTTCCTTGTTTAGTTTATGTTTGTTCTAGACCAAGGTACATGTATATGTATATAGGTCTACACTCGTTATGCCTCTATTAAATACGATGATGGCCTCTATCATTAACGTGGTGACCTTAAGTAGACGAGTGAGTGCACTGTAAGAGTACATACACTAAGCGGGATTCAATATGAATATCTTCTAGAAGTGATCACTGATAGTGAGAATGATATTCAGCACAATTGACTTATGGTATCCTTAGACCTGAGGGGTTTGTACAAAACTATTTGTTTTATATTTGTGCTTTGACCGAGTCATTTGGTGATGATCTTTCTAGGTCAAAAATTCAGACAATGTTGGGTCTTGTACATAATAAATAGTTTTGTATAAATGCTCAATAAGAAATCCACCAGTCTCTTAAAGAGACAATGTATTCATTTTAACTGTATAGGGTTGAACTCTAGAAATCACTAGCCAATGATATTAAGAAATTGTTTTGGAAACAATTTTGGAGTTCAACAGGTTACAAATTGGAATTAAAAATTATATGAGCTAGGGATTTAATCGGTGATATTATTTTGATTCTATTAGCTCATGTAAAATATAGTATGATGGAAGGATAGATAAGTTAATATTTTGGATAATATGGCAGACTCTGTGAATAATATTGAAAAAGATGTTGATACCAATGTTACAACTCTGAAAAGGAAGAGGGATGTGAATCCCACTTATATGTGGCATCTGAGACTCGGTCATGCTAATATGGATAGGAAGATTAGTGAGGGCTAGGCCATTAGATCTTTTGAAGGTCGAACTCTACCCTATATGTGAACCTTGCTTGCAAGGTAAGATGACCAAGAACCCTTTTAAAAGAAAAGGGATTAAAGCTACTGGCTTGAGGGAGTTGGTACACACTAATGTATGTGGTCCTTTTAACCATATAGCCAAAGGAGGTTTTTCCTACTTCCTCACTTTTACAGATGATTATTCCAGGTATGGTTATCTATACCTCATGAAACATAAATCTAAAACCTTTGAAAAGTTCAAAGTATTTTAGATGAAAGTGGAAAACCAATTGGAAAGGAGTATCAAGATACTCAGGTCTGACAAAGGAGGTGAATATATCTCTAGTGAGTTTCAGACATATCTTTGAGATAGAGGCATTAAATCTCAAATGACTACCCCTGCTACACCACAACACAATGGTTTTGCAGAAATAAAAAATTGAACTTTATTGGATATGGTTCAATCAATGATGAGGATGTCTGAATTACCTATATAGCCTTGGAGGCAGCTATTTATATCTTATACAAGATACCCACTAAGTCAGTTCCAGAAACTCCTTATGAACTATGGACTGGTGAGAGATCTAGTCTTCATCATTTGAGAGTATGGGGATGTCCAGCTCACGTTAAAGTGTTTAATGTGGGAAAACTGGAATAAAGGACTGTAAAGTGTTTATTTGTGGGTTACCTAAAAATGGCCACCGAATATCATTTTTATGATTCATGTGATAAAAAGGTAATTATCAGCAGGAACGCTACTTTTCTTTAAGAAGAGTATTGCCTTAGTACAGGTAGAAGCAAGATTGTTCTTGGAGAATAGTCTGCTGAGCTAGTAACTCAAACATATGTGATCTATGAAAGGAATGTTACAGAACCTACTGATGAGTCTGAAATGTTCAAAACTCAGGAGTCTCGACGTAGTACAAGGGTAATTATACCTCCAATGAGATTTTGAAAAGTGGCAATGGAATCTGAGATGCGATAAAGGTAATCAGATTTATCAAATGGAATCAGAGGGGTTAGATGATGATCCATACAATTACCAAGAGACTATATGTGACAAGGATGCAGGACGCTGGAAAGTGGCAATGGAATCTGAGATGGACTCCATGTACTCCAATGAGGTTTAGACACTAGTTAATCAACCAAGGCATCAAGCCTATAGGTTGTAAATGGGTCTTCAAAATAAAAAGAGGACCCACTGGAGTGGTAGAGACCTTTAAAGCCAGACTAGTCTCGAAGGGTTATACTCAAAAACATGGTATTGACTATGTGGAAACTTTTTGACCAATGGCTATGATGAAGTCTATTAGAATTATGTTGTCGATTGCACTCATTATGATTATGAGATATGGCAGATGGATGTTAAAACTGCATTTCTGAATGGGTACATCCATGAGGAGATTTATATGGAACAACCTAAGGGTTTACAATCTCCAAATAATGAGGCAAAAGTGTGCAAACTGAATAAGTCCATTTATGGACTCAAACTGGCATCGCATTGTTGGAACATCTGTTTTGATGAAATGATCAAAGAGTTTAGTTTTTCACAAAACATGGACTAGCCTTGTGTATACAAGGAGAACAATGGTGTTCAGTGATGTTTTTTATTTTGTATGTTGATGATATTCTACTCATAAGGAATGACGTCGAAGCGATGTCATCCATGGAAACATGGTTGGGGAACCATTTTTCAATAAAAGATCTCGAGGAAGCATTCTATATTCTTGGGATCAAATTGTTTAGAGACCAAGATAATAGGCTATTGGCACTTTCACAAGTCCACTACATTGACAAAATACTAGCAACATTTAGTATGTAGGATGCCAAGAAACGGTTCTTACCCTTTAGGCATGATATTCATCGTAATGCATTGACACAAGATGAGAAAGATAAGATGAGGTCATGTCCCTATGCTTCGACTGTAGGGAGCCTCATGTATGCATGCTTTGTACAAGGCCTGATATTAATCATGCAATTAGTATTGTGAGTAGATAGTAGTTAAGCATATCCTCAAGTATTTAAAAAGAACCAGGCACTACATGTTGATGTTTGGAGGTGAGGATTTGCTTAATGTCCAGGGATACACAAATTCGGATTTTCAATCTAAAATCAATGATAGAAGATCGACATCTGGATTTGTATTCATGTCGGCTAAATGAGCAGTGAGTTGGAGGAGTTTCAAGCAAAGTACTACTGCTGACTCCACCAAAGAAGCAGAATATATAGCTGCAAGTGAATCTGCAAATGAAGCTTCATGGATTCGTAAATTCGTACAAGAGCTTGAGGTTGTCCCTTCGATTGAGTTTCCTATCACCATTTATTATGACAACAATGGTGCTATAGCACAGGCAGTGGAACCAAGGGCTCATTAGAGGACAAAACACATAGAAAGCAAGTTTCATCTTATACGAGACATAGTGAACCATCTCCCACTTGCACTTAAAATCACTCATACATATACTTGACACCTATTGACTCTAAATGTTTTTCAAACACCTTTTGCGTAAATGCTTTTGTGAATGGGTCTACAATGTTCTCAGCTAATGCTATCTTGTTTGTAACCACATCACCCCGATTCACTATGTCTATTAGCCCAAGGTTCATCATGAGCTATCTAACTCGATTTTGATGATAACAAATGAGAAAATAGCTTTGGAATATTTTTAGAATACGTGGTTGTCAATCTACTATTCAATAGAGAGTACTCAATTGTATTTATGTCACTCTTTAATTTATTATGCCCTATATTTATTTTAAACACCATGGCTTGCACCTAAACTGTGATATTTTTCATTGTAAGAGTTTTAGTGTTGATATGGAAAAGTTTGAATATCAAAAATCACTGAAAAAATCCATCTGCCAAGATGGTGTCGACATATAGAACAGAAGATAGATTGTCATTTCGATGTTGTCGACACTTGAGAAGCAAAGTGTCGACACAGGTGAAGATTGTGTCAACACATGGTGAAGGAAGTGCCGACACATGCTACAAGCACCTGCGAGTAAGTTCCAGACTCGATGAAGGTGTCGACACATAGGAATGTATGTGTCGACACATGTTACGGGAACTCTGTTTTTAAAATGATGTCTCAGCATGCGAACCAAGATGTCATGACACTTAGAGCACCTCTCCAACATTCCAAAAAAGCCCTCTAGACCTCCCAAGACTGAAGACCTATAAAAGGAACCTCGTGACACTTAGGGCACCTCTTTAACATTCCAAAAAGGCCTCTAGACCCCCCAAGACTAAAGACCCATAAAGAGAACCTCATGGAGTGAGAAATGAGATCTTTTGCACACATTTTGCCTCTCTACATCATTAATCTTGACCTAGCCTCCATTAAGTAAGATAAAAGTGCAAAAGATAAGAGCTGCACGTTTTCCAAGAGATCTGGTCTGCCATTGCTATCATCATCGTTAGATCTTGTCTTGTAGCCATTTATTAAGCTTTGTTTTGCTTATTTGGCTTTGAGAGCTATTGTTTATTCATTCATATCATTAAACTTTGAGAAACCTTTTGAGTGTGAGAAACACTTACACCTACCTATGAGGATAGAAGAAATCTCATAGGCTTTGAGATTTGTGTGCGAGTTGAAGAGTGAGCTCAGAAAAACTCTTGTAATGGTTACTTAGCACCCAAAAGCTAAGTTGTATACACTATTAGATTATAGTGAAGAAGCCCAAGGAAGGCAATAGCCTTGGGGGTGGACGTAGGCAAGTCTTGGCCGAACCACCTAAAAATAGCGTGTTATCTCTCTTCCCTACTCTTTACATTATTGCTATTATTTATTGCTTATATTTAGCTTAGCATTAAACATATTCATATCAGCATTTTTATTCGTTAAAAAGAGTATTTTTCAGATATGGGTTTTTATCAAAAAAGGGACTAAGTTTTTCATAAACTCAATTCACCCCCCATTTGGGTTGATATTTGAACTCACACTGTCCATGGGTTGACCTCATTTGCCTGAGTTACTGGCTCAGCAAACTATTTTTCAAGAACAATCTTGCTTCTACCTGTACTAAGGCAATACTATTCTTCAAGAAAAGTAGCATCCCTACTAATAATTACCTTTTTATCATATGGATCATAAAAATGATACACAGTGGCCATTTTTGGATAACCCACAAATAAACACTTTACAGTCGTTGATTCCAGTTTTCCCACATTAAACACTTTAAAGTGAATTGGACATCCTCATACTCTCAAATGATTAAGACTAGGTCTCTCACCAACCCATAGTTCATAAGAAGTTTTTGGAACTGACGTAGTGGGTATCCTGTTTAAGATATAAAAAGTTGCCTCTAAGGCGTAACCCCAAAAATATATAGGTAATTCAAAAATGCTGATCATCGATCAAACCATATCCAATAAAGTCTAATTTCTTCTTTCTGCAACACTATTGTGTTGTGGTGTAGCAGAGGGAGTCATCTGAGATATGATGCCTCTATCTCGAAAATATGTTTGAAACTCACTAGAGATATATTCACCTCCTTTGTCAGACTTTAGTACCTTAATACTCATTTCCAATTGATTTTCCACTTCCATATGAAATTCTTTGAACTTTTCAAAGGTTTCAGATTTATGTTTCATCAGGTATAGATAACCATACCTGGAATAATTATCCGTAAAAGTGATGACGTAGGAAAAACCTCCTTTGGCTATGTGGTTAAAAGGACCACATATATCAGTGTGTACCAACTCCAATAAACGAGTAGCTCTAATCTCTTTTCCTTTAAAAGGATTCTTGGTCATCTTACCTTGCAAGTAAGGTTCAAATATAAAGTAGGGTTCAACCTTAAAAAGGTCTAATGGCCTATCCCTCACTAATGTGATGAATACCATTCTCTACATCAGTGATTGTTTCCAGAAGGCATTCATATTTGATCCGGTTCAATGCATGTACTCTTACATGGCACCCACTTGTCTGCTTAAGGTCACCACCTCAATGATAGAGTCTATCATTATATCTTATAAAGGCACAACGAGTGTAGACCTATTTATACATGATCATGAATCTCGATATAGAACAAAGTGAATCAATAAGGATCCAAAAAGTCATACTCCCCGCCTCCGATTCATTAATCATTGGTCTGACTTTTCTACAGTGTTGCTCAACAATATGACATCTTATGTCATTGTAAAATATGACATCATATATCATTGCCTGTACCCAAAATAATATACAAGTGATTAATCAACAACGATAATTATCTCATAATTATTCAAAATGATTGGTTTAAGGGCATACATTTAACAATCTCCCACTTGTACTCAGAACCAATCAGACATATACTTAACACCCATGGACTCTAAATACTTCTCAACACTTTCTAAGTCAACGGTTTAGTGAACAGGTCTGCGATGTTCTCAACTGATGCTATTTTAGCCATCACTACATCACCCTGATTCACAATGTCACGAATAAGATGAAATCTTCTTTCTATGTGTTTTATCCTTTGATAAGCCCTAGATTCTACCACCTGTGCTAGAACACCATTGTTATCACAATAAATAGTGATCGGGGACTCTATCGAAGGGATAGATTCAAGCTCTTGTATGAATTTTTGTATCCACACAGCTTCCTTTGCAGATTCGCTAGCAGCGACATATTCTGCCTCAGTGGTGGAGTCAACAGCAGTGTTCTACTTGAAACTTCTCCAACTCACTGCTCCTTTACCCAATGTAAACACAAATCCAGATGTAGATCTTCTATGTACCAATCGATGTACCAATCGATCGCTACAATATGTCGGTCGACCGCTAAACGTAGCCGTTGCTCAACAGTCATAAAATTAAAATTTACGATTTGCGGTACTGTAGAAATATTGTAACTATTGATTGACCGCTATATATAGAAGTCGACCACTATATATAGAGGTCGACCGCCATAACTCTATTCATCATCTACTATAATTAAAAAACCCGTTATTGACATTTTTGAAATTCAATTTCAAAAATCAACTCCCTAAAAGTTTAACTAAGGCTTAGGAGTTTATATAGGGATGATTTGAAAATACTTAAAGCGTATTTTGGATGTCAAACTTATGATGACAAATTTATGCACGGTTTAAAAGATAAGCAAGTGTGTGATTCAAATCCTTGTCAAAAGTGAAACTAGGAGTTACAAGATTATACCATATGGTCTTTAATCTTCACTTTTGAGCTACTTGCATCTACTTGATCTTCAGTCTTCTTGTCTTTAGCTCTCTAATAGAAATGTTTTTGTCTGAAGATGTCCATTTTGTAAACTTAATCTATTTATTGAAATCACCATAATATCAATTGTAAACAAAAGCCAACAATCTCCCCATTTTTTATGATGACAATAAATTGATAGTTTTTTAGTGACTCCCCCTATCTTTTCAATTGGACAATCATTTGAAACTTGAGACAAACATTAGTAGCTATTGGATTCATAAAGAATAATAAATTAAAGTTTCATTTTAAAAATCTAAAGCTTTTTCGCGTAGTAATTCATTTTCAAGCTTTAGAGTATTTTGCTCATTTTCTAATAAATCAATTCTTTTGAAATCAAAATGAGTTTCGTTTTCAAGGACATATATTTTGAACCAAGTTTTTCAAATTGAAAATGAAATTTATTAAAGGCATTTTGAAGTTCAAAATAAGGAAAGTTTAAATTCATCATCCAAAGAACATACCTCATCATCATCCTCAAATGCCATGAGGCACATGTTAGCGATTTCTCCATCGTTGGAGGAGGAGGAGGAGCTTTTCATCATTAACATTCCTTGATATCTTCCTTTATTTGAGGCTTCTCTCCTCTTTCTTTCTTTTAAAGAAGTTCTTGAATTTTCTAGTCATCAAGACTATATATGTCTTCCTCATCATCATCTCCATCTTCGATTATAGAGGATTTGAGGGCGATCCTCATCTTCTTCATGCTCTTATCTATCTTCATTTTTGAGCATTTGGATCTCATGGGTCTTGAGGGATCTGAGAAGCTCTTCTAATGGTAGCTTGGTGAGATCTTGAATTGCGGTGACCTTTACTTCCTAAGACTTTGGTAAGGACCCAAGAAATTTTTCATCACCAAATCTGAATTAGTACAAGATTTACGAAGTGCATTCAAAGCATTTATAATGTTAGTAAATGTAGTATACATGTCAGTAATGGGTTCATTTAGTTCTATCTTAAATAATTCGTAATTATGAACAAGCATGTTGATATTTGACTCTTTGACTTTACATGTTCCTTCATCAGTAATTTCAAGAATATGCCATATGCCTCCAGCATTTGAACATGAACAAATTCTATTAAACTCTCCTCTATCTAAAGTGCAATATAACATCTTCGTGGCTCTTGTATCTTAAGAAATTTTTATTTTGTCATTTGGATCATATTCATTTTCATTTTTGAGGGTTTCAACCTCTCCTGCTTTCTTTAAGGGAACATGTGGACCATTTATAATGCATAACCATAAATAATAATCAATAGATTGAAAATAAATTATCATCCTAACTTTCTAATATGCATTCTCACTACCATTAAAGAATGGTGGCCTAAGTTTGGAAAGCCCTTCAATTTGAGAGTTGAACTTTGTGGTTGTCATTCAAACTCAAGATTGTAAAAAATTTTAAAAACATCACCACACTCTGATACCAATTGAAGTTCCTAGGATATTGATGCAATAAGTAAATAAGTGCTAAATGTAACGAGTACGGTTAGAAAAACAAACACAATGATTTTTAGGTGGTTCGCAAACCCACCTACATCCACCCCTCAAGCTTCTTTCCAAGCCTTGAGGTTTTTTCACTATCTTCCCAATAGTGTACACTCTAGCTTCTGGGTGCTAGAGAACATTACATGAGCTTTCTCGAGCTCAACACTCACAACCCAAGTGATTTTCCGGGCTCACTACTCACAATCCAACCAAGCTTGAGATATACCTCTCTAAGCTTCTTCTTTAGTGAACAACCTCACTAAAGGAATCACCTCTTTTGAACAAGAATTTATCTCTCTCAAAGAGTGGATAAGAAAATGGAAAGCTCTATCTCTTTTGTTTCACACAATGACAAGGATGTTGAAGTGAAACTTTGTGTGAATAATATGAGAAATAGGTTTTGATATAAAAATCAAGGCTATTGGATTCTATTAAAGATAAATCAAATGTTTGGATGTTCAAGGCTTGATAGAAATACTTTAAGAGATCACTTGTATAGGCCATAAAAGAAAACTAGTCGTTTCTAGCTATTTAAAGCCGTTTAAAAATATTTCACTATCTACCTATCAACCGCTACAATATGTTGGTCGACTGCTAGAAATAGCCATTGTTCCTAGGGTTATAAAATTGAAAATTACGATTCACAGTACTGTAGCGGTACTATAGGCACCGGTCAACCGCTATAACACAATTCATCATCCACTAGAATTAAAAAGCTAATTTTTGAATTTTTGAAATCCAATTTCAAAAATCAACTCCCAAAAGTATAATCAAGGCTTAGGAGTTTATATAGGGATGATTTGAAAACACTTAAAGCATTTTGATTGTCAAACTTGTGATGAGATATTTATGCATGGTTTAAAAGATGTGCAAGTGTGTGATTTAAATCTTAGTCAAAAGTGAATCTAAAAGTTACAAAAATATACCCTATGATCTGTAATCTTCTTGTCTTTAGCTCTTTGATAAAAATGTCTTTATCTTTGAAGATATCCATTTTCTAAACTTAATCTATATGTTGAAATCATCAAAATATTGATTTTGAACAAAAGCCAACAATAACAATAAAAAATTTATACATAAAAAACTAATAAAATCCTTAATTAAATTGATAAAACTCACCTCCAAATCACAAGCAAGCTCCATTTGAATATTTTTCAACAACAATGAAACAAAAAAAAATAAGAAACTGTGTAAAAAGAAAATTGGGCAAATTTGGTAGTTGTTTGAGTGTTTGGGGGAAATAAGGCTCACTTAGAACGGTAAGCCAAGAAAAGGCAGGAAGAATTGCATGCATAAATTGACATTCGAATGCCGTTTTCGCACTTTTCGGACGATAATTTTTTTCCTTTCTAAACGACATTGTTAGTTTTCAAATAATGTTCTGACAGGGGTTCAAAACTAGTTCGAACATTACTTAGATAATGAAACAGTGTCGTTTCTTACTTTTTAACATTCAAACAATACATTGTCTTCGGAAGGTTTTCTCAAACAATTAACACAATGTATTTGTTACTTAAATGATATGTAATTAAATTATAAGTATAATTTTATTAGCTATACCTGTATTATAGCAAATGTGTAGGAGTATGGAAGTATTTTTAGTACTTAATTATGTACAAGTATAATAAACACAATACATTTATCTATGTAAGTATAATAATACATGTGTACGAGTATTAAGTATTAAATACTAAGTAATAGTACAATATGGAAATTTTATTAGTACTTAATGATGTCCAAGTAATTACAAACACATGTAAGTATTATAGCACTTGTATGAGAATATGAAAATCCTATTACTACTAATAGGTGATGTGTAATAATATATAAACACAATATTATTAACTTTGTAAGTAATATAGTACGTGTATGAAAATCTCATTACTACATAATGATGTATGTAACAAATTATAAGCATAATCTAATTTAAACATGTACGTGCATATCGCAACACATGTATGGGAGTATGAAAATATTATTACTACTTAATAATGTGTAAGTATAGTAAACACAATGTAAAATAGAACACAAGTATATGAGTCTGAAAATTTTATTAGCACCAACAGGAGTATGCAATTATAGGTGTAATAAATCATAAACACAATGTTAATAAACGTATAAAAATACGATTAGTATGAACTATTACTATTTTTTATTAGCACTTACTATTCTGTATGACATAAATGTAATATATACATATATAAGTACTTTATATATAAGTATTATAAGTAAATATAAGTATAAGGTACTATTAAATAAAATATAAATATAAATATTTAATTTTTATAAATTTATTGTTTTTTATATTTTTAATTCATTTTACTATTTCATTTGAAATATCGTTTCAACACTCACATTATTACTTTTTTAATGCACAAATACAAGTCATTCTAACACTCACGATCTTACCATTCGAATGGTTACCTCTAGCATAAAATGACATCGTCACTATCATCATACGTTCGAACGGTTTATAGCGTTCGATCAGAAATAACTTTATTATTAATCAATTTTGAAATTTCTAAATATGATAATAATTTTATCATATTATTAAAATATTTCCTAATATTCCATTATATTTCCTTTTAAATGCTAATTTAATTTACTTATTAAAAATATGCATAAACCAAAAAATAAATGAGATAATCAAACTACAAATATTACAACATCTACAAATATAATGGTTCGAAAGAAACATAAATAAATTACAAAATATTATTAAAAAAAAACTAATGAGACTATTCTTCAACTCTCTCACCAAGTCGTGCTCGACATTATCTATCCTCTGCATGATGTCTTTACGGCCGTCTTTTTGAGCCTTCTCCAGTGCCTGCTGCCTGCTGCCTCGACTCAATCTCATTGTGTCTCTTGTCCATGGATGCCAAGCTGGTGATGACAAGAGTGATGGCCTACTCAAATGCGCCTATAATGAGGCACTCTACGTCCTCAAGCAGAGCTGCTAGGGGTGGCTAAGAACGAGCTGCTTCAGCGGAAGACTCAGTCGGCACCTCAACAACCCAAGCTTGAACCTCAGGCTGTGATGCAGCAACTGGACGTTGTGACCTAGGTCCATGTGAGAAGCTAAGTCAAACTGTCACACTTTTGATAGGGCCAAGTTGCACCATGGTTGGCTCATGACGCGTGACCACAACCCCAGCATCCAAAATAAATCGAGTCAGCATCACGTTTTCTGGTAGACCCTCTTTGGCTATCGACTGAGCCTCATTCGAGATTGTCTAAATCATAAATAGGGTGAGGTCGATCGGCTCCAAATGCACCACCATCAACGTTAATTGTGCTCGGGGGGTGGTGCACTCCATGTGTTGGAGTTGCAAGTAAATGTTGTGGCAGAAAATGAGGTGGAGCATGCACCAAAACCCGAGTAGAGATTTCTATGGCACTGATGACTGGATCAAATAGTGATACTCTTTTGTCATCAGTCGAAAACCTCCTCAGCTGGCAATATAATAGAGAGCATTATAGCTGGAGAGGCCCCAAGTCGCCTATGCATGCCCATGTAATGGGCTAGGATATCGGGGAAAATCCTGACTCGAACTCCCCAGATGACTACCTCCCACTCGTTAGCCTCAGTATCAACCTCTGTCAATGTTGTGTTAGAACTTCTGGATCAGAAGTGTGTACGGCTAGCCAGTCTAACAGAGCACATGCTCCCAGCAAAAGAGCAAGGACTCTATCAAGCTAAGATTGTTTTCTAAGTACTTTTGACCAAGATTCTTAAGTTAAAGTTATTGGTAAATATCAAAATGAAACAATACGGACTCTATCAAACTAAGATTGTTTGTCTTGTTTCGGTAGAGTGATTTGGAATATGTTCTTAATCATTTCGCCTCCAATCCAAACAATAATATAGGCCTCAAAAAATTGTTGGCAACCTAAATTTTACTTTTCAAAAAATTAAGGAAAGTAGACTTTTGTCCTCAAACTACAGGGCCAATGTCATTTAAGGGCATAAACTATCAGAAATCATCAATTTGTGCCCTTTAACTAATCTTGCGGTTGCAATGAGCGAAAATGAACTACGAGGCACAATCTTGATGACCGGATCCCATCAAATGGTATATATTAATGAATTTTGATAGTTTGAAAGTGCAATATGACAAAATTGCTTGGGCCCTTAAATGTCATTGATCTCATAGTTTGAGAGCAAAAAGTGAAACTTCCCCTAAGTTTTTAACTTGAAAAACCTTGTTTCAATGTGAAATTGTCACCAAGCAAATGAAAAGTTTTCAATGTTTTTATTTGATGAGTATTTCAAGTTTTTAGGCTATACTGAAAACGTTTTTCAAAATATGGATCTAGGCAATTTTTTTTTTTAATCAAGTCCTTGTTAACCTAACTTTAATAATTGCCAACATAGCAATTTCTCACGGTTTTTCTTTTGAGTACAAATCCAAATAGATTGCACCTTCAGCCAACAGAAGTATTGTGCATAACGCATGTCACCCTACTCTCCAATAACTTCTAACACACAAATTGGTTTTCCAACCCCCAAACTGTACCCTATCTCCTTAGAGTATAAGAGCGTGAAAACTCTCTTCTTGTGATTTATATTCATTTTCCTTCCATTTTTCAATAAAATTATTTTTTATAAGTAATAATTTCATTGATAAAACAGAATACACTTGGTGGAGATCACAAATTAAGGATCTTATGTCAGTCTAACGAGCAAAAATATTAAATATTTCACAAGATCAAATACTCAACTAGCAACATAAGTAGTATAGCCCTCCCCCTACCCCTTTCCCATGACATCTAAACCCCTCCCTAAACCCTAGCCCTATTTAGAAGCTTCAGACTTTGGAGGGGCCCCATCTTGTTCCTTTCTTCTTGGTGTCTATATCTAGGTGTTTGAGGAAATGTGCAGCCCAACAAGCGTTTGATGTGGAAGACGATGTTTGCCTCAGTTGCTACAGAGATGGGTAATAGAGGTATTATTCTTAAAAGGGCTTCTCTTATGAAACTCCAATAATATAGCTATCGAAAGAGCTAGGAAGGTGACAAAGGTATTATTCCTAAAAAGGCTTCTCTTATGAAGCTTCACCAATCTATTGAGCCATCGAAGGAGAAAGGAAGGTGCTGGTTAAACCTCTGCAAGCACTACAAGAAATAAGATATCATGTGACAAATTTTTGGGTGTCAAACCAAATTTTATCACCTAAAGTTACCTTTCCTGGCAAAACATTAATTTCGTTACCCAAAATCATCCATGAATGTCATGATGTTCGGACAGGTCCAAAGACCGTTCAGATGGATTTGTTATGTGACAAAATACAGGTCATTGCAAATGAGTGACGATTAGTATCGTCACAAACATTTCATATCCGTCCGAACAAGTTTAAAACTCGTTCAAACGGATATTTGGGTGACAAAATACAAGTTACTGTAAATGAGTGACGATTAGTATCATCGCAAATTTTTCATCACCATCTGAACAGCTTTTTGACCACGTCTGAACCAACTTTAGGTAACAGTAATGATCATCACTAGTTAGTGACACATTCAAAATCGTCATACATACATAAAACCGTCTAGACGCCAACATGTGTGTCCCAAAGCCAAAAAGGATAATTGCATCCAGACTTTAAAATGTTGTCCGTACAGGTAGAAATGCTTCTTCAGCGAATCGTGTGGTTCCACGTTGCATAATTTCACCCACGTAATGTCGACACTGTCCGGACAATAACAAAACATTCGGACGCCAGTAGGTTCTAGAAGATTTTCGGATCTACCTTAGATAAATATTTACTAAGGTTAAATTTGATTGGGTCACGTGTAAATCTAACCATTAAAACCCGTCCGAACAAACCTTAGAAGCGTGTGGACGCTAAACTTGTAACTTAAAAATAGATAGAGTTGTCAAAACCACATCCTCACCCATTCCATTTTGATTTTCGTTCTAACTTCGTAAATTTTTTCGATAATTTGAGATCTGTACTCACAAGCTCTGGTAATACCTTCTTCGTGCCTTTGTATTTAATTTTCATGCATTTTGATTATTTTTTGGTGGATAATATGGTTGTTTCAATTTTGTGTTCGTCGAAGCCCCATCCTAATTGGTTTCAATCCATTTGGATGGACTTATATGATTATATTGACGTTTTTAGTTAAAACGTCTTGTTTTTTATTTGTCCAGACGAGGTGAATCTTCTTTCGGACACGTATTTATCAGAAACCTCGTCGTCTAATGGACGTGCGAAGGGTTTATGCTAACGTTCGAACAATTTTTGTCAGGTTGGTCATGGATCGATTCAAGAAAAGTATCACCAAGGCTAGGGCACAGACGAAGCGACCAAGTTGGGCAGAGGCTATGGAGTTGAAGGAGAGTATCCGTACGACGGTGGAGCCGACGCAGACGTTGTGCATGGATATCCATACCCATGTAACCATTCTGGAGAATAATTATGCTCTTACAAGACCAATCTAAGGGAAGAGGTGATTGCGGAACGAACTAACTTCCGTTACAGGACATGTGTCCCAGTTGTACCAGTCTCTGAGTACCGCTCCGATACAACTCCGGGCACTCATCAAACGAGTGAATAATATGGAGGAGCAGTTGAACATGTTCGTGACGCCATCGGACAAGATCTCGATGAATGTCACCCAAAATGCATTTTCTTGTAGCGAAGGAGTTTCAGAGAAAGGCTGGAAGGATTGAGAAAACACACTAGTTGGCCATTTTATTGGCCAAAGGTTAAGTTATTTCGCTGTGAATGCTATTCCTAGTATAGTATTTGAGAGTGAGATATTGGTATGTTGGATGTTCTTTCTTTAAATTACTGATTTTTCTTCTTCGAATTTAAACCTAAGGTAGCCATTGAAAAAATATTGGAAAGGAGGCCATGGCATATTGTCAACAGGTGGTAATCTATAGAGACTTCATCAGCTTGTTGATTAGCTGAAGCAGTACATATAGTTAATCGATTCTTTCGATCACTTTTTTATGTTACTAGGAAACAACAACAGGCATTTATGTGATTTACTTTCATAGCGCAAAAGTATCGAAACCAATAGCCATTAACGTACAAACATAAAATAAAAAGATCCAATCAATTACAAAACTTTAAACACGACAGTATCAAATCAGGTGATACATCATGTCCCTGATTGACAAGTTATTTCCATAAGTGCCATCATGACTACGAAACAAGAAAGATATAATTGAAAACTTCTTTCAAGCAAGTCCAGCTGCCTTTGTTGCCTTATGAAGCCTTCAAGTGAATGTAGAACCATATAACCTTACAAGCCATTATAAGGGTGATCACCTATAGGTCAACGAATGAAACAGATATATAGAAAGAAGAGGAAAAACAACTTCCCAAGTTCGTAAAACTTTAGTTATGTAGAAAGCAAAAGAGCTGATGAATACAGGTATATATAAAATTGAAAGAAATTAAGATCCTTCAAATTTCGCTTTGGACGACATGCATGTAGCTTTGCCTGCATGTCACCAGCTATTTTTTGTTTTTAGTAAGGCGCTTCTCAAATATGACAAGGAGCTGGTTTCTAAAACAATATAAGAAAACCAATGAGTTAAATCATAACTAACGTATATCTACAAGAAACGGACAAAATATAATTTCGAAAAAAATTAGTGTCGTTGGTGATCAGAACGGAGCAAATTAAATACATGCAAACAGCGCAACGCCAATTTGAAAATACAAAAGAAAAAACATGCATTAAATATGATGCGTAACGAGTAACGCGTAGAAGTGTTTGAGAATAAATAGTTCATATATATAGCTATAGTACTACAAATAATGTGAAAAAGCAACATGAATAAGCCTCCATTATTGTTCAGTATTTACATTTTACATAATTAGTTCAATGAAGAGGGATAGAGAGAATAGTAAATAACTCCTTACCAGGCGTACAGCGCCTGAAGCTCATGGATTCTGCTTATTTGCCATATTGGAGATGTCTTTCAAAGCATTGTAAGACGCATTTATGTGGCCGGTACTCTTTTTTTCCCAAGCAGTCATCGACGCATTGTTCCATGACAGAAGCCTTAGGGTGACCATAATGAAGACCCGTGCATCGTACAAAAGCCTTAAAAATACAAGGTCCATAATGAAGCATGCCAAGCGGCCCTAGTCTTTTTCGCCAAACTTCACAACGGTCAAACTCCTCTTCGTGACAAACAATGATAGATTTCTTCGCTACGTCAAGTTGAGAGAAAGGAGCAAGCGGTTTGGGAAATGAAGAAGGACCAAAGGAAGTAGGGGCAATGGCATTAGCTTGAACCTTAAGTACAAGATCTGCAATGATAACCATTACCACCAGAACTCTTCTAATGAATTTTCCAACCATTGATTTTTTCCACTTGAGAAACCACCCTAACTAATATTGTATGCAAAAATTAATCTCAAAAGATAATGAAGGTTTAAATCCATCTATACATATCCTTCTTATAAGCAATTGAAAGGTGAGACAAATTTAAATAATATTTTTTGGCTGGTGTTCACGAGCTGGCAATTGAAAACTTTTACAAACATTCCTTACCATACATCAAGGGGTGATCCAATACCTACAACTATTGCAGGAGGGCACAATTCAAAACATTTCGAAAGAAACTAATGGTGCTAAACACGTAATCTTAGAATCTATCAAATTGAGATGACTCTGACTACTCGGTGCTAACAATAGGTGTCGAGGTCACCACTCAACCACATTTTTCTTAAAAAGAAGAAAAAAAATTTGGATGCGATAAAAAGACACCGACCATATCAAGTAGAGTAAACTAATATTTATGTCAAGCATGCATAAGATACTAAAGTATCGTTTGGATGCTTGATCGAGACAAAATGGTGCATGGGTGCTATGACATTACTTTAAAGAAAGCTTTATTTAAATGAGTGCTATGACATTACTTTAAAGAAAGCTTTATTTAAATGAAATTCTGTTTTGAGAATGTAACGTTTGGCAGCTAAAATATTGATCGTGGATGTTTAATAGTTTTGCTTTATTTTTCTCTCTTTTCCCCGAACACTATAATATTGAAAGAAATAGCCACCAAATTTTCTTTGAAAACACTTTGCACATAGAAGTTATATTGACTTTTTTTTTTTTTTCGAGGCCATTTCGTAAGCAAGTATTACAGCCAAAAAAATTAAGATTTTTGTCAACAATGACAAGGAGCTGGTTTCTTAAACATTCATATAAGAAAGCCAGTGAATTAATATCATAATTAAAATATATCTCCAAGACATTGGACAAATTATAATTTCCTGGATAATTTAGTATTGTTAGTGAAAAAGGAGGAAATCCATGCAAAACGCAACAAGGTGTTGAAGGAGGCCATCACCCATGTAAGAATTACAATGTTGACCAGCTCCTTCGCCAACAGCGAATCAAGCAGCCTCCAACCAACCGAGCGCAACTAGCTCTTCCAGCTTTAGCGCAGTCTGCATCCGCGTAAGCAGTGAAGCAATTGACATGTGATGAGATGCAGAAACGACGAGAACAAGACCTTTGTTTCAATTATAATGAGAATTCACCGTGGGCCATTAGTGCCAAGGATCGCAACTATTACTGAAAGTTCGCTTGTGGAAAAGTACTTACCAATTGTCTTCTAAGTATTCAATCTTCGATGATTCTTACGATCTTCGATTTTCATTAATTTTTTTAGGATTTTGTATATCTCACCACTTGAGTGTTGTGGATGTCATACAACCCAAATGTGATGTCTCCTTCCTTTCCACGTCTCACAGTCATCAAAGAGTTTCTCTCAAAGTTCTAATGGCCAACCACTCTGGAAATCTATCGTATAATCTTTTTCTAAACCATAGTTGTAATATGGGGTGGGATATTTAGGGATACTCTGATCTCAGATATCGGCCTTAAGATCACATGAAAAACTCTTCTTTCATTATTTTCCTTATTTTATTCCAAATTCAGGGCTTCTACTAATTGCGATCATATCTATCAACATATCACAATTGACCCCCGAAAGATGAGATTGATTAGTGAAATATCTTTTGCTAACAATTATTTGCTTATCTATCCCTCCACCATGTTATATTCCATAATAGTCAATTGGATCGGACATTATCATTGATTAAATCTCTAACTCATATAATTCTTAGTTCTCAATCTGTAACCTATTAGTCTCATATTATTTCAAAAAAAAATCACAAATATATATATATATATATATATATATATATTAACTTTGAATAAACCTTTTCACAAAATTTCACTGGTCAATGATTTCTTTTCAAGTCTAACTCTATACAAATATACTTAATACACTAGCTCATCAAGAGACTAGTGAATTCCTTGTTGGGCATTGATACATACTCATTTATCACGTACAAGATCGAACGTTGTCTTAAATATTTGACCTAGAAAGATCATTTAAATATGACTCGATCAAAGAACAAGCACACAATAAACAAACCTGTACAAACCTCTTAAGTCTAAGGATACCACAAGCTAATTGTGCTAAATAACATTCTAACCATCAGTGATCACTTTCAAAATGTATATATCCATATTCGATCTCGTTCAGTGCATGTACCTTTACAATATTCTCACACTTCTACTTAATGTTACCACCTCAATGATGGAGTTCATCATGCTATTTAATAGAGGCCTAACAAGAGTAGACATATTTGTGCATAAATATGTACCTCGATCTAGCACTACAACAAATCTGACTTTCAGCGGTGAAATTTTCAGTGGCAAAATACCTTTCGTCGCTGATTTCAGCGACTTTCAGCAACGATATTAATATTTCGTCACTGATAACGACAAGTAAACAACTTCAGCGACGACATAAAAAAATCATCGCCCAAAACTCCAATCGAATAGGAACCTCTCGTTCGAACCAGATAAAAAACCATTAAATTAAAACAGTGAACCAAACACTGTTCGAACATCATGATCCCGTTCGAACTCTATTCAGCGACGCTTAATTAATTCCGTTGCAAAAAAAAAAGTTGCTGAAAGTTTCAGTGATGAAATATGTTTGTCACCAAATTAAAACCTTCGTTCGATCGGCTATTATCGGTCGAACAGTAAGTTTTCGCAACGACATATTGGAATCATCGTTGATTGGAAACATCCGCGACGACCTACCATCGATGCAGAAAATTTCCCCGTTGTCGTTCACACAGGAAAGACGTCGTTCAAACAGGATGACACGTGTTCGTTGATGATTCATTGGTGTGTGCGGCTTCGAAGGCAATGTCAAGACGTGCCAAATACCGTTCGAACGAAATTATGTGTTCGAACGTAAACGATAGGTGTTCGTGTTTGGTTTGTTCAAGTGTGAGGCGTTGCAAGCAATGAAAAGACGTTGGCTGCAATGCCTGAACGCGTTCGAACAAATGTTTGGTATTTGAACGAGATTGATAGGTGTCCGTTTCTTGTTCATCTGTGATTAAGGCGTCACAGACAACGTCTCTTCGGTGCCTGCAACGCCTGACCTTGTGCGAACGTAGGTTCTGGTTCGAACGAGATTCGTGGGAGTTCGTAATTGAGGACCTTTAGATTGGTGCCATCTGTCCAACATGCGTTCGAACTACAATATATCGTTCGAACGAAATTCCAATCATCATCTTGTTCCCAAAACGTTCTGGTTTAGTTTTAAAAGCCTTTTGTTCAAACCATGTGGAATACACTTCATAAAGAAACAGTTAAAGGAGAATGCTCTATTTCATCCACGACTCTCCATTTTCTCCACCAGATTATTCTCGATTTCGTCTTCCTCAGGTACGGATCATCTCCGTAGCCTTTCATTTTTTCTGTTTCCATTTGCTTGTTGTTTGTCTTTTGTCCTTCATTTTTTCATTCTATCTTGCATTTCATTTCAGTTTTTGCATATATAAGATTAGCGTTGCACAAAAAAAAAAGGGGAAATTTGCTTTTTAGTCACTGAGTTTTACCCCTTTTCATTTTTAGTCCTAAAATTAATGGTTCAAATTTTTAGTCCTAGATCTTTTCATACTTAAAAAAAATAGTCCATCTGTTACCTTCCGTTAGTATGACTAACATAAATTTCATCCACGTCAGCATGCCTCTCTAAATTAGCATCAATTTCCACGTCATTCTTTTCACTAGGTAAACGACATACAGCTCACATCTAAACATAAATGAAAACGCTGCATTCAATGAATCAACCCGTGCGTTAAAGGATTCCGTCGCAGCAAAAAACACAGCGTTTTCATTTGTAAAGGACGCGCGTTTTAACCACTCTGTGATAACTCGGTTTCCTCCCATAGCCCAATTCAGCAATGGCCACTGTTCCTCTTCTCTTCCTCCTCCACCTCCACATTTCCTCCCTCTCTCCCATCTCTCTTTCCCTCTCCGAAAACCAGGCTCTCCTCAAACTCAAGAGATCATTCACCCATGCAGACGATCTAAGTTCCTGGGTTCCCGACTCCTCTCCTTGCTCGGCCAAGTGCAAGGGAGTCATTTGCTCTGGTGGCATCATCACCGGTCTCCATCTTGCAGGCTTAGGTCTTTCGGGAAAGATAGACGTCGACTCTTTACTTGACCTCGTCGAAATAGCTCATTCTTAGGTCCAATCCCAGATTTTCACAAGGTTGGTGTTTTAAAGTCTCTTTTACTAACAGGCAATCGGTTCTTTGGCGATATTCCTCCAGACTTTTTCTCTCATTTTACATCGTTGAAGAAACTCTGGCTTTCCCACAACCAATTAATGGGAACGATACCTGAGTCTGTGACTGAACTACCTCATATCATACAACTCCACCTCGAAAACAACCAGTTCACGGGAGGTATCCCGCCTTTGAATCAAACCTCGTTGAAACATCTCGATTTATCGAACAATAAATTGGAAGGTGAAATCCCTAAGAGCTTGTCGGTATTTGCTACGAATCCTTTTGATGGATATAAAGGACTTTGTGGGAAACCGCTCGACAAGGTTTGCGCGGATAAGGATAAAGCAACATCGGGCCCTGAAGCTGCAGTCTAGCCCAGCAACGACACCATCGTAGTGCTCTTGTTCCTTGCCATCATAGTGTTTCTCTTGGTTATATTTGGCTGTGGTATTTATGCGAAGTATAAGGATGACAACTTCAGTATCCTTGGTGTAAAAGAAATGGAGGACGATCAGGAAGTTAAGGTGCACGTGCCAAGTTCAAATCACAGCAAGGAAATGAAATACTCGACCTGGCTGAAAAGCGATTTAAAAAAAGGTTCAAGCCATGGAAAGAACGGGATAGGTGATCTTCTAATGCTGAATGATGAGAAGGGTACATTTGGGATGGCTGATTTGATGAAGGCTGCAGCAGAGGTGCTCGGCAATGGCGGGTTAGGTTCAGCAGGCCTCCTCCCTCCTCCGTTTCCACCTACTTCTGGTCTAGGGTTTACTCAAGAGATATGTGGAAAGACATATGTCGTCGTGGATGTTTGATCGGCTTAAGTCTCCAACGGAACGAAATGCACAGTTTCATTTAACTGGTTGGGAGCTATCGGTCGTTTAGGGCAATCAATTATGAAGTGGACGCTGACGTGGAAATATCAGCTTACGTAGAAAATGGACGCTGACGTGGATGAAATTTCTGTTAGTCATACTAACGGAAGGTAACGAATGGACTATTTTTTTTAAGTATGAAAAGATCTAGGACTAAAAATTTGAACCACTAAATTTTAGGACTAAAAATGAAAAGGGGTAAAAATCCAGTGACTAAAAAGCAAATTTCCCAAAAAAAAAAGGGGTAAGTTCTTTTTTTTTTTCTTCATTAGTAGGACCAAATGTGGTTTGTTTTGTTCTTTGTGTTTTTTTTGTTCTTCGTTACTTCAGATAACTTATCAATGATATTACACCATATCTAAATCTTCTCAAATGTGGTTTATCCACTGCGTTCTATATGTGTCCAATCGGATTACTTTTTCGTGTTTGTTCATATTGTTTGTAGCATTTTAGAGAATATTTTTATGTTCAACAACATAATCTACGTGTTGCCTAATAAATACCTTTGATTTCTCCCTGGCTAGTAAATGTCCTATTGTTCAATTTGCTCAAAATGTATTTTTAAGAATGAGATACTATAATTAAAAAGTATTTAGTTGGATAGTTGAAGAAAATTCAAAAGATAGAAAGACATTTTATAAGTTCACCAAAAGTTAATATTTACATGTATTTTATTTTATAAATTGTTCTCCATGATTAATAACATATTGTAAGATAGAAAGTATCCTTATGATTTTATATTATATAATCACTTTATTAATTATATACGAATTAATTTTAGATTTAATTATTTTGCAGCTTTCAAAATGGCACCAAGAAGACGTGCATCATCATCTTCACAAGCAGCTCAACCTAGAGAGTCATTGTCTATAGCTCAGCATCAAGCGTTGATTTATAAGAGACCGAATTGTTATTGAGCGAGTTGTTCGCTCGAGGGATTTCAACGAGTTGGAGTATGAAGGTCAGAGCATACAGTCTAACTTTGAGGAGAGGGGATGGGCTCAATTTCTCGGATCTACTGGTGACGTATACGTTGATCTTGTGCGTGACTTCTATGCACAAGTTCTTACTGTTGATGCCAATGTCGAGGAGCTGACTATCCAAGTGAGGGGAGTCTTTTTCACACTATCTACTAATATTATTGCTCAGTTTATTGGATTACTGAGACCCCAGGTGCCGGCATACCCGACCATTGGACCTCCGTTTGACATGACACCGGAAGAAGTGTGGAAGGAAGTTATGGGTGCAGATATGACTATGCCATCTACATTGATATGCCATCGAGATATGACAGCATTCTTCCAAATGCTTCATCTTATTATCGTTTAGGACGTGGCGCCGAAACATCACTAGTCCGAGCTTAGTTTCAAGCGTGGATTCCTTCTTGTTATGGTTGCGCGTCGAACTCCGATTGATCTCCCAGCTCTTATTGTTCAGCAGATACTTCGAGATGCACGGTATACATCCGAGCGAGATGGTCTCCCACATGGCTTGCTGATCTCGTGCATGTTGGTAGCTGCTGGTGTTCCTATTTTACCTGATGGGAAGATACGATGTCCAATTGGGCCAATATGTCATAGTACATTCAGTCCCAGTGCAGCTCATCTTGGTCAGGCTGGAGCACATGTTGCTGGGGATGTCGGCGCAGATGAGGACACCATGGACGGCGGACCGCCTCCTCGTAGCCAGCCCACACGACGAGGTAGATCATCCACTTATGAGGTTGGTCAGAGCTCCTCGAGCCAGGTCGAGCGTCCTCCATGGATGAACATGTTGTTGGAGGAGATTACGACGCGGATGGATGAGCGATTTGACAAGATTGAGGAGGAGATCCGTGAACTAAGGAAGGAACGAGACACTTGGTGGCGTCTATTATGTTTTAAGTATGTTGTGTGAGATTTTTTTTTTATTATTATTATGACTATGTATCGAGACTTTGGGATATTATGTATTTATGCATGTTATGCTATTATGATCACATTTTAGGATATTATGTTTTGATGCCTATTATATTATTATGATCATGCACTATTGCTGCAGCTTTTATATCAAACTTTTTAGCTCCTTTTTATGATCAATTATATTGTAAAGATATTTTATATTATATTTATAATGTAATATTTAAATCCACTACATTAGTCTATGAAAAAATATCAAAAGAAAAATATTATATATAGTAAACTTGTTGGGATATATATATATATATATCGATCTATATATAGTAAATATATAAACTTATTGATTGATAAATTAAATAGTAGATGAACACAAGTAACGATTCATATAAAAAATTGTACTTCTTTAGCTTCACCCGTATTCGAAATTATATTTTCTAATTTCTCATATTTAAATCCATTATAGTTGTTTAATGATTATATAACTTTAATTTTGATACATGAACTTAGTTTAATATAACTAATTTAAATCTGACTTTTTCATGAAAAAGGTTTAAATTAGCATTTGTGTATTTAAATCGGCTAAAGCATTAGCATTTATATATTAAAATCGGCTTTGGAATATCTAGTTCAAACCAAAATACCCGTTCGAACGAGACATTACACGTGTCATTTCAAAAGGCTTCTGCCATTGCATACGACGTCGTGTAATGCTTGTATTAAATGTTAAGAATATTTCCCACGTAAAGTTTGTTCGAGCGGGAACTTCTGGTTTGAACAGTTGTGTCTTAGGTACCGTTTTACTTAATTATATTCTCGGTCAAATATCTATGGTCCGTTCAAACAAATGTGTTACACACCGTTTAACTTAATTGCTTAAACGCACCGTGTAACCTAATGTAATATCTGGTCGAACGCAAATTGTTAATTCGAACGAATATGTTACGCACTATTTAACTTAATCTCTTAACGCACCGTTTAAGATAAATGTTTGTCGTTCGAACGAGTATTATAGGGTGGTCGAACGGAATTGCCACGAAGACAAAAAAAAAAAAAAGACTTGGCGTCGCGGGAATTTTCCTTCACGGCAATCTATTCAACAGAGACGAAGAGAAAGACGCCATTGAAATAGAGATGCAGAGCTCTACACTCCAGCGTCAAGAAATTTGAACCCATCTTTCGTCTTCCTTTTTAGTCATACGAGCTTGGTAAGTTATTCCTACCCATTCCCTTATTTTATTTTCTTCTCATTAATTTTAAAAATCCAAACTTTGAATATTTGTACCCATTTCGGTGATCAGTCCACGTGAAGCTTCTACTGCTTCTTGTGAGTCCAGGCAAACACAGGGGAAAGAAGCTTCTTGGTAAGCTTCTCTTGTTTTTGTGTTATTTTGTTGTCTATTTTTCTTGTGAAATTTTTATTCAGCAATTAAACCCAGCTCTCTCTCTTTGTCTCTCTGTCACTTTGGATTTTCCCTACAATTCACCTTGCTTAATCTTCAAGAAATGTGAACGTGGATTACTTGTATTATTTTGGTCAAGAAACATGAATTACTTTTATTATTTCATCTGTAAGGAGTCGGACGCATGATTTGCTGTTGAAGAAGATGGGAACATGTAATATTTCGGTAGGATCTCATTGATTATTTGAGTGATGCTGTGTAGATATGAGATTAAGCATATAATTGATGACTTTCCGTCTGCAATTTTTACAAGAAGAGTTATTTGAATTTGATACAGAGATGTCTGTTGAATGCACAACACTTTGAGCTAAAAATAACTTTGTGCAAAGTTTGCACTAGTGATTCTTTTAGGCTTAATTGTACTATAGGTCTTTGTGATTTCACTTATAATAAAATGACTCATCATAGCTTTTAAAATTTCTTAAAAAAGTCTCTAAAGTGATCAACTTGCTTGTAATGAATTAGTATATATATAGTTTCTTTATCTTATTACGGGAAAATATTGACTTATAATTTTAAAGTAGATGAACGTCATATTGCATGTCTCAGTAAGCTTTGTTGTTTGTTGTCTTTCTTAAAGGTGAGAAAGATGGATAAGAGTTGGATGAATGAAACTAATCGATTCGGGAAGAGGTATTTAGAAGGGGTAAAATAGTTCATGATTATGGCACGTGGATGTGTAGATGACAAGAATGAGATGAGGTGCTCTTGTCTGCGGTGTATGAATGTATACTTTCAAGAAGTGGGGAGAGTTGAGGATCATTTGATTGTGCATGGGATTGATAAAAGTTATACTAAATGGGTGTTGCACGGTGAACCATATGGTGAGTTTAGGCATGCTGATGCTATTGTGGATGATAGCAACAAGAATGAAGTGAATGATGCTGACGAACCGATCGAGGAAATAGATGAAATGTTGGAGGATATCGGTGCGGGGATGTTTACGGGTACAACATCTGAAGATGGAGGAAATAATGATGAACCAACTACAGGGGAATATGGAGCAAAGGATTTTGATCGCCTATTGGAAGATGCAAGACGTCCTCTTTATCCGGGTTGTGAGCGTTTTTCAAAGTTAGCATTCATTGTACGATTGATGCATATAAAGACCCTACACAATATAAGTATTGCAGCATTTAATATGATCTTAGATTTGATTAAAGAAGCTCTTCCAGAAGGAGAGACACTACCTAAATCATATAGGGAGGCAAGAACATTAAATCGGGGTCTGGGTCTTGATTATATACCCATACATGCATACGTCAATGACTGTATTTTGTTTTGGAAGGAAACAAAGAAGTTAGAAGTGTGCCCGGTATGTGGTGAATCTAGATGGGTCAATAGTGCAACAAAATGGAAGAAGGTTCCTAAGAAAGTTCTACGTCATTTCCGATTAATACTAAGATTGCAAAAGTTGTTTATTTCAAAGAAGACGGCTGAGGACATGAGATGGCATAGAGAAAAACGGATCCTAGATGAAGATAACTTGAGGCATCCGGCAGACTCGTTGGCATGGAAAGAGTTCGACAAGGAACATGAATGGTTTGGACGGGAAGCTCGCAATATTCGTCTTATGTTAGCCGCCGATAGATTTAATCCATTTGGCAATATGAGTACAAGTTATAGCATGTGGCCAGTGGTGCTTATGCCATACAATTTGCCACCTTGGAAGTGCATGAAGGATCCATTCTTTATGATGACATTACTTATTCCCGGACCAAGATCTCCAAGAAACGATATTGATGTTTACTTACAACCTTTGGTGGAAGAGTTAAAAATATTATGGGTCGAAGGTGTTCGTACATTTGATGCATCAACGTCTAGTTATTTTCAAATGCATGCAGTAGTGATGTAGACTATCAATGATTTCCCGGCATACGGTAATTTATCTGGCTGGAGTACGAAGGGAAAATTGGCATGTCCAACGTGTAACCAATCTACTGCTTTTAAATATCTATCACACAGTAGAAAGATGTGCTACATAGGTCATCGCCGTTATTTACCAATGGACCACAATTAGAGGAAGAATCGAACAATGTTTGATGGTGAAGACGAGTATGGGCTACCACCAAGAGAATTGTCAGGTGAGGATATATTAATGCAATTGTCGAGTGTAAGACTAGTACAGTTTAGTAAAGCTTTGAAGAAGAGAAAATGTACTAGGAGGAGTTGAATTGGACAAAGAAGTGTATATTTTTTGAGTTACCATACTGGTCAACTTTGAAAGTGCGCCACAATTTAGGATGTTATGCATATCGAGAAAAATATATGTGAGAATATTTTCAGGACATTGTTGAATATTGAGAGGAAAACGAAAGATACAGTGAACTCTTGTAAAGATTTAGCTAAGATGAAGGTGAAGAGGATTTACATCTACAACCTCATGGTCAATCCTATGTTATGCCGCATGCATGTTATACCTTAACAAAGAAAGAGAGGATTGAATTTTGTAATTGGGTGAGAAATGTAAAGTTTCCAGATGGGTATGCTTCTAATATCTCTCGTTGTGTGAAAGAGAATGAAGGTAAAATCACTGGAATGAAAAGTCACGATTGTCACGTATTTTTACAGCGTCTACTTCCAGTTGGGATTCGTGGTTATTTGACCAAAGATGTTCGGGTTGCAATAACAGAGCTGAGCCTATTTTTCAAGGATTTGTGTTCACGTACATTGAATATGGATGTCTTGAGGCATTTGGATGAAGATATTGGCATGATCCTATGTAAGTTGGAGAGAATACTTCCACCTTCATTCTTTGATGTAATGGTTCATTTGGCTGTCCACCTTCCTCGTGAAGCTATCCTCGCTGGCCCAGTACAATATCGGTGGATGTATCCGATGGAGCGGTTTTTGGGGAGACTTAAACGTTTGCACGCAATAAAGCACGCGCAGAGGGGTCAATCGCTGAGGCATATGTGGATTACGAGTGTCTGACGTTCTGTTCTATGTATCTTGGTGGTGTTGAGACACGTTTTAACAGAGGGACAAAAATATTGTTGGAGGAAATGAGCATCTGATACGTGATAAGTTCAGTATTTTTTCACAAGATGTTAGGCCATTAGGAGCTGAAGCAGGGTATGATTTGTTAGGAGCAGAGTTCAGAAAAGTTAGATGGTATGTGTTGAACAATTGCTTTGAGATTGATGCATACCTGAGGTAAATTCTCAATTATATTTCATATTGGTATTTTCAATTTCAATTCTTTACGTACATTTTTATTGATAAATAGTTTAACTATAGTGAACATATTGACATTCTAAAGAGACAAAGTTCAACCAATGTCGATGAGTCAGCATGAGGAAGAGTTTCCAAAGTGGTTCAAGAAACGTGTATGAATTCTTAACTAAGAAGACATTTATTTTATTTATATTGATATTATTTCATAGGATTTGTTTGCCATGTACTTATGATAATGTTTTGTTTTCATGTTTTATAGATTAACTTGCGTGATGAAAATCCGTCGAATGTGCATGATGATTTATATGCATTAGCATGTGGTCCTGATGAACGTGCTAAACGATACTCTGGATGTATCGTCGGAGGGGTTAGGTATCACACTATTGACCGAGAACAATGTCGTAAAACTCAAAACAATGGAGTGCTTGTTCCAAGAGATCACAATGGGAAAGATATTGATTTTTACGGTGTGGTATTGGATATCTTTGCATTACGATATTTACGAGGGAATGTCGTGTACTTATTCAAATGCGAATAGTGGGATGTGGAAAAACAGAATGTAGGTATACGCACAGATAAATATTTTACAAGTGTGAACACATCTCGCAAATGGTACCGAAATGATCCATTCATACTTTGTAGTCAAGCTAATCAAGTGTTTTATTTACCTGACACTGACTTTGATGGTCACTGGCGGGTGGTTCAAAAACTTGGTCATAGGAACATTTATGATATTCCTGAAGTGGTAGATAGTGGTGACAAGGAGATTGAAGAGGCAATACGGAACGAAGCATATCAAGAAACTGAATCCTTTCAGCTATTTGTAGATTTCGGGGATTATGATTTGATCCCATTGCATAGAAATGATGTTGAGCCCGAAACTATAGATTCTTCGACCGAAGTAGAGGAAATGGTTGAAGAAGACGACTTTATAGATGATGAAAGTGAGGAGGAAGAAGTCACCACCGATGAGGAAGAAAGTTTGTCGATTTCTACTGATGATGGCACGTCCACCGATGATACGAATTGATTGTGCTTTAATTTGTCAGGTTAGCATCATGGCGATAGGTGGAAAACGTCAGCGATCCGCTCTTACCATTTCATCAAACCATGTGGAGACTTCCCAACCTACGCAGTCTACCCCTGGTACAGCGCCGAGGGTGTCTGATGAAACACCTTTAAATAGCCCTCCTCTCGCACAGAGTAGCGTGGCCTGTAAGTTCTCTAAACTCTATATTACTTTTGGGTAGAGTAATTTTGACTATGCATTCACATAGATAACTCACTTGAATTATATTTCTAGCAACTACACCTACCAAACGAAGGCGTGGGAAGTCGAGAGGAGTAACTTTTGCCAAATTGCGGGCGAGCAGTAAGATACCAGTCAGTATCCCTGACGGGCACCGGGGCACAGATGGTGATGAATCTAGTCGTCTTGCGACATTGATTGGAACACTTGTTCGAATGCATGCTCCATTTGGTACGCCGACCTGGGCAAAGGTTCCGAATTCTATAAAAGAATATATCAAGGAGCGTGTTTTGGTATGTATCTAATTGTTTAATCACATCGCCCTCATATATATTACTAATTTGTTTTTGTGTTCTTTTTACAGGATGACTTCGAGCTCAATTATGATCGACGGAAGATAGAGAAGCTGTGAACTCTATAATGAATGAGGCTTTCAAAAATCACAAGGCAAAACTACACAAACATTTTAAGAAGTTCGGAGTAAGGATGAAGCATTGCAACATCGACCAGCAGATACGTCTGTAGAAAACTGGATTGCATGCTGTGAACTATTCTCCCAACCTTCTTATCAGGTAATTATAATATGAAAAGCAACGATATTTTTTTAATGATAAGCAGATTATGGATGTTATTGCATTTGCAGAGCATAGTCGAATTAACACCAATAATAGAGCGAAATTGAAGGTACACCACACTGGTGGTTCAAGACCATTTGTTTGGCATAGAAAGAAATTGGTAAGTATATTACATAATTATTACCACATTTTAATTTCATAGATTAGCTAAATTTTCTTCCTTTTGACCTATGAATTGTGCAACAAGACCCCGAGGTTGGAACACCAACAGCTGCAGATTTATATAGTAAGACGCATAATAAAAAAATGGTGAAGGGTGGATTTCTAATGTTGTTAAAGAAAATTATGTAACTAAACTTTTTCATATTATTTTGAAAGATTACTTTATTATGTTAATAGAATCCATAATTTAGTTTTATGATTGTAGGAGAAGATGGTGGAGATCCAATCCCAATCAACTACAGAGTCAGGAGCACCAAAAGACGTTGACATTTTTACTCAAGTCCTTGGGACAAGATCTGGCTATGTGAGAGGTTTGGGTCGCTCTGTGAAGCCTATTGCTGCCTCATCCTCTACTGTGTCCATACAAAGGGATCCCGAGCTTGTTCGTGAGTTAGAGGCAGCTAAAGCTACAATAGAGGAGCTGAAGGCAAGACAGAGCGAGTATGATAACCTAAAAAACCAACAAGCAGAAATGCAGGAGGCACAGAGGCAAATTCAAGAGCAACTTCAACTACTTAAGACACAATTTGCACAACAAGATTCGTAGGTAAGACTTCATTGGCAAATTATAAGGTTTTCATTGAGGGTTTTGATATTATTGATATTTTTTGGTATTGTTCATAATTTTGGATTAAGTTTTTGAATGTTTGAACATTTTCTAGGATTTGAACTTATGTGAACTAGATACACTTACTTTAAGAACCTACATTTGGAATTTCTCTTTCATATTTGAATTTATGGATTTTTATTATCTGTCACCACTTTTGAAAGGTTTACATATGCAGCATCAGTAATGGCTCTTAATTCTTCATATATATATGTCACCAAGAGCCACACCTAGTGGAGGCCTACACAAATTTTGCATTTACATGCATTCTGGTCTCTCCCAAGGTTTAATGCACCATTCTCATTCATTCTTTCTTCTAAACACAAGTGAAAAACGGACATAAATTTAGAGATTGAAAGGATTGTGTTTACAATCATTTAATTGAAATGACTTGTTTGATTTATTGCAGGAAGTACTGGCTGCATCTGGTTCCCTTATTGAAGTATCTTTCCAAAAGGCAGCCATATGTTGCACAGCTATGCACCGTGGGGCTGCACTAGCAACAATGTCTTATTTATCTTGTAAGCATAAAGTGTGTCATTTTCTTTACTTTCCTTTCCCCTTTATTTTTTCTTTATTGCAACCTTGCCAATTGTGATACATGAGGAAAGCTAGAAATGATCTCAATTGCACTGTATTTCTCTTGAATTTTGTTCTTTTTGTTGGTTGAGAGATTTATGGAATATTTGAAGTTTGTGATGATTTAGAGATTATGGAATATTTGAAGTTTGTGTTGGTTGAGAAATTTTAATATTTGAAGTTTGTTGGTTGAGTTGGAGAAGATTGTATGAGAATATTTCAAGTTTGTATTGGTTGAGAGATTTAGGGATTTGTAGTTTTGGTATTTGTAATTTGAGAATATCAGGTTTAATTTGGAGGTTCTGCAAAAAGATAACACGTTCGAACTGCATATCGAACGAGTAACTCATTCGAACCAAATTCACCTATTCGAACATAGATTACTTTCCGCGACGAAATTATTTCGTTGCTAATTTAGAAACGAAACAGACGAAATCCAGTTCGAACAGTCAACATTGTTCGAACCGCATCTCTGTTCGAACAACAACTCTTGTTCGAACGACAAATAATTTTCAGCTATGAAATACTTTCGTTGCCAATATGGTCACTAATTCTCATTCGCACGATATTAACTATTCGAACAGAATTATTTGTGACGAATTACAAATTCGTCGCTGAATATGTTAAAGGTAATTGCGACGAGATCATTCGTCGCAAATACTATCGTTCAAACGCAACTTGTGGTTCGAACACGTATTAGCGACGACCATTTCATCACTAAAAGTGCAACTTTGTGGTTTGGCAGGGTAACTTTCAGTGACGAAAAGTATCTTTCAGCAACGCAAATATCATCCTTCAACAGCGAAAAAGTTCGCCACTGAAAGTCACATTTTCAGCGACGAACCAATTTTCGCCGCTGAAGATCACTCATTTGCGTCGCTGTGAAATTCCGCCGCTGATGACTTTTAGCGACGGGCTTTCAGCAACAAATTGGCGACGAAAAAAAGTCGTCGCTGATAACCTTCAGCGATGAAAAAATTCGCCACTGAAAGTGAAAACTGTTGTAGTGTAGAACAAGTATCAAGTAAATAAGGAACCGAAAAATCATACTCTCGCCTTTGATTCATTAATTATTGACATGAATTTTCTATCATGTCAGTCAACAACATTCACATAATATCTTATGTCACTCAACAATATCTGCAATGATATCCCTTACCACCAAAACTCTTCTAATGAATTTTCCAACCATTTATTTTTTCCACTCGAGAAACCACCCTAGCTATTGTGTATAAAATTTACTCTCAAAAGATAATGAAGGTTTAAATCCTTCTATCCTTCTTATAAGCTATAGAAAGATGAGACAAATTTAAATAATTTTTTTTTGGCTGCTGTTCATGTGGCTTGAAAGCTTTTATAAACATACCTAACCATACAACTAACAAGTGGTGATCCAAAACCCACAGCTATTGCAGGAAGGAAGAAATCAAAACATTTTGAAGGAAACTGTTGGTGCTAAACACGTAATCTTAGAATCCATCGAATTCAAATTACCCTTATTTTTTTTGGATGAATTCAGATGACTGTGACTACTTGGTGCTGACAATAGGTGTCGAGGTCACCACTCAACCACATGTTTGTGGGAAAAGAAAATCTTAAAAAGAAGAAGGAAATTTTCGATGAGAAAAAAAGACACCGACCGTATCGAGTAGAATAAACTAATTATATATGTCAAGTATGCATAAGATATAAAAGTATCGTTTCGATGCTTGATCGAGACAAAATGGTGTATGGGTGCCATGACATTACATTAAAGAAAACTTTATTAACTGGAAATCTGTTTAGAGAAGGTAACTTATGGTAGCTAAAAATATTGATTGTGGATGTTTAACAGAAAAAATATGTAATTAATGTATTTAGTTGGGTTACTCATTAGGATTTCATGAGCCACTAAAAAGTTTATCAGGTACGTATTAAGTATGTTTAGAAAAAGGAAAAAAAAATCATTGCATTCCTCAATTAAACGGGACAAGGCTAAGGTTGCTATCAGGCTGATCAGTACGGACTAAATGTTCAATGTCGTCCATTCACAATTTTTACAGTACTAATTAATAAAGCTAGCTCAACCCAAAGTTAAGTTTTTCAATTTTCTCTCTTTTTCGCTAACACTATAATACTGAAAGAAATATCAACCAAATTCCCTTTTGAAAGCACTTTGCACATATAAGTTATATTGACGCATTTGCTGAGGATATGTTGATTGGTCATCAAATTCCGTGCGGATGACGTTGAAATCCGTCCTTACGGTTTGTCAAAATTTGTGACGAATTGAATCGCCACATGTTCCTGTTGGTATTAAAGGCAGGCCAGCATACAAGTCGGTCCTATAGCAGGGCACGATTGGTGCACGATTTTTTTTTTTTTGTTACCTAAAAACATGTGGCCGCACTTTGTCTTGATTTCAATTTTATTAAATGGATAGTAGTATGCACTTACTTAGCAAAAATAATAACTATCAGTACTCTTTGTTTCTCACTATCATCTTTCGTTTAGGTTTTTTTTTCAAAATCATCCATCCACCAAATCCAACAAGAATGAGTTTTTCCACTTACCCAACAGCTTGCAATAATTACCATTTGAAAGATTTAGATTTAAACAAAACACATTATTTATTTAATTTTTATGCTATATAGTAGTCTTAGATTAATTATGGCGCGGGTTCATAAGATTGGTCATCAACAATGTTACCATCCTCTGTGAAATTGACAAGCAAGATCATTGGGCTGGCATAGGCCGGCATTTATGAAAGAAATTTAGATGTTACAAAAACTAAAATATTAATTGATTGATCAACTTTTTTTAAAAAAAAAATTAAAAAAATCTAGATATATCTGTGATTTGACTTTAAAATGACTATTTAGATCATTATAAAACACAATTTAATCTAGTAAGGTATCAATGTAGGACTTAGCTCTTATAAAATCCATTTTACATTCATTTCCTTCTCTTGCTTTATCCGGTAGAAAGAGAGGTGTAATATTACAGGCCCAAGATTGCACCAAATTTTTTGCGTCTTTACTTCCGGACTCCAGCCCATTATGCTGGGCCGCTTTAGTTCTCTAAACAATTTGTCTGGTAATTGGAACAAACTATTGAGGATCGCAACTCGCAATGCAAAAGTAGAAGTAACCCTGATTTTTTGGAACAACGAGGGTGGAAGCTCTGATTGGACTCAAACAATTAACTCAAATTATAAGCTCTGATTAAAATGTTATTCTCCCTCTTTATGATTTGTGAAACTTCAAAAAAAACTGAAAGTCAAAAAGATTTGATAGATAATTCAGAATTTATAAAAAAAAAATTATAAGATTTTTAAAATTTAATTTTTGAATGAAAATTGGTGAAGAGTTTTAAAAGATATTGATTTATTTATTTAAATTTATAAAAAAAAATGTAGAGAAATATAATTTGATATAATTTTTTAATAAGAAAGAATCGAAGTTTGGTAAGCCTCTATTCTTTTGCAGAAAAACGAAAACAAAAAAAAAAATCGAAAGGAAAAAGGTTTGGTCGCTGTCGCTTCCACGTCACTCTCCTTTCCTCTCCTCTTTGAATCCAGACACAATAATAAATTTGGATTGACCCATTGGCCGCTTGCAGCCACCGCCACTTTGGCAGCACACACGATATTATGTGTCAAAGCGCGCATGCATGTGGATCACTCAAAATCATAAGGAAGTTCAATTGTCAAGTGGGTGCGGTCCATTTGAATATCAGCATCTGCTGTTTGTTTTACTTTCGGTTACCTTAGCTTACAACTACAGCACCCATACAGTTTATGAGCTGGGGCGGCCATGAAACAGGAAAATTATTAGAGTCCCACGTTTCTGAGAAAAAAGGAATTTTGCTGATCACAAATATGTCATAAATACATACATCAAAATAATATATAATTGACATAGACTTTGTTCTAATACATAGAGTTTACTTTCTAATTTTGAGTATCTGTCATAGTATATATATTATTTAGGGAACTAATTAAAGAAAAAATTAGGTTAGATTTATAATACACTTTTCATTTACCTGAATATTTTTTACATTTTCTGTTTTAACTCTTTTGGGCCTTGATGTATCCAAGAAATTATATTTTGTAATCTTTAATTCATTGACATATATTTTATACTTTACATGTTAAATTACTAATATACTTACACTTTTTACTCCCTATTACAATTTAACTATTAAAAATTGGAGTAACGTGATCTAATTTTTCATTGATTTAGGGGTATATATATGAACCTGTTTTGAGGTTTTGGGTCCAATATGTTATGATTAATGTCATACTTGCATGGAGAGTTAAAAACTTTGTTGTATAATTATTTACTAGCTATAATAAAAGGATTAAAGATGCGGTTAACAAATCTTAATTATCTTAAAAACAAGAATTTTAGAAAAGTACACATGATAGAGAGGCCTAAATACTGATATCTATTAGAAAGAAAGACAGAAACTTCCCTTTTTGGTATGGTATATATATTGTAAATACAAAATAGAAGTGGGAGGAAGTGGTCGGTCAGTGGCAAAATCAGGAATTTCCTGATCCTCGGGGACAACCTTTTTCATAGTGCTTGCTGCTTGTCAAATTTGTCAAGAAAAAACTAGAAATGCAATTCGCGTGTCAGATTGATAGAAAGACGAGAAAGGAAATTAGGAAGAAAAAAAATGAAAAGGGACAAGAAAGTCTAGTACATGTCATATGCTTGAGGCTCAACTCTCCAAGGACTGAGGTACTGAGGTAGTGTTCTTTTGTCGGCCTACAAAGTCTTGAAACACCAAAATATGGTTAGGGAGTTGGCATTTATCAAGAATTGATTGATGCGATATGTTTTCAGGAAGTGGGAAGAGAGCCTCGGACTTCAAATTTAATTCAGTTCGATGGATCCCATCAATTTTTTTTCTTTTTCTTTTTTATTTCAAGGCATGCATCCCATCAATTCAAACGATAAATAATATCACAACGTATGAAAATTAAGAAAAGTAATACTCAAAACTACCACTTCATTTGCAGTGTATCTCTCAATATTTTATAATCTTTAAAACAGACTCCTTCAAAATTTTAATCTTTAACACGTTATATGTTGACACGAAGAATTCCGCTTAGACTAGCATATAAGACTAAATAATTTTTAAAGATCAGTTTGAAATTCGATCGTTTGAGGACAAATTGAAGATGGGATACAGGAGTTCTGCCGTTACAAAATAAGAGTATTTTAATTACTACATGAATAGTGACCATGAAAATAAGAGACTAAGGTTTATAGAATTCTTTTTTCAACGAATAATTAATAATCTGTCCTCAAGCCATGAAGGTTCTCATGTCTGGATAATCTCAAATTGATATGAAATCCTTAATTTACTCCCAAAAATCGACATATAGGATTTTTTTTTTCATACCCAAATTAACTTGACCTTTATCTCTAATGAGATATGGGCGAATGACGACCCACTTTGAATTTTTTCGGGACAGAGAGTACGTGCTGAGTCATAATCAAGAGAATGACGGCAATTGGGATTGAAATACCTCCTAGTTTTACAATTAATGAGAGATAAATTGCCTCGATCTGCGAATATCTAGCAAATCCGGACACGCATTACCATGAATTTTCGTCTCAGTAATTTGCTTGCTTCTTTGTTCCATTCATTTATCTCTGCCTATCAAGCAATGGAATTTGGAGATGCGGTTGGACTCGGTGCTTTGTTGAAGACCATCCAATACCCAATTCATCCATTTCCAAAACCATCCCCAGAGAAAACTATATATATAATTTCCACATGCAACTCCAGCATGAGTTTTAACCCTAAGAGTGATAGAGTTTCCCATTAGTTTCGAGCATCTATTTCTTGAAACGCTTCAGGTTTAGATACCCTTACATAGCCAACGGCATTTGTCAATTTTGTGAAAAGTTTGGAACCAGAACACTTATATATGTGATTTTGGAGATTAGACTCCATTACCAATCTCTCCACAAAGAGAGGTTTGTCACTTGAGCCAAGGCTTATAAGCAGTATACAGTCTGGTTGATGTTATGTACACTATCCTATATTTGTTACACAGTACTTCTACTGGTTCAAGCAGAGAGGGAAAGAAAGCAAAGCTGAAAAGGCCCGCATGCAGATAAAAGAGGACGTAAAGCAAGTAAATCGAAAGAAAGAAAGTAAAGAGGCAAGACCGTGATTGGGATTAGAGCTTGACATGCTATATGACAATTTTGGGACTCGTATGTTTAGCGCTAGAAAGCAACAAAAGAGAGAAATGGAACATGAGGGAGGGAGATGGATACGGTCTAGCTAGGTTGTCATACTTGATGAGGAAAGCGACTTATCAGCCAGAGAAGCACAACTGTTTCTGATCAGTGCACAGGGTGGGGGCACACAGTAGACTAGTAGTGTGGGGCTAACTATGTATAAGGAGAGAAAACGGAAGATGGGGAGGGGATGGAGGGCTGGTGGCTCTGAAATATGTAGTATATGCTGCTGCTAAAGCGCTGATCCCCAGCAGTCAGCACAGCGCCCATATGCATTCCGTAAAAGAATAATTTGGGTAATCACGCCCCCAGCCATTGAATCAAGTTCCCTTAGCTATTTGGACTTTGATTAACAAATTCATTCTAAACCTGACGTTGTTCTGTGTGGATCATATATCTATGGAACTTCTAGGGTTTTTGGATTCCTTTCTTCTTCAGGTTCATAATTTCCCGTACTGGATACTGTTACGACTTTTCGGATTAGCATCCAGGCCGCAACAATCTGGATCTCTCTAATGGAGGAATATAGATATGCCGCAGGCCCGCACGCAGCCAAACTTAATCACCGAGTACAAGTGTATAACTTAGGCCTCCCAATAGGGACGTCGGAACCACTTCAAATTCTCAGATTTATTTTCCACCTGATCTTTTATGTTTATTTTTATATAAATATACTTAAAATTCTTTCATTTATTACATCGAGCATAATTAAGGGGTGTTTATTTATTAAAATTTTGAGAATCTTTTAAATATTAAAATTTATTGAGATTTATAAAAAATATAAAGTGTATATATAAAAATATATAATTTATTAAAATTTTTAAAATATATTTGATGTGATAAAAATTTTAAACCTTCAAAAAATTTAAAAAATAAACTCCCTCTAAATCACTTGGCCTTCATGAGCATATTAATTAACATCGCTGGTCGGGATCATCAATATTCAGAATGGACCCCAGCACAAAAATTATGGTTCGTTGGGGTAATGTCCAAGTGGATCGAGTACCTGGCCCCGTTGCAAGAGTCTTGTTGGGTTGTGTACGAGGTGTGGTCCTAAGCTTAGCCCCGTGGCTTAGCCTAGCTATAGCCTGTAGTACTGCGTACTATACTTGCCAGCATGTGTAATCCTGATCAAGAGATTAACAACTAATTACTCTTAAAAAAGACCTACCATTAAAGGGAGTGCATGATAAGTGATCTTATCTGGATAAATCATGAAAGATGGGGATAGAGCCGTAGAGGTCCCCAGTAGACTTCTGTAGGCTTTAGCTTTTAAGGATATGGCCGGTGGCACCACTGACCACGCCCACCTCCTCTGAACTTAAATTGACGTGACCTAATCATGCATATTTCCTCGATCGGAACTTCTCGGTAATTTCTGAGTGATATATATATATACACACACTCAAATAATCGATCATGTGAATCTCTTTAAGAGCTGTAGTGCTAGCTCTTTCACATGGTTGAAATTTCTTTTTTCTATAAAAAAAAAAAAAAACGAAAGAAATAGTTGGTTTATACTTCTTATTGACAAGCGTTAATTTTGTCTTCAAGTGGTGTCTCGAACTCATATTTTCGAAGAAGGGGTTTCACTATATCATATTGTGATTAGCATGTTATTTGGGCTATATATATGGTTCTGATCACGGGAGGTCCTGCACAAATCGGTCTGTTATACACTGACTTTCTGTACGATAGTACTTCACGGTTAACCTAGTTCATACCACGGCCTCTCAGGAGTAGTCCTAGATCCTAAAGGCAATTCTTCGACATATATACAGGGATTGTTCTGTTTTCTAGTGTCCCACGCGGCGTAGCTCTCACAGGCCATATATTGTTCAATAGTGAAAATGACGAAATTTTACTCTTGAACGAACTTAATCTCATCTGGGTAAGTTTTAATTCTACTGTTTGCAATGTTAAAGTTTTTCAAAAGTAAGTAATATAATATCTAATATTTTGAGATTAGATATTTATAAAAAAAATATCCCATATAAAAACTCTCACATTGTGTAAATATATTTATTAGTAGAAAATTTTATTAGCCCAGTGCACAATAGCTAACTACAACTGCTTTCTTCCGTTGCCATAAAAATGCTGCTAATTAAAAGCGAATTTTTACTGGCATTTTTAAAAAAAGCTCTTAGAAGAGATTTTTACCCGCGTTTTTTCAAAAAAAGCCGGAACATCTACAAAAGTCATAGAATGTAGAAGCGCTTTTTAACAACGCTGCCAAAATTCCACACACATATTGAAAAAACGCCGGTAAAAATCCATTCTAGCAGCTTTTTCTGAAAAAATGCCAGCAACGTCCCCTTTTAGTAGTTTTTTTGCGACTGATGGCTATATTTGGTTTAGATTTTAAAATAATTTTTGGTGTTTGTATTTTTTTAGGAATATTGTAAATTTTTTTGAAATTAGTGAAAAGTGTGTTAAAAGTTGTTGAAATTTGTAAAAATTTATTGGAATCGGTGAAAAGTTATTGAAATTGATGAAAAATGATTGTGAAAAGTTTTTTAAATGGTTTTGAAAACAATCAAAACATGGCCTTTTTTTTTTTTTTTTTTTTTATAAAAATACTAATTGGGTAACTACATGTACCCATTTGATTATAGGTTTCAATGCATCTCACACTCCTGTGGTATTCAAATATTATAATATATCCCCTTGGTAAAGAAAGTTGATTTGTGTCCTTGTAATAAACTTTTCGTTTAAAAAATATCCTCGGCCAGCGGCCTCCATTTGTCTTCGTTTAAAAAATTAACGGGAAGTAGTGACGTGGCATAAGTCAACTATATGTGCACGAATCAAAAAGCGTCATGTGTCTTTTTAGGCTCATTATCTCCATGTCAAAGGCCCAGTCAGTGCCCTGTCGTGTAAAATGAGTGTTTTTGCATACGTGGATTTGTCTTACACCTAATTAGTTTAGTGGATGACGAGGCGCTAACTGAGCCTTTAACGTGGAAATAGTGGGCCCAGAAAGATACATGACGCTTTTTGATTCGTACACAAGTGGTTTACTTATACCACGTCACCACTTTCTGTTAGTTTTTTAAACGAAAAGAGGTAAGAGAATATTTTTTAAACGGAAAGCTTGCCTCAGAGACACAAAATCAATTTTCTTTAGCAGAGGGATATATATGCAATATTCGAATACCACATGAGAGGTATGGGGTGCAAAAGAATACATATTTTTTAAGCCTTGATTATATATATGGCTTTTGGTTGTTCAACTTTATCTTTTTTACTTCCTAATTCTTGTCATTCGGATATAAAAGAATTTATGGTGACAAACTAAGAAAAAATGTTAAGCAAATGATGATATGTATACATCATACAAACATAAATGTCCAGATACATACATACATACATACATACATACATATATATATATATATATATATAAATATATATATATATATATAAAAAAGTCATTTGGTGCCTCCAAACTACCAGACAATCTCAAACAAGGGTTCTAATAACTCATTTGACATAATGAGCCTAAAACTACCAAATTTCATCTATTTGCGCCATTAAAAAACATCCAACGGTCAAAACCATGCCACATGTGTTATAAATGAGCCATGTATCATAATTTTGACTGTCGAATTTTATATCAGGGTGTAAATTGATTGATTTTGAAATTTTCAGGGTTTAATATGTCAAAGGTGGTAGTTGATACCTCTTTTTGAGATTGTTTTGATAGTTTGATGGTGTAAAGTGACTTTTATCCATATAAATAAAAACATGCATAAATTAATTGTATATCTGTATGTATTTATTTTTTTTAACATATACTATATTTTTGTATATATGTAAGGATACATACATACATATTCTTTGGGAACATATATGTACCTATGTGTCAATATAAAAAAGAGGACGAAAAAAATGGACTATCTCCAATTAGTAATTAAAATATATATATATACAAATGGCAAAAGCTGAGTAGTGTCTAATATTGCAAGAGAAAATTTTGTAAGTATATAAATTAGTAATTAAATATCCAGTGTTATTCATGTTATTGTATAATTTTACTTGTCATTATAACATCATGTGTTACTTTTTTGGGATGAACACATATAGGAAAAGATAGAAGCTTTTTCCAGTAGAGTGCATATCTGAGTGCAAGTCATACAATGAGCTTGAAGTCTACAGCAAGATCCTAGGAAAGAAAGCTGAATATGTGTGTGGTTTAGGGAGTGTGGTAATTTCTCATACTTCGTCGTCTTCAGCATCAATATTAGTTGATCTCGCTTACCAGCTAGAGCAGGCACGATCAGAGATTGAGAGATGCAAGCCGCAAGGGAGAAAGACTACGAAGAGTTGGCAGCCAAGCAAGCAGAGATAAAAGACATCTTACAAGAGCTGCAGGAGCGCTAAGAGATCCAAGAAAGATAGGAGGAGCATAAGCGGATGCAGGAGCTACATAGACTAGAGCTAGAGTTGCAGATGGAGGACCAAATGGAAAAATTCATGAGGAAGCTACAGCCAGCATAGTCATAATATAGGACAATTTATTTTATTATATATATTTATATTGTATTTGGTATGATTACAATATTATTATTTTACTCATTTCATTACTTTTCATATATTATTTTTAATATCTCTCTTATTGGATAATAAAATTGATGTCTTTTGATTAAGCATAAATTACTTTATTATATGTCTAATTGTTTATTTATTTGTTTATCTTAAAAAAGAAGAAGAAGAAAAAAACCAGTTCAAACATCATACAATGGGGTCGGACGCTCATCAGTGCTACCGTTCGCTCCAATAACATAGATCCAATCTCCTCGTTCTAACTTTATTGAACCATAACAAACAATCTCTCTCATTGTGTTCGAATAGAACGGCTTCACCTGCCACTATTCAAACACGGGCAAATAATAAAAAAACAAAAATTGTTAATGAATGTTGGAACAGGTAAGAACAATATGAATAAAAAAGCATTGAACTTTTAATTATTTCCGTTCAGATGGAATAGAACAGAAAGCACGCACCCGTCCGATCAATACTATGCTTGTTTGATTCAATTTTTTGGAACAGTCTGTCCATTCTGTTGCAACAACAACAAAAATTGATGTATCCCAGCCCATTTTATGTTGTTTGAACGGTAGTTTTTGGAACAAAAAAAATATTCAATAATGCTGTCATGTGATGCCTTTTTGGGATAGTTTCATCCGTCTCAAAAAATAAATTCTTGTGATAAAATCTGTCCCAAAAAACTTTTTTTTTAGGGCAAAATAATTTTTCAGCCCCACGAAAATATTTTGAAACCGGAATATTGAGACACCCATCGGAACAGATCCAATGCGTCCCAAAGGTGAATTGGGACGGAATCTTGAATTTTTTGGGACCTAATTTTCAGTCTAAAAAACAATTTTTTTGTAGTGATTAAAATATTTAATATAGTACAGTGTGCGACTTTACTGTCTGCAGGAATGTCCAATCGACAATAGAAACAATCCCCGAGACGTATGTAAATGGACAATGATGCATCTCAGAGCTAGCTAAGCTGAGGATAAGAATTAAAGGCCGAGAAGACGAAGCTATCAATTGGAAGCTACCATGATGACGATGAATTGCAATTGGTCTAAATCTTCGACGAATGACTTCACAGTTCAGAGCGCGAAGTGGGCAGAATAAACGCATCAACATCATGTTGAAGGCATCCTGCAGGCGACGGCCTATTTTACGCAACCAACTTGCTAAATCAGAGTTCAGACTTTGTATTGATCTTGAAATCTTTTTAAAAAAATTTTACAATCATTTTTTTATTAATTTTGATTTTTTTTACTAATTTTAATAATTTTTTACAAATTTCAATAATTTTTAACAAATTTTTTTACAAAATTTTAAGACTATATTTAAGATACAATTATTAATTAATTAATTGTCAAACTATATACATGTACGTACGTGTGGACGTTTCATAGGATGGGGCCTGCTTCGATTACCAATAGTGGCAAATTAAGTGAAATATTATCCAATTTAGACTTAGAGGATCCCGTTTAGTAGATCAAATATTATATATTTCTGTCTCTAGGGTGGGGAACACCATCACTAAGATAAGACTATTTAAACGAAGCCCAGAAAAAGAGAGCCAGCAAAAAATAAAAAAAAAGGCAGGAACCATTTAGCTAGCATACTTTTATAAGTCACAATATGTACATATAAAATAATCAATTTGGGCCTTCTTTGTTTCCATTTTCTCGACTACTTCTCATGACCCTAGTGTTATTTATATACTTTTGTGTATATATATTTTGAATTCTAGAATTATTATTAGGTCGGAAATGTCAGGATGAGAAAAGGGCAAATTACTCTTCTTTGGTTCGATCCAGTACATGTCTGAATTAATTCACCAGTATTTTGTGAATTTTTTTTTAATAACGAGAATTGTATACCATTCTCATGTTTGGACGTTTATGACAGACCTTATAATAGGTGAGGAGCGTACCGCAATTGAATAAGAAAACACAGATATAAATTTTTTTTATTTTGTTGTGATATTATTGATGTTGCACAAATTCTAATATTGATATTTTGTAACATTCTTGTTTTTCTAAAAAAATAAAGCTGGAGATGAGTTGAAACTCCCTTATGAAGTACTGAAAACAATTGCATATGTACACAGGGTCGATCAGTACTAAATCTCTATGCATGTGGCACGTCATTCGGTCGATGAACTTAACTACGTACGCTGAAGGATTTGGGTTCCTTATCATCTGATTACAGAATCTTTCCCACTGGGCGGTATGAAAAAAGGAGGCGCCTGCAAGTCAGTCTGGTTCATCCCTTTGGCTAAGCTTTTCCCACTAGCAGGACCAGCACACCATCAATGACACCGAAAGTCAAAATTCAGAACCTAACTAGCTACATGTCCTCTCTACGACTGGCCTATCAAATGAATAAAAGTAAACATTAACTGTGCAACTTGGGGGTGCATATGATTTTTATCTTCTTCTCTTTTTTTTTTTCCTCAGTGTGCGTATGATTTTTATCACAACTAAAGCCATTTCCCTCTGGAGGAGCTGCCGGCCTATTGCATCTAAGAACGAAAAAGACAAGCTCACAGGACCCAAATTAACCACATCATACGTGGGCCCCCAAACGTACAAACTTTCGCTCTCAGTTTCGTGGCAAGAGGCCATAAGAAGAAAATGGGAGAAAATTGATTTTTCTTCTCTTGTGGATGGAGAGATCGAGCTAGAAAGTAAAACAACTGTATGTTTCTGTTTGTTCCTCACCAATTCTCTCTCTGTGCATGCTAGGTCAACAATAACAACTTGTTGATCTAGTAGATGATCTATGGCTTGTTTTGTTTAGGGTTCAAGATTTCTTGGTCAAAGAAGAAGGCACCGACTATTCATTGCGTGATGCGAGCTCCGTTTTGGATCTCTGGGGCCTCGGAGATCTGGGAAAAGAATCTGTAGATCAAGAAACAAGTATTTCCAGGTGAGGTCTGTGCTGTAAATAGTCCATTTGATCATAAGATCTTAGACCCACCTTCTAATTTTCCTCTTAATACTTGCTTTAGGGTTGGATTATTGTTAATCAATTCCAGGGATGAAGTGTCAGTAGTCTATAATTAAGAAGGTCAAAATTGTAGTTGGGTACATCATGGACTTTGTGCATGAAGAAGAAGGATTTTCTGGCAGAGAGGAAGAAGAGGAAGCAAATAGAAGAAAAACTAATAACCTTTGTCTTCTCTCTTCTTCATCATCTTTTGCCTCTTCCAAGTCCAAAGGTTTTCCTTCTCGACACCAGAAGCCATGGCTGGAGGAAGATGAGTCTTATCAAGAAAAGCAAGTTAGATCCTATGCTCAGGCTGCACCAGCCGAAGCTGTGAATTTCACCAGCAAGCTAGATCTGATGGACTGGTCGCAAGGAAATGGATATGATGAAGCAGATTGCAGTGGTGGTGGTAGTGGTAGTGGTAGTGGGTCTATTGAAAAAGAGCATATGTTTGATAAGGTTGTGACACCAAGTGATGTAGGTAAGCTTAACCGCCTCGTCATACCAAAGCAATATGCCGAGAAGTACTTCCCCCTTGACTCTTCAACGAATGAGAACGGCCTTCTGCTGAGTTTCGAAGATCGCAGTGAGAAGCTATGGCGGTTCAGATATTCTTACTGGAACAGCAGCCAAAGCTATGTGATGACTAAGGGGTGGAGTCGCTTCGTGAAGGAGAAGAAGCTCGACGCCGGAGACATCGTGTCCTTTGTGCGTGGCGTGGGGGAGTTATTTAAAGACCGTTTATACATAGATTGGAGGCACCGTCCAACTGATGCACTGAATCCCAGATCGCTTACAAATCTTACAAATCTGAAGCTCGCGAATCAGCCACAGTTCCCGCGGTCTGTCAGATGGGCCAGCAGACTATACTCGCCGCCTTCGTCAGTGTCTGTTCCCATAGGAATGCCCCTACACCACGCGCAAGTACAAGAGCTGAACTATAATTTTCATCATCAACACCGCCATCAGTACCATAGTGGGATTCACGAATACAATGCCGCCGATTCGGGTTCTAGTTCGCTTTATTACCTGAGGTCATCGATCTCCCTTGATCACACTGAAGCAGCTTCCCAGAGAGGAAATCTTCCGGTGGTAATTGATTCTTTCCCAGTTGTTCAACGTGGTAAAACTGTGGGTAAACGCCTTAGGCTATTCGGTGTGAACATGGAATGTTGTGTACCAGAAGAACCAGACTTCCCCTTATTGTGTTCCAACACATTACCCCATGTCCCAGTGGCTTCACCATCTCCTCGTGATCTTGCCTCATTCTCTATGACTTCTCCCCAATTAAACCTACCCAACGCTTCCTCTATGTCGACAATACCAATATCGGAGTTTCCTGAGAAAGGAAAAGGCTCATTTGGCTTTTGATGAGGATTCCTGAGTGCATGTTCTGTGAATGAGGTTTTAAGCCAATTGAATCACTACTGCTTATTTTGAAGCGTTTCTTTGAGCTCAGATGCCGATGAAAGGTCTCCCTAGTCCCAACAATTTCTCCAATCTTCTAATTTCGACAATAATTGGAAGTTATTGAGGAGCAGTCTATCTTACTCTTTGAGTTTCATTTTTAACAGCATCTTTGTATACAGTAGTGGAGGGTTTGGAGGTTGTGAAGATCAAGAGACCGACAAAATATGCCATCAAGTTGAAATCTTTCAGCAGTGTATAATACGATATATGGATATCGATCTAAGCATGTCCCTATATATATATAATTTATAGTTACGCATTTTCTTTATTAGGGTTGGCATCCTTAATTGTACTATTCTTGACATTGCCACCATTGAGTTTGTTTTGGAAGAATCCATTCCTCTACACGATGGAGTCCTGTACAATATTCTCTCCGGCCTCTCCATCTCTCTCTTCCTAACCCCCACCGGCAGCATTAATTTCAAAGTTTAGGAAAGCAAAATATTGCCGATTACTGTTTAAACAGCTGCGTTTTCAAAGTTACTTCTTGGTCCAATTATCAGCTCTCTCTCTCCCTCTCTCCCTCTCCCTCTTCAATCTTCATAGGTTCTCAGTTTCGATAGGTTATGTTGTTCTTCCTGCGCTGCTGTTGCTGCTGCGGCGACTTAATTAGGCACGTTTTGCACTGATGCGCCGAAAGTTGCAGCACTGTGAAAAGGTACGTAATACTATCCGCATTTTTCTTCCTAACTTTTCCATTAAATTTCTATTTCCTTCATTAATTGATCAGCAGTTACCTTGTTAATTTTACCTTGGTAATTCATATTTTCTCCTAAGCAGCCACATTCCTGATCTCTAGCCGGAGTACTACTATTGCTTTACAAAAAGATTCTTCGTGTAGAATAAAGTGGACGTTCACCAAATGGGTAAGGCTCTTCTTGTGAGATTAGTCAGAAAAGTTATACTCTTTTTGACTTGTATGTATATCTTTGAAGATCCGTTGCTGTTTTATATCTATAGGTTAAGTGAGATTCAAATAGCTAAAAAGATCGAAAAACACCTCCCTTTTTGTGGTAATAATTAATTAATTAATCAATCGAATATCTAGACTGAATGCCGCATATATTTGTCATGACAAATATCTAAGTGCTAGATCTCTTGCCTATATATATAACAACGTAACACTCTTTTATTATATACTCCTCCTGATTGGTTATTACATCAATTAATTTCCATAAACTTTAGTGGAGTACTCACTGTAATTATAAACATGGGAAGGAGGAAATATATATACTCTTCTTGAGTACTAAATATTATGGGTTCCTTTTCATCGAAGATAACTATATATAGAGGTAACACTATAAGAAAGGTTGTTCTCTTACATGCTAATTGCTTACTTATTTGTTCTGAGCTTGGGAATTGGATGTGATGTCTATATAGTTTGTTAAGAAGTTTCAGGGAATTAAGTAATTTCAAAGATGTGTTTATCGTGTGGGAAATATTACACATTGTAGCTAGCTAGAAGCAAATTAATTAACAACATTACATGGTATATATGGAATGAGAAACGAAAGAACAGCTTTAAGAAACTATAGACATGCATGCCGCAGAAATTAACCTTGCTAGAAATTAACAAAACTTAATGAAATACTAGTGCTGCTGTAAAGACTAAAGCCTAATTAATATACAATATATAGGAAGAATATTCAAACTGTACATGGAGTAGCCCACATATCTCATAAGTACTCGGCCGAACTTCCTGAAATTTTTTAACTTGCAAAATTGACTAGTATCTAACCAATTGATTTCAGAACCAAGGAAACATAAGCATATAATATTATGCCAGCTCTCATGCATGCAACGGCCGAGACAAATTAATTCAGATAATCATCTCGACTAATGAATAGCATTGTAGTACTATTTTGTGAGCTGGAAAGTGAACCCCATCCACCAGAATATCAAATTGATGTATCCTTTAAAATTTTGATATTCCAGTATTCTTACTACTGCTTAAGCAGCTTGCTTTCACATATATCAGACCTGATTACTGCAGTACTGCAAACCTAAGCACAATTTTTTTTTTTTTTTTCTAAGCAAACGTGAAATTTCATTTCACCGGAAACATTACAACAATACTGAGTGCAAATAAGCCTCTAAAGCCCAATACAATGAACAGGGGCATAAAACCCATAACAGCAATATTAAAGGCCTGAAGTCCCAAGCACAATTAATATTATCATCAGTATCCCTACATTGAACACACCATCGGCATGAGATACTGTTTGAATTCTTTAATATATATCTCACTTGCAGAAAATGGTACATTGAATCCCCAAATTAAACTTATATATCAGTTTTTGTTATTGACTTTTTTTGGCTCTCCGAGTACTTCAATTACAGACATTTACACACCCATTTGGAGACGTACATTAATTTGCTCTAATTACAAAAAACTGCATTAATTTGTAGAAGGAAGGAAGCGACATCATGTTCGTGCATAATAAAGGTAGAGAGAGCTATATCTGACAAGATCCAAATTTCTGATTACAATTAGCTGAACTGTAATCAAACTACAGTGCACGCCAGCTGCACTCTCTAAAATTAGGGACAAATATTGTCTGTTTGAGTCAACTGAAAGCGGCCTGTTCACTGGCAATGGAAGCAAGCTGCGCGCGCGCTTCACTGAACAGCATTCAGTACTGCGACCAATTCCCAAATTACAGAAGACGACAGTAATGGCCCTCAACCCGAGCTTTGCAATATTGATTCTATAAGGGAGCTGCTATGGTCCAGGCCAACTCTTTTGAACGCTATTAACGTCCATGCTTATCGACTAATGTGCGTCTTCACTCACAAGATCACTAATTGGTACGTACAGAAAGAAACAGTAGAGATGCGATCAAGCTAATAACAAGTAATGCATAGTTAAGCAGTTCAGAATTGTCATTAATTTACTCCAATTTCGGTTGCAATTAAGGACTATATAGGGATTAATTCCGTCTAATTTATATTTATTTAATAGCCTACAACAGTAATTGCTAACTTCGAAATATTGCAGTAGATCATGGGAGATTCTGTTGTGTGAGGCTATTTATATTGATCAACAGCTTATAATATATGCATGGTACTCAAAATCTGTGACCTAGCTAGCTTCAAAGAAATAACCTATTATATATATATACACTCTACTCTTCAAACTATCGTCTTATTTATAAGTTGCTTCCCAAACCAACAATTCTTAACATGTAGCCCTCTAAACTACCCCTTTTTTTTCGCTTTGTTTTTTTTTTTTTTGGCAAACAATGCCATAAGTTTATTAACTCGGAGAAAGCCAAAACCGATGTAATAATGTCATGATGACATAATAGGAGGTTGGTGCAGATCTGCAGTGGATGTTGGGAATTATGACCCTCGGAGAAGCAAAGGCAAGATTATTGTTTCCTCTTATAATGATCAATACACTACTGGAAAGCTGGCTATATACCCTCAAATTCGAAAGGCGCACCTAGAAAGGAGAAGGGACTCGGCTAGGCTGAGGACGCAGACATAATTGAGGATGAAAAGTTATTAAAGAAGCCACGTGCATGGAGTTCTAAGGGACGTCATTCTTTTCTTTGTTGTGGTTCCTTTTGTTCTTTCTTTTGGTACTCAGACTTCATGCAGGCCGCGTGCAATGTAATTCACTGTATATATGGGAAATTGCATGGACCAGGAGGCTATATGCATAAATTAGATTAGGCTTTGAAAAGATTAGTGTAGACTATACGTACATATATTCCGGATGAAAGTGACACCTATTCCATGATTCAGCAACTCCAAAACATCCCTATGTCTGGAAAGCTGGCTTATAAACTACCCGTAATCAAATTCGAAAGGCAAGCACCTTGAAGAAAGAGTAGTAAGGGACTCGGGGCTGAGGACGTCAGAGCAAGTGAATTGAGGATGAAAAGTTTATGAAGGCCCAGATACGTAATCGGTAGTTCTGGGGACGTCATTAGAAATGCTTGTGGTGTCCTTTTGTTCTTTCATTTGTGGTGATCTCCTCCAAAACTTCCTTCAGACTTCATTCATCTCTCAAATACAGGCCGCGTGCAATGTATTTTCACTGACCACCCCCCTATATGGCTATCAAACCTTGAATTGCATGGACCACCTAATTTCCTCTAGCCACTCTTGTTGAGGCTATATGGGTAACTATAAATTAGATTAGGCTTTGGAAAAACAAGAGAGAGGGAGTTTGAGCGCCTGGAGTGTAGACTATGTACATATATTCCGAGTTACCCCAGATGAAAGTGACACCTTTTCGTGCCCTTATTCCAGCAAATGACACATACTCCAAAACATCCCTGTGTCTATCAAATTCGATTTTCTAAAGCCACGTGCCTATCATATCATCGCGTTGTCAAACTCTATCAAACCTGGCATGGACCGATCTCTATCCTATATGTTAACTTTGATTGGCCGTACATATATTCCGATATGAAAGTTTTTCGATAACTAGCATAATTGTTATGTCTTCAAGGCTTTTCCAAAAAAGCTATCCGCGTTTCAAACTCTTGGTGAATTGCATAATGTTAACTTTATTTCGTAATCAATGTTTTGATAACAGATAATTATAATAAATAGATTTGATCAAAGAGGGCCAAAAATACAAAGAAGAATTTCAAGAAACATGGAGTTCAAAGCTTGAAGACCTTAATTAGAGTATATTTTGTAACTCCAAAACTTACTAGATAGAATGACCTGAATCACACACATTTTATAAATCATGTAAAATTCATTTCATTAATTTGTTCCACCTTTTTTATAATTCAAAATATTTCCAAATAAACTCTCATACTTTCAAAGTAATATTTCATGAATTTATTTAAAATTTAGAAGTCAAAAATTACTTGAAAAAATAATTGGTTTGCACTCCATTTTTACGTCACTTTCCAGTTGCAGCTGGTAAGTGACAAGCTTCTGATTATTCCGGAAGCATTACCGGTTGCAATTGGTAAAATAACGTTTAGGAATATCTTTTATTTTTAAAAATTTGTTATTGTTTCAATGGCTATGTATACCAGATACACCAGTATGTTTCCAGATCGACCAGTAGTAACAGAAAGATTTTTGAAAAATTGAATGACTGTTATTTTTTAAATGGGTCTTTAAAAGTAACCCTTGTAAGAGATTTTTATGTTGAAAAAGCCTTTCATTATCATTCCCAAAAACTCATACAAATCCTAGAAATTAAATTTCCCCACATTATTCAAAGCTTACACAAAAAACGTTTCACACTCAAGCCCCACTATTTGTGTGAGCTAGAGATATAAAGCTTTCGTTGTAAAATTTACTCTTAGAGAGATATTTCATCTTGTAATTCTTTATTCAAAAGATTGTGATCTCTTTAGTGAGGTTTGTTTACTAAAGAAAAAAATTTGAAGATGACATATCTCAAATTTGACGAAATTCCTTTTGGTGTGGAATAAGTTAGGAGAGGGCATATCTACTCTAACTTAGATTGGAGCTTGAGTGAGGTATTTCAAGTTTGTGTAAAGACCATCTCTTAGGTATAAGGGAGAGTTAATGGAAATCCTTAGGACTTGTGGAGAAGCTAAAGAAGTGTAGGCGGATTTACCGAATAATCTAAAAAATTTTGTTTTTGCTCTTTCTCCTTACATTTAGCACTTATATTTACTTTGTGATATTCTTATTTTTATCCTGTATTAATTTAATTTATTAGATCAGTTTCTATCAATCAAAATTTTAGAAGAATTTTTTTAAAAAATTTTAAAACTCAGTTCACCCTCTATCTTGCTCAATGCTGAACTCTAACTAGTAGATGGGAGTCGGGATTGACCCTACAGGTGAGTAAATATACGAGGGATAATGAAACCCATTGGCGTAGACCCGGCAGTAGTTACATAACGGTCCTGTTAGTGGGGAGAAAAGTTATACATATAGGTTGCGAAGAAAAAGACCAAGTGGTAGCTATGGTGACAAGCATCGGTGTTAGGGGAATATTATTGTGTCCTCAGACGTAGGATCCACTTTTCTTGGAAAAGTTGACACGCTTTAGTAGCTAGGCTTCTTTTTTCTGTAAATGGGGCATGGGGTTAACTTTTACCACTTTTGTGCATATGGGAAATTGTTTATCTTATTCGAATCCCACTCGCATATTCATGCAATCTATTCCTTTATAAGGTAGATATATCGGATTATTTATGCAATCATTACTTTAGAAGCTAAACAAGAAATTAATCAAAAATTTGAACTTAAACCCATACATATCTTCGTAGAAAAGGAGTTTGTGGTGACAAAAACCCGCTTTCAAGGGGGAAAAAATGGAAAATTAAAAACTAATAATTGGTATGGAAAAGACCAATTTATTCATGAAAACGATAACTTTTAAGTCAAGAAACAATAGGACATGGGATCACTCAGTTGACCCTATTTGTCATCTCTTTTATTAATTAATTTATTTTTTCATTTGTGAGTATTTGGACTCCCTATCCTGTCCTTTTGTTCTTTAGTTAATGTTCAATCTATATATAAATGTTGCCCAAATTCTTTTGTTATCCCTGAATTAAGCAAAGCAATAATCAATAGAAGGAAGATGGACAAAAAAATCGACAGGTGTACAATCTTAATAGTTGGATTTAAGGGGCAAATTATTAATCGTTGATAGTTTAAAGGGGTGATTATCAAAGACTACAATTGAAAAAAAATTTACAAAATAAAAAGATAATGGGTTAATTACAATTTTTTCCCTCAAACTACCATCTGATTCTCAAATACCCTCACAAACTTTAACTCGTTGCAACTCACCCCATAAACTATACTTTTCATTGCGATTTCATCCCTTAACTGATTGAAGTTGTTATATCGAATGGTTTCTATTTCACGTAACAGACATGTGACCTTCTCCTTACGTGAAAAAATAATTTTACCCTCGTTTGAGTCCTCTCTAGTCTTCTACAATGCTTATAGCAATTTGTAGAGCCACAAAATAATATGTAATTAGTTGATTTTTTTTTATTAAAAAAAAGATAACTCATTTAGAATCGAGCTGGTAAATTTGTCTTTTTAAGTAAGGAGAAGGTCACTTATCGTTTACGTGGACAAAAACATTCGATATAACAACTTCAACAGGTTGGAGGATGAAATCGCAACGAAAAATATAGTTTGATAGGGCGAGTTACAACGAGTTAAAGTTTGTAAGGTATTTGAAAATCGGATAATAGTTTGAAGGGAAAAATTGTAATTACTCCAAAGATAATTTATGATGATAAAACATTATTTTTCTTTTTAAATTACAAAGTGCATGGAGAAATTTATTAGCAGAACCCTTCTTGAGGTGAATATCACCTAAGTCCCCATAGAAGACCTCCTCTAAATAAATCGATATACTAATTGCAATTTGCCTAATCTCTTTCTCTCATGAGAAACAGAAAGGGATAAATATAAAGTTTGTTCTTGTAGTTTACGAAATCAAATAAGTGTTTAAATTTTAAAACACATAAAATTAGTCCTTAAAGTTTAATATTTATTGAGACTTTAGTCATTTCGGAACCCTTCAAATATGAATGATTTTAAACTTTAGAGAATAATTTTATGTGTTTTAAAGTTTAATGATTTATTTGATTTTAGCATACCCACAAAGTCGAATGTTGTATTTATTCCAAAAAGAAATAACTCGGCTTGGGTTGTACTACTATTGGGTAGATGGGCCAAATCATAGGGACCAAAATAGTTGGGTTTCTTTCGGGCCCAATCAGTAGCAAGATTTCGGATGAAGTCTGCAGGCCCATCTATATGCTTACTTCGCAGTTACGCTCCTACTTGCAAAGAGGTGCGGGACGCGGAGAACGGAGAGATGCCCAGCGTCAGCGGTTAACTGTTCGAAGAGACAGAGGGATTTTGAAGATGGGGTACATGTGTGTCCAGTGCGGGTTCAGGATCAAAACCTTGTTCGTGCAGTACTCTCCCGGCAACATCCGACTCATGAAATGTGTACAATTAAATCTCAAACTTTCCTTTCCTTTTTGTTTGAATTCCATTTTACATACTTCCCCAGAAAAAATAAATGAAAAAGATTCCGTTTTCAATGGTGCTATTACTTGATTGCTTTATCTGATTTATTTGGGAACAACTTTGATAGGAGAATTGCAAGGAGGTTGCTGATGAGTACATCGAATGTGAAACTATGGTATCACAGTATTACTGTTATTACTTTAAAGGGAAAGTTTAGAACTTTAAGCTAGATGCCTCGACATCCCCCCTCTTAATCGTTTCAGACGTTGCTTGTTAGTGTTTACGGTCCCATTTGAGTTAATTCTTTTTCCGTGTTTCTCTTTGGCTCGTAGATTCTTCTGATAGATTTGATTCTTCACAAGCCCAAAGCATACAGACATTTACTCTATAACGTGCTCAAGCAGGAATCTCCACATTTCGAGGTACACATGAACAACCAACAAACCTTTCTATAACTTTTACATTCCCCGCCCCCTTCTCTGTCCACCTAAACGATTTTGGTGTGCTAGTGGTGGCACGAATTGCTCATTCACCACTATTGTACCGTAGTTATGGTCTTTTTCTGTTCTCTGCACGAGTTCTTTACCATGTAGCAGTATTCTATCAGTTATTTTCTTGCGTTTAATGGTTTTCTTATCGACAAAGGGGAGTTCACCACCTTCGGTTTATCTGCTTTATTTGTATAATGACGCTGTCTCTCGAAATAAGAGTGGCATGTTGCTTGTTTGACTAATATGCAGGGTTTCTGGTGGAAATCAGCTATTGGTTATCTTCTTTTGGATGCTTGTATCCATTGTTATAAGGGTGTTCTATTTTCATTCTTAGATTGTTCAGGTTGTTGAATAATTTATTGAACTAATGGTACGATTATAATTGAGTGCCTTAGCTATATATGCTAGACAGGACTCTTGTTTTAGAGAGTAGTGAAACAGAGTGGGGGTTGTCAATGAGCTTTTCTTCATTAGTCTGGACATGTCGAAAGGTTTGCTTCTTCACCTGTATAAAGTGAACAGGAATTTTATCCTTCAAACTTTAAAGGGTTTGGAATTTGTATGTTGACAAACTAATGCACTTGCCAATTATGGTTTTAGATGTTTACAGATGTCTTTCTTGGGAACTTTTTGTTACTTTCTACTTTTGTTCTTGCAATGAAGATATTTCTGACCAGATCAGTTGGAACTGCAAGGTAAGCGTATGCATTATCTATTGAGCCGTTCGCTTACGTTAAACATAAAAGGACAGTGGTTTGTTAGGAACAAGATTTCATTAAGCAGCATTGAGCAGAAATCAACAGGGGACTTTCTCAATCAGTCCTGTTTGATCGATGAGCTCTACAATATAGACGAAGTACAGAAATAAGTGTTTCCTGAGTTTGTGATCCATTAGTAGTTACAAGTTACATTACCTATGGCGAAAGGCGACTAAAATGAGACAAGGTACATTATTGATATGATCCTCTTGAAATCAATGACTTCAAATTCCAGAACAACAAAAAGGATCGAACGAATTTATGAAAATTTATACATAATAAGAAAGAGGAAATCTTGGATAAAATGGTTTGCTGATTTGCAAAAGAAGATCCCTGGATATGCTGGGTAGAGGTGAGTTGGTTCGGGCTTAAGGTAATATGGTACCAACAGAAAGCCTGACAGACTAAAGATAGAGTTTTAGCAGATGATCACGTGAGAAGGGCCAAGGCCTAGAAAGATACCCAATTGAGAATGACTCTATTAACCAACCTTAAGTATATACTTGAGTGACCTTTGTTTCAGATTTCTATTTATAACCTACAACTGTTGTATTACCAATTGATTTTGCATATCATGAACTGCAGGTATGAAGACATTTTGCTTGCAATGTTGATCTCAAGCTACTTCAAGATTTTTCTTATTGCCATGATGGTATGATTCTCCAATGTCAATTGAGCTATGAACAACATAGTACATAACACATTGTCTGGTTTCCTTTTGTCTTCTTAGACTAGTCTCTATTTTTTATTACAATGAATATTTCCTCTTAACTTTGGTCAATCATTCTACAGGTCTGGGAGTTTCCATCTTCTGCAATTTTCATCATTGATTTATTTGTGTTATCATCCAACACAATGGCAGTAAAAGGTCAGTTGTAGTTACAGTTCTTAGTAGATGACAAACAATAATTGATAAAAAAAAAAGACAAACAATAATTATTATTGACACTGTTGTTGGTAACATCAGCAATTATTCTTGCATGCCTTATTGTGAATTCCACTACTACTTTGAACTTAAGGCCCTTGACCGTTTCAGTCACTTGAATAAATATAATCTTCATCCCCTTTTTGTACCCTGCTTGTAATTTGTCATAAACAGTTTAGTGTAAACCTGCATTGAAATGAAGCAGAACTGTTGACCAACTCCATATTGAGTCTGAATTTTCTTTCCGCTTAAATCTGTCCTGAAATTTATGAATACTGCACGCACGTCTATAATTTTTATTTGAGGTTGCTCAAAAGTATTGTGATATGATTACAGAGTTATTAACCTTTCTTATAAGAAAATATAGTATCTACCTTTCCTTCGACATATAATTTTAAATTGGTAAACTGTCCACCATAGCGAATCTCTTGTCGTGTGTAACTTGTTGCCAGTTGTAAAGTCAATTTGTAAGAGCTATAAAAGCTTGCTCATCTTTAGATTAGGACATTGAGGCTTGGAGTTGACCTCATATTGTCAGCTATTGCTTGACGTACATCGATAACCGAATATATTGCAATCTTAGTCCATCCACACTATCTTTTTGTAAAACTCAAATGTCTGCAACACTCATATGTCTACGGTCTCATTTTAAGTTTGTGTTGCTTGATATTAGCATTTAGGGTTTAGGGTATTAAGGGAAAAGATTTTAGGCGCAAAGTATGGTAGAAGGGTCTTTGGTAGCAGCAGCAGTATAAAATAGAAAGAAACAGTGCAAATAACTATAATGCATTAGTTCGTGGGTAGTAAGTGATAGTAATGATTATAGTGGTACATTGCTTACTGGTAAGAAGTAAAGGAATTATTTTTTTGTAGAATTAGTGCTTTAATAAATGGTAGTTTCTCTGCTATATGTTCCTGGTTTAAAACCTACACAATGAAACCTACATTGTGTAGGTTTCTGGTTGGCATCCTTGAAGGACCACTTGTACCCCATTGGGGCTGGGCTCTTTTGCAGCAGTCAGCCATCCATCGTATCGGGGTTGCATTCTTATTCCTGCAAAAGAATTTTTCTTCTTGCTAGCCCATGTTTAGTAGTTTTCATTGTAATTCCTCGTAAGGAAGTTTAAAACAAAATTATCAGTACTTTTACGATGCTCTACTTCGAATGAATAAGTAAGTGGTGTTATACTGATACAGATTTAACCTACACCATCTGATAATGTTTCTTCTCTTTGTCAAGAATCTTTAATAGCTTTATTATCGGTTCTGAGAATGCAATCTTGGAAGCTATATTGAAGTGAAAACATGTAATTGCCAACTTTATTGGTGACAACTCTTTTTAGACAATAGGATAATTTTCTTCTTTAATTTAACCTTTCCAATAGTACTTCTGCAAACTAATCTTCATTTTAAAGCATTTTAGGGACAAAATTTGTTTTTCGTCTAATACCACATTCTTCCTTAACTAAGTTTCTTGCTTGACTATAGGCATGACCTTCGTAATATAGCTTTGAGCTCATATTTCTGACACTTGCCTAAGGCATCTGTTTCTAATATGATTCTTTTATTGTGCGAAAGTCAACTTATTGAAGTTTATACATTTCTTTTTCAATATCTATAATTATTTGTTATCCTTGTCATGTTAAAAAAACATTTTTTTTTCAGCTTGTCCGTCGAGGGTTCTAATTATTGTGAATCCCGAGAAAACATTGCCCTGATTTGTTTTTCTTTGACTTCTTTCTGAAATTCTATGACCTTAAAAGCTATATGTGGTTGTAGTTTTAAACCTCATCAAATTTAAGGAAATCCTACAAATTCAAGGAATTCTTTCTCAACCTCTGTCTTTATAAGAGAAACTTATTCTGTTTCTTTGGCAATTTTCACAAATTAGCTTAGAGTGTTTTAAGTGTTCAGTTATTTTGGAGAACAGTAGGATGTTGTCTATGTTGACAATGCTGAAATCTTTATCTTTACAGATTACAACCATCCATTGCTTAAAAGCTTGTACAATTTTCAATTCAAAAGTATTTCATTTCGTTAGTGATGTCTTCTGGGAGTATGGAAAGCAGTGAATGTTTTTGACACTTCACTCAATTGTATTTGTCAGTATTCTCATTTGCAATCAAATTTGCTAAATATTTTGCACCTTCGGCTTGGTTAACCAAATCATTTTTTCTCAAGATAAAATATCCATCTAGTTCGAAATATCATTTAAGTTTTTTATAGTTGATCATTGTATCAGCTTCTCCTTTTTTGACTTCACGTATGGTATTGCTTGTCTCCTCAATTACCTTTTGTCTTGAACATCAAATTCTTGTATATCCTGTTTGCATATTTGCTTTACTCTAATAATTACATACCAATTTTTAAGCACTAGGTTATGGTATCTAGGTCTTATAAACTTCACTTATAATGGATCTTCACTGAAGTCATCCCCAAGGATTTTATACACCCCGTATGCTGATCCACTGGGTCTATTTATTGTGTGATACCTGAAATCAACATGCTTCAGAGGCGTAAAATCAACTTCACTTTTAATGGATCTTCACTGAAGTCATCCCCAAGGATTTTATACACCCCGTGTGCTGATCCACTGGGTCTATTTATTGTGTGATACCTGAAATCACCATGCTTCAGAGGTGTAAAATCTTGACCACACTTGTTACATTTATGCTTATCATTGAAGAGAATAGGAATGAACTCATCTTTTGGAGTCAGGGTAATAGATTTTTGATAATATGCATTCTTCAATAATGACGGCGGAAATCATCTTCTTATAAGAAATCTTGATGTGTACTTGGGAAATAAAGAATTCTGGGTACTATGATTTTTGGTTTTTTTTTTATAATTGAGACGTTCATGATTCTGATATTCTAGGCAAAATCACACTTCCCCTTGACAAACTATCAGCCTGTTTGCAATGTGCCCCCAAACTATGATTGTAGGCAGTTGACCCCCTAAACTATCATATTTTGGCAATTTGCCCTCCCATTTATGATTTCACCACTAGGATGAATAAAAAAAGTAGGCCAAGTGGCACAATCTCAATGATCATATTTTAACCAAGAGGATATACTGCAAAAAAGTAGTAGGGTAGGGTTTCAACTACCAACAGTCATAGTTTTGAGATACATTGCAACTGGGTTGATAGATTGCATGAATAAATGTAGTCTTCCCTACATTCTCTTTGCGAATCCCTACTATCTGTTCATCTTACCAATTGGAGCTTTTCATAAGCTTCCATTTATTGATATGCATAAGGTATATGTTTTATAAACTAACGACTATGATTGTCATTTGCTGTTTGGAAGTGAGAATTTGTTGTCTTTGCACAGCTTTTTCTTTCTCATTTTCTTTGAGGTTTTGTACCGAGCATGGGAATTTGTACTGTTTTCATGACCATAGCTTCTTTGAGAATGCGCATCTTTTCTTTCTGTGATTAGAATTGTTGCATGTCTCGTATGTTCCTAAGATGTTTTAGGAGCTTGAAAACTTCTTCTACTGTTGTTTGGAATGAGTAATATCTATCAACAATCTATGGTCCCTTCTAACTCAAAAATAAGGGATTTTCCCCTAGAGCTTGTATTTTTATTGGACCAGCATGGTTGTTTTATTCCTCATTAACATCGTATAATAGCCATTGCTTAGGCACCTCTACATCCTTCCAATCTATCCTCGGGAGTGGTTTCAGTTTTTAAACGTCCAGGTTCAAATATTTCTATTCAGAGATGTTGTAAAGGTCTGAGGCAGTTATGTCAAATGGATTTGTCTTCAATGAAGTGAAAGATCCTAATACCTAGGGTTTCATGTCTATATCTGTGGTTTTAATTTTGATGCTATCATGTGTTCTAAATTGGGCTTACTAATGAAAATAAAGTAATTTGGCTTTATATTAACTGAAGCTACCCCTTTTCTGGGTTTATGCTCCAATTATTACTTTGAGTGGATCCCTAGATCTTTTATCTAGGACCACAGCTAAGATGGAAGTGTCCAACATTTGATCCACTAGAGCTGTAAGGATATTGGATGCCATGTAGACCTATTTCCTGGAGAAACTTTTGATTGTCAGGGTGTTGTGCTCCAGTAGCTTCCTCGCCAATTTTTCATTGTACCTTGTTGTCTCCGATTTGAGAAATTAAGGGCTAAAAGGTCTTGAGTTTGGTAGGGAGAGACAAAAACTGACTTCGTCTTTTAGGGAATAACATGTTGGTTTGATTAGACGGCCATTTGGTGTTCCTTGTTAGCACAGCTGAAAGTAAATATCAGTAAGGTGTTGTCATGTGTAATGGCTTTGTCGCATTTGGGTTGGAGGAGTTAAAGTCATGGTGTTTGTTAAACAATTGCTAGTACCAGTGATTTGATATGAATATCAAAAACACGTGATGCATTTGAGCTTTGAGGATGTTCTTCCAACAAAGAAGCATGGGTTCTAGGTTTGAAATAGGTCTTACTCCTAAATGGTTCAAATGCATACGTCAATGAAGCTTAATCCATCCACGAATAGCATTCATATAAAGAAATTACATCCTGCTAAAAAAACTTAAGCAAAAGCAAACATAATGAGAATGGGGTATTTTTGCAGACTCTAGATAAACTTGTTGCCTACAATTATAGGTTTGATCTCATATGAAAGCATGTTGTAGGTTTAGAAGAAGTTCCTGTACGATTCTAGGGACTATATGATGTAGTTGTACTTTATTCTGCACATGTTAACTGCGGCAACTCACAGAATGTTTTTTGTTCCTTCAGTTACTCTCAGTAGAACTAAGCATCAAATGGAAAATGTGAATCATAATTTGTTTGTTGCTTCTGCTCAGTTACTCCCCGCATTGCCTAGAACCTTTAATGAACCTAACTTCTTTCATTTTCTTTTTCTCCCTTGGGTTGTTTTGCAAACCAGTTATGACAGAAGCTGCAATGAGTAGTTGCATAGGAGCCTGCGTCAGTGCACACGCTGTTAAGCTCTTGACCTCTCAGGTGCTCTAGCCAAGATTTTCGAATATGCAACTTCAAGAGTGGTATAAATGCCTGGATCCTGGTATTGAAATGCGACGAAACAGAACCTGATTCTTGTTTTATGGTAAATTCTTTCCCCTGCCCATGCTGCGGTTAATATGTGAAGTTCAAACAAACATAGTCAGTCTTGTGAAGTAAATTCACCGGCTATATTTTCTGGCCATTAAAGCCGAATTGGTCCCTGCAGTTCTTTAGCTTTATAATTAATAAATTTAAATCGTAGCGTGGTGTTGTATGTAATTTCCCATCTGGTGTAACTTTTTTTTTTTTTTTTTTTCTTTTCTAAGCAGTCAAACTTTATTCAAACTAGAGAAAAGGAGTTCGAGGGGGTTCAAAAGTGTCCACCCGAGTTACAGAAAGCGGTAGAAACGAAACATTAATATGTTTTGTCTGCGAGGGGCCCATTGGAGTTTTCAGTTGACATTTCTATCCAAAATCTCCTTGATTCTATCTGCATATTCGGCAATAGGGCCTTAAGAAAAGAGATTCATTTTTGTGACTTCCTCTGTATACAAGGAGAGTCTCCTTCAACAATGACATTCTCTAAATAGAGCTGGAGAGCCAAGTGACAGGCTATTAGGCAAGCTCGAAATTCTGTTGGAAGAGGGTTGCCAGTAAATGAAAAATCACCCCAGGCTTGGTGGATCTGTCCATCTACTGATCTGTTAACTACTGCTGGATATGTCATCTGATCTCGTATGGCTGCGTCATAATTTAGTTTGTGGACCTCAGCAGGTGGGGGATTCCATTTTAGACATTTCATCTGACTCAGTATCAGTCCATGCCCTAGGTGCTCAGTTAGCCTGTTATGAATGATCTGCTCAGCTCCAAAGGATCCCAGTTAAGCCCTTCATGCACCATTTGGTTTCTAGAGAACCAAATTGTGTCAATTATAATAGCTGCTTGTAGGAGGAAAGGAAATCTTTGAGAGATCAAAGAGGTTGCTAGGGAGGTGGAGGCATTCATTAGGAAAGTGAGCCAAGATTGAATATCCAGGTTCTGCATTCCAGATTAGTTTTTTTTTTCCCCAAAGCAAATGAACTTTATTGAAATATAAAAGCGACGCCTCAAGGCGGTTCAAAAGAGTCAGCACTAGAATAAACAAATGCAGTAAAGAAGGGGAAATGAAATAAATCCAAAACGAAAGTGGCCGGCAATCCATCCAGCAAGTAGGTGAGCCATTTGGTTTTGTCTTCTAGGCGCCCATTGAATCTTCTAATCCGGGTGGGCATGCAAAAGCTCCCTGATTTTTTCAATATACCCCAAAAGTGGTCCTTCAACAAGGAAGTCTGTATCCAGAATAGAGCAGCAGCACAATAAAGAATCCCCATAAAAAATGACTTGCTTCAAATTAACATGGTGAGCCGTTTGACAAGCTGAGAGGCAGGCTCGAATTTCTGGGAGAAGGGGGTTCGAGGTTAAGACATAGTCACCCCAAGCCTGGATAAGAATTCCATTCGGTGGTCTACAAACTACGCCCAAAAAAGCTGTACTTCCACGTACGGCTGCATCGAAATTGACCTTGAAGAAACCAGGAAAAGGACGTTGCCATCTGAGTTGCTGAACAGCTTCTATTTCTGACCAGGCTGCCAAATGTTCGCAGAGTCTTCTTTTCATATCCATCATCATTTCTAAAGGTCCCTGAAGCTTACCCTGGTGGACCATTAGATTCCGAGAAAACCAGATGGTGTCTATAATTACCGCAGCTTGCAAGAGGAAATCTCTTTCCGAGATAAAATCTTTAGAAGATGTTCGTTTAGTGTATTTTGTGAGAATTTTTTGTGTTTTGAGAATTTTTAAGTGATGTTAACTTTATTGGTATGCGTGCTGTAGTTGTTTTTAGGTGATGTTAAAAAACATGTTTGGTTTGTGTATTCTCAAGATTCAAAAAATTCTTAAAATGTAAAAAAACCGAACAAACTCTAAGTTAAGAGAAGAAGAGGAATTCCTCAGTATAGTGATCCAAGATCTGATATCAAGCTGTTGCATATGGTCTAAAATCAGAGGCCATTTAGCTTACGCCGTAGAATTCGAGCATTTGAACACTAGATGAAAAGATGCTCCAGGGATTCTTTCTCCGCTTTGCACAAGGGGCAAAGGAAGAATTCTCTAGGTGTCTGATCCTCAAGGAAAAGCTATTTGTCTCTAACCGGCAGAGCTCCAGCTGCCAACTTCCAAAGAAGGAGCTGTAGACGAGCTTGAATTTTAGCAGACGAGTTTTTCCCAGTTAAAAAAGGGGGGCCTAAACTAGGATTATGAAATCTATTGCTCTGATCGAGGAGATGAGCAGATTTCACCGAGAAAGACCCCGAATTTTCAAGCTGCCAAGTGATTGTATCAGCTTGGAGATGGCCGATTGGGTGTAAACTTAAGATAATCTGAGCACATTTAGGAGAAAAAAAGGGAGAAGATAAGCTCTCTATTCCACTGCAGAGTGGATGGGCTTAAGAGGTCTTGAACTTTGCTGAAAACATTCAGTTGAACAATCTTCGAGTGTGGGAAAGCCTTGAAGGAAGGAAGGAATTCCCGGCACCCATGGATCAGTCCAAATGCAATTTGTCTCTAACTGGCAAAGCTCCAACTGCCAACTTCCAAAGAAGGAGTTTTAGATGAGCTTGAATTTTAGCAGACCAGAGTTTTTTCCAGTTAAAAGAGGGGCCTAAACTAAGATTATGAAATTTATTGCTCTGATCGAGGAGATAAGCGGATTTCACCGAGGAAGACCCCTAATTTTCAGGCTGCTAAGTGATTGTATCAACTTGGAGATGGCCGATTGGATGTAAACTTAAGATAATCTGAGCACATTCAGAAGAAAAAAAGGGAGAAGATAAGCTCTCTATTCCACTGCAGAGTGGATGGGCTTAAGAGGTCTTGAACTTTGCTGAAAACATCCAGTTGAACAATCTGCGAGTGTGGGAAAGCCTCGAAGTAAGGCATTCCTGGCACCCATGGATCAGTCCAAATGTTCACTGAAGCACCATCTCGGATTATATACAGTAGTCCCTTCCTCAAGATGTCACGGGTTGCCCAAATGCCCTGCCAAATCCAAGTTGAAGTTGCTTTGAGAGCCTTTACCCATAGGGCCTCTGGTCTATTATACATAAACCATCCGAGTTTTGAGATGAGAGCCCTGTTGATATCAGCCATCCGCCTAAGTCCTAAACTTCCCAATTCCTTTGGTTGACACATTGATGACCAAGCAAAAGGCGTAAAGCCTTTGTGATTGCTTGAGAAGCCCCAGAAAAAATTCTTGAAACTTCGGTCTAAGTCCGTGCACCATCCTTTAAGAAGAAGGAAGGTTGACATGGAGTAGGAAGGCATAGATGCAGCAACTGATTTGATTAAAGTAAGATGCCCCGCTTGGGATAAGCATTTAGCTTTCCACCCATCAAGCTACCTTAAGATTCTATCCTTAACGTCACTGAAAGCTATCTTCCTTAATCTTGGAATGTGCAAGGGTAGTCCCAATTATTTCCCCCCATTCTCCGATTATCAAAAACTCAGCTCTTGACAGATTACAGCTCTCAAATTGGACTCCGAATTGGGGCTGAAAATGACTCCAGATTTTAGAATAGTTTATGCGCTGTCCCGACCAAGTTGAATACTCCTGTAAACATTCCTTAATATTGGCAGCAACCTCCTCACTCGCTTTGCTGAAAATGATGAGGTCATCAGCAAAATTCAAATGGGAGATTTGCGGTGCACCTCAGCTGATTCTAACTCCTTTAAAGGATCCCTGATTTTTAGCATGAAGCAAAAGCCTAGATAAACTTTCAGCACACAAAATAAAGAGGAAATGTGAGATAGGGTCTCCTTGATGGAGCCCCCTTTGAGGAGTGAAGAGACCAAAAGGAGATCCATTTAAGAGAATGGAATATGAAACCGTGGAAACAAATTTGATTAATCAAGTGAATCCAAGTTTTAGAAAAACCCGAATACCGAAATACTTCAAAGAGAAAAGGCCATTCCACTCGGTCATAAGCCTTTTCCATATCAATCTTGAGAGCCATAGGACCTCTCTTTCCTTTCTTGTTACGGATGGTGTGCAGAAGTTCATGGGCAATGATAGAGTTTTCTTGGATGAGACAGTGAGCAACGAAACTAGTTTGCATAGTAGAAATAATCTGAGGTAAGTAGAATTTGATCCGGTTGGCTAAATTTTTTGAAATGATTTTGTAAAGGACACTACAAAGGCTTATGGGGCGGTAGTGAGAGGCTAGAATGGGGTTCTGTTCTTTTGGAATCAGCACTATGTTGGTGTGGTTTCGGAATTTGAGGAGAAAACCCGATTCAAAAAACCTTTGGACAGCCAAGATTACGTCAGAATTCACAATGGGCCAGTAAGATTGGTAAAACAAAGCTGTAATACCGTCCAGTCCGGGTGAAAGTTTGTCTGCGAAAAATTAACTTACCAATTCTCTTTTTGATCTGAGAATTCTTCGATAATCTTCAGGTTCTTGTCGAACTCATAATCCCGAGATTCCACAATAGCAGCTCAAGTGTTCTGCCTCTTTCCTCTCCACGCTCACAATTATCTTAGGGTTTTCTCTGAGTTCTGATAGCCAACTCTTAGACTAATAATTAGTCAATTCCATTAATTTGGGCAGACTATCTCATAGCTATCCTTTATATATGAAAACCCTAGCTGTGATAGTGCGTGGATCGTTAGGGATCTCAAATCTCGGCCGTAGGATCACATGGAAAAACTCATTTTTCATTAACTCCCTTATATTCTTTTATTCCGAATTTTGGGCTTCTACTAATTGTAATCATGTCCATCAACATATTACAATTCACCCCCGAGAATTTTGAGATTGATTTGTGAAATCCCTTTTGCTAACAATTATTAACTTTATTTATCCTTCTACCATGCTATATTCCACATGAGCCAATAGGATCAGAATAATATCACCGATTAAATCCCTAGCTTATTCTTAATTCCAATCTGCAACTTGTTGAACTCCTAAATTGTTTCCAAAATAATTTATTAATTACACTGGCCAGTGATTTTCCAGAGTTCAACCCCATACAGATTTAATGAATATATTATCTCTTTAAGAGACTGGTGGAATCCTTAGTGAGCATTTATAGAAAACTATTTACTATATACAAGACCCAACTTTGTTTGGAATATTTGACCAATAAAGATCATCACCAAATGACTTGGTCAGAGCACAAGTATACAACAAACAATTCCATATAAACCTCTCAGGTCTAAGGATACTATAAGTTGATTGTATCGAATATCATTCTCACCATCGGTGATCACTTCTAGAAGATATTCATATTTGATCCCGTTCAATGCATGTACTCTTACAGTGCATCCACTTGTTTGCTTAAGGTCACCACCTCAATGACAGAGTCCACCATCCTATTTAATAGAGGCACAACGAGTGTAGACCTGTATATATAAACATGTACCTTGGTCTAGAACAAACGTCAAGTAAACAAGGAACCAAAAAGTCATACTCTCCGCCTTCGATTCATTAATCATTGGCATGACTTCTCTACAATGTCACTTAACAATAAAACTGTGTGACATCTTATGTCACAACACAATACCCATAAATAAATAAACATATATGATAAACACAAAAGAAATAATTATCTTATAATCATCCTTTAATAAAACTGGTTTTTAAGGCATACTTCTTACACCAGGTGCCTTAGAAGCCCCAATAGATCGAACATCTTGGAGAATTTTAGTAGCATCAGGAACTTGGCAGAGAAAATCATTATCAAAGTTAGATATAACAGGGGAGATTAGATTTCTAATATCGCCTGAGAGTAAGGGAGAATATGTGGAGAAGAGGTTCCAGAAATTTGAGCAGAGATAGGTACCGATATCCTCCTTGGTGTTCAACTAATTCCCTTCCTCCATTTTGATTCCTTCAATACAATTTTGTCGCATTCGTATGATAGTCGTCAAGTGGAAATACAAAGTGTTGAGTTCAAGTGTTGCCAATCATTGAATTCGTGACATGCTTTTCCACAATTGTTCTTCATTCTTCAAAGTTTCTTTCAAGTCAAATTGCAACTAGGCCTCCTGGATTTCAATTTGGGGAGTGGGATGGAGAGTTTGGAGTCGTTGAATTTCTTTCTCGCAGGTTCGAATTTTGTCCTTGATATCGCCAAAAGTAATTCTATTTCATATTCTAAACTCCGGCTTGAGAATCTTAGTCTTTTGGCACAACTGATAAGTGGGTGATCCAGGTACATAAGCTCGCCAAGAATGATCCACAACTTCATGACAAGGAGTCTTCACCCAAAACGCCTCAAAACGAAAGGGACACGGTCCCAAACTCAGATCTCCAAAAGTGTCTAGTAGTAAAGGCGAGTGATCAGACGTAGTTCTAGCACTATGAGTAATTGTGGCTCTCGAAAATAAAATACGCCAATCTCCATTTGATACTTTGCTGTCCAATCTTTCGTGGATCAAAGCTACTCTTGATCTCTTGTTACTCCAGGTGAAAATAGGTCCAAACAACCCCAAATCCACCCAACCATTACTATGCATGAACTGTCTCATTTATATTGCTAAAGCTTCTGTAACTGGTCTGCCTCCCTTGAGATACCACATAATTGAAGTCACCTAAACATAACCAAGCTCCACCAAAATTTGTGGCGATAGCAGAGAGTTGATCCTAAAAACGTCTCTTCTCATGCTAGAGAGTTGGACCATAAACGAGCGTAAGCATCCAAGGGACATGCCCCGGGTCTGAAAACATCATCAAATTAAATATGTGAGGAGAAATGGTTGTAACATCAAAATCAAACCTTTCCATCCAACCGAACACCAGCCCTCCGCTTCTACCTCTAGGGGGTTGCTCTAGAAAATTCAAAAAACCGATACGACGAAGAACATAATTGACCTGGTTAATTTTTGTTTCAACCAGGAAAATGCAATTAGGATTTTGTCTCCTAATTGCCGCCCGAAGAGATCAGATTGCCGCCGAACAGACGAGACCATGACAGTTTCAGTGGAGTAGCCTCATAGTTGAGGTGGGGGTAAGGTAAGGTCCGCCACCTAGCCATGTTATGAGACTCATCCATTTGATGCCCCACAGAGAAAGTAATGGAGGTTTTGGATAGGGAAAAGGGTTGAGGGTTAAGAGGGATGGTGTCTATCGAATCATCAGGAGAAAGTGGGTCTTGAGCCCAGTTGAGATTAAGGATGGCCTCCGTGACATCCTTGGCAGTTTCAAGATGGTTGGTCGAAAGGGTAAGGTTGTGAGAAAGTTAGGTTAGGCTAGATTGGGTTTCAAGGGTGAGAAGTGGGCTTTGGATAGCAATCTTGAAAGGGCCGAGATTGGGGGGAGGGGTGGAAATTAAGCCTAAGGTAAGGGTAGGGAGAAAAAAGCTTGGGGGCCCAAAAAGAGGAAATTCCCAGGAGCCTGTGGTCCTAGAAAACTGCTGTAGTTCTCATCCAAAACATGGGGTGTCAAAGAATTAGGATATATGTTGCATGGTAGGGTAGTGCGGGTGATCAACCTCGGGTTGCTCGGAGATGTCAGGGACAAGGTCTGACATGCAGGTTGTGGAGGAGGCGGAGGTGCTATCTGCTGCTTTGTCCCAACGTCCAGAAGTAGCAGATTCCTTGGCACCTCTGGGGGGATACCGAACTGACATCCCCGAGAAGTAGAGGAGAATGATCCTGGAAAGAGATACTTCGCCGCGGTTTAGGATGAAAAAAAAAATCACAAATGTCTGGGGTGTAGTTTGGGGCAGGTGTGGAGGTTCCATTGAAACTTCAACACATCTTTCGAATGGCTTCGGTGTGGATTTTCTGAGGTAGGGGTGGTTTTATCAACAAACCAACGACGGAACTCCGAACCTTGACCCTCCGCTTTCATACGATGTCCAAATTTGAAATTTGCATCATCAAAAACATAGCAAACATTGCAGTTGTTTTGTGTATGACCCAAATGACCACATGAGTAACAAAATTCAGAAATCTTCTCGTATTTGATTTGCACCCAGCACAGTGCTACCTCTAACCTTTTATGGCAGTAACCCGACACTAATGGCTTTCAAACATCTAGTAAGACCTTCACTTGGAAAAAGTGGGAGACACAAATAAGAGTGTGGCTAGAAAGTCATGTTTTAAAACTGGACCAACAAGTTTGGAAACACTGTTGATGCTCTTTTCCGCCATCGCATCATAGGCAAACCATGTATTTAGATCCAAACTAGGGTAGTGTAGAGCTCACCTTCTCCAAAGGTGAAGTAGGGATTCCATGGCTTAAGAATAAGGAGTTGTCCCTGTGAGTCTAAATAACCACCCAAAAGGGGGATGAATTGAGTTTAAATAAAATATTAGACTTTTTCAGTTAAAAACATAGATCTGAAAAATACTTAAAAGCGATAATAATCGAAGAACAATAAATGATAGCAATTATATAAGAGATAAGGAGGAGAGATAACACCGCGATTTTCAGGTGGTTCAGCCAAGACTTGCCTACGTCCACCCCAAGACTATTACCTTCCATGGGCTTCTCCACTATAATTCAATAGCATTCACAACTTAGCTTCCGGGTGCTAAGTAACTGTTACAAGAGTTTTCTCGAGCTCACGCTTCAACTCGAAATACAAATCTCAAAAACCTATGAGATTTCTTCTATCCTCACGGGTAGGCCGAAGTGTATCCCACATTTATAGGTTTTTCAAAGGTTTGAATGATAGAATTGATAAACAATAGCTCTAAAAACTAGATCAGCAAATGCAAGGCTCAATAAAGGGCTAGAAGACAAGATTAGAGAATGATGGCAGCAAGAATAGCTAGTGATAGTAGCAGATCTCTTGGAAAACGTGAAATTTTCTTCTTTAGCAATTTTCTCTCTCTTTTGGAGGCTAGGTCAAGACTGATGATACAAGATGCGTTTTCTCTCCCCATAATGTTGTCTTTTTATGTCTTCAGTCTTAGGGGGTCTCAAGGGCCTTTTTGGAATATTGGAGAAGTACCCCAAGTGCCACTTCATCTCGAAATATGCTTTGAGCCATCTTTTAAAAAATCTGGATTCCCGAGACATGCGTCGACACATATATGCATATGTTTTGACACCTTCTTCAAGTCTGAAACTGACTTGTAGGTGCTGTGGCATGTGTCGACACTTCTTTCACCATGTGTCAACACTTCTTTCGTCATATGTTAACACCATCTTCTCATGTGTCAACACTCTGCTTCACATGAGTCGACACCTTCAAGGTGACTTGTTGGCAGCAGTGCAATGCGTCGACACCATTAGCATCACAAAACACAGAAAGCTTATAGGCTTTCTTGACCAAATCAGTCCTCCTCTTTGAGAAAGTAACCTTACGATTGATCTTGTTCTCTATCCTCTTCAGCTCCATTCTCCCCCTCCCCATCCTCCTCTCTTTCTAAACAATATTAGAAACGATTGTTATTATACTCGAGGTGCAAAGATAAGCGGTATTGGTTTGAGGTTATACAGAAATGCAACAAAGACTGTATTCCTGATAGTTTTGCCAGTACTTGTAGAGGTGACAAAAAATAGTTTGTCACGTGACAAACTAATGTGAAGCAAGCTGACAAAATGAAAGAATGGAAAGCAACAGCAAAATCTAAACAAACTTTTACCTTTCAGGCTCTTCCTTTCTACTACATATTTTTTGTCATTTAGCGCACATGATGGTTCACATTTCACACTAATAATTAGCACTTTATAGAAGGTAGCAGAAGACATGATTCTTCTTCTGGTTGTTGTGTCCACTTATTTATTCTTTCACACGCATAGTTGCAAATATTGACTTGAGTCTCTTTACAAGAAATCACACTAGAAAACATAAAAGACAAATTCAGTTGGAAGGCAAAGTAGTACAAAAGCCCACCTTTTGGCATGACAACACACACACACACACACACACACACCATTTTGTAATGTTAGTCGTGTAAAAAAAGAGAAAGACCAAGGTGAGGGTTTTGAATCCTTCGGCCATGGGAGAAATCTCTCCCATGAGCCATTTTTCTTTTAGCTTCCATTTTTCTCTTAGTCTCTCTCACCCTAGCTTATTTGTTTATTTCAACCTTCCAAGTGCTCTAGCAGAAATATTCAAGGTAAGGGTGTAGTTTATTGTTTTTCTTGTAGGGTTGGCTAGGATAGAGAAAATGGAGTGATTGCATGTTAGATCCATGAGTTTTCTTCAAAAATGAGTTGCTATATGTTTGAATCTATTAACTTACTGAATATTTAAGAGCCTATATTGTTGCTTGTGAGTTTTGTGGAAAAAGTATATGCGGTGGACCATTTCTTTGCACCTTATGTTAAATGTATTGTTGAGATGTAAAAAGGGAGACTTGGTGGAATGTAAGCCAAGGTTAGTGGCTAAAAAGGTATTGTAATGGGGTAAAGGGGCACTGTTTGGTGTTGCAATGAAAATGGGTGCTTTGCATGTTGGATTATGCTCTTGTTGATGTCTTATTTGTGTTTTTTTTTTTTAATTAATAGTTGTGTTACATGATGCTTGCTTTGAATATGAGGTTATAAACTTGTTGGAGAGATGCCCTAAGTGCCACTTCGTCTCGAAATACGCGATAAGTCATTCTTTTAAAAAATCTGGGTTCTCGAGACATGTGTCGACACATACATGCCTATGTGTTGACACCTTCTTCAAGTCTAAAACTGACTCATAGGTGCTTGTGGCATGTGTCGACATGTTCAAGGTGGCTTACTGGCAGCAGTGCAATGCGTCGACACCATCAACATCACAAAGCACAGAAAGCTCATAGGCTTTCTTGACCAAATCATTCCTCCTTTTTAAGAAAGTAACCTAGCGATTGATCTTATTCTCTATCCTTTTCAGCTCCACTCTCCCCCTCTCCATCCTCCTCTCTTTCTAAACAATATTAGAAACAACGGTTATTACACTCGAGGTGCAAAGATAAAAGGTATTGGTACGAGATTAGACAGAAATGCAGCAAAGGCTGTATTCTTGACATTTTTGCAATACCTGTGGAGGTGACAAAAAATAGTTTGTTACGTGACAAACTAACGTGAAGCAAGCTATTTAGAAGAAGAAGAAAAAAGTGAAGCAAGCTGACAGAATGGAAAGCAACGGCAAAATCTAAACAAACTTTTACCTTACATACTCTTCCCTTCTATTATATATTTTTGTCATTTAGCGCACATGATGGTTCACATTTCACACAAATAATTATCACTTTATAAAAGGTAGCAAAAGACATGATTCTTCTTTTGGATGTTGTGTCCACCTACTTATTCTTTCACATGCATCGCTGCAAATATTGACTTGAGTCTCTTTACAAGAAATCACACCAGAAAACATAAAAAGACAAATTCAGTTGCAAGGCAAAGTAGTACAAAAGCCCACCTTTTGGCATGACAACACATGCACACACCATTTTGCAAAGTTAGTTGTGTAAAAAAAAAAAAAAAGAAGACCAAGGTGAAGGTTTTGAACCCTTCAGCCATGGGAGAAATCTCTCTTAATGAGCCATTTTTCTTTTAGCTTCCATTGTTCTCTTAGTCTCTCTTACCCTAGCTTGTTTGATACAATAATCCCTATCGGTATTCATAAAGAGCACACGTTAGATAAGGAAATAGAGAGAATTGTTCTTAATTATACGCCATTGGTTGCGTCCCCCAAAGCCCAACAACAAGAGTTGCACCCTACACAACTCTTATATGGTGATTAGTCAACCCAACAACTAGAGTTGTTGACTACACATCCCTTCTCCTTTGCCATGCAGTCAAACCAGCAACACAACTATAGACGACGCAACCCTTCTCTTACCCTCTGCAGTCGAGTCGGGAAAACGTAACAGCAACAATTTGTCTAGCATGCAACATGGGAAGTGAAACAAACAAGTGAAGGAGGATGAAGTGCAAACTGCCCTTCATCATTTTGTTGATGCTATAGTGAGACGAAATGACATCCTCGCAGATTGAGTTTGCACGCAAAAAAAATCGATCAATAGTTGTTTTGGGGAGTCCGTAGGTAACTTTCTATCGGATCCTTAAAGTCAATGCATTGGCCTTCTATGAGAGGTTGTGCGTAAGAGGAAGCGTATGTAATTTTCTAAAGGGGTGCAAGGCACTTAGATATGAGTACAAGCTGAAGCTTTTCCTCTAAATGAATGAGGAGGAGAAGAAAATGTGGCTTGAGGAACTCGAGCTCTGAGTGGTATACTCTAGTTGATATGGACGGTAGTTGGTATCGAAAGTCTATGGTTGAGCTGCTCTTGTCATTATTGTGCATGAACTGATGCGTATTGTTAAATTTGAACTTATGTTTATTTCTTGTAATCTGAAAATTAATATCTACTATGATATTATGTTGAAGGGATGTAGTTTCTTCTCGTTTATGATTGTGTTTTGACCTAGCAAATAAATTATCTGGAATATGTGTCTGAGTTTGAGTTTAATTTTGTCAACACAGAATTGGAGTCAGTTATTCTTTACTTGAGATTAACATTTTCCTGGAGTAATTGATGCTAGTAGTGCCACTTGCCTAGAAACAATCATTTAACTACAACAAACTCACCATTGAGAAAAAGTATCTCGAGCTTAAAATGCCACATTATCTTGTAAGATATTATTTGTAATGAAACTGTTGGATAAAGATGGCTCCTATTTTTAGGATATCCAAGTGGTTGAGTTCTAATAGGATATCTAATAGGATCTCTAAGTATTTGAGTTCTATTAGGATATCCATGTATTTGAGTTCAAATTGGTTATCTAAGTATTTGAGTTCTAATAAGTTTAGAGATGCAGGGTATGGGGTTTCTTATAACTAGTCAGTTTATGATGTAACCCAAGTATCATAGAGAAGATGGTAAAATCTTTGGCCGCTCTCTCCTGTGGACGTAGGCATATTATCGAACCACGTTAAATCTCTGTCTCAATTCCCTCTCTCTCCTTCTCTCTCTCTCTTCGATTTCCGTATATTGTTCATCATTGGTGTGCACAGTAACAACAATTGGTATCAGAGTGTCAGGTTTAGTAATGGCGGTAAATACTTCGATTGCCAAATTCGATGTGATGAAGTTTGACGGAACTGGGAATTTCGGATTGTGGCAGTGAAGGGTAAAAGATCTGTTGGTGCAACAAGGGATGGTGAAGGCTCTATATGGGAAGAAGCCAGATGACATGAAAGAGACAGAGTGGAAGGAGCTTGAGTCCAAAGTAGTGGCTACTATCCGGCTTTCTTTGGCAGATGATGTGATGTATCACGTCATGAACGAAGAATCTCCGACGGCAGTTTGGTTGAAATTGGAAAGCCGGTACATGTTGAAGTCGTTGACAAACAAACTTTATCTTAAGCAGTGGTTGTTTGGTCTTAAGATGGCGGAGGGCATAGATCTGAGCGAACACATTAACGTGTTTAATCAGATTGTTAATGAAAAGGGTTGATATGAAGTTTAAAAATGAAGACAAGGCGTTGATGCTGTTGAATTCTCTACCAACTTCTACTACATATGAGAATTTGGTTACGACTCTGACATCGGGGAAGGATTCCCTAGAGTTGGAGGATGTCATAGGAGCCTTGTTGGCGTTTCATCAGAGGAAGAAAGCCAGTGATGAGAGTTCTCAAGGGGAAGGGCTAATTGTGAAGGTTAACCAGGAGCGTGGAAGAAGCAAAACGAAGGGTAGTTCAAATAACAAGAATTCTCGATCGAAGTCCAGGAATTGGAAAGATGTCAATTGTTTTAAGTGCTATAAGAAAGGGCACATAAAACAGGATTGTCTAGATAAGAAAATGATTCAGGACGACGAGAATGAAGGTTCCTCAAGATCTGGGAATATAATGGAGGAAGACTTAGAAGACATAGATGATGACATGCTTTCTATTTCATCAGTTCTAGAGCACCCCATTGATTCTTGGATTCTGGACTCAGCATGATCGTTTCATATAACGCCCAACCGAGGTTGGTTTGACACCTATAGGTCAATCTTATGGGTGGGTAATGGTGTACATTGTAAAATCATTAGCATAGGAGATATCATAATTAAAATGTTTGATGGTGTGGTTAGAACGTCATGTGATGTTAGACATGTTCCAGATGTAGAAAATGTTCCAGATGTAAAAAAGAATTGATTTCATTAGGTACTTTAGACTCAAAGGGTTTTTCTTATAAGTCTAAAGGTGGAGTAATGAAGGTGACTAAAGGTGTGACGGTAGTGATGAAATATAAAGCATGTCACCATCCATGTCTTCTGAGTCTTCCTCCACTATATTCACAGATCTTGAGGAACCTTCATTCTCGTGGTTCTGAATCTTTTCTTATCTGGACAATCTCGTTTATGTGCCCTTTCTTACTGCACTTAAAACAATTGACATATTTCCGACTCCTGGACTTCGACCGAGAATTCTTGCTATTTGAACTACCCTTCGTTTTGCTTCTTCCACGCTCCTGGTTACCCTTCACAATTAGCCCTTCCCCTTGAGAACTCTCAGCATTGGCTTTCTTCCTCTAATAAAACATCAATAGGGCTCTTGTGACATCCTCCAACTCCAGGGAATCCTTCCCCCATGTTAGAGTCGTAACCAAATTCTCATAGATAGTAGAAGTTGGTAGAGAAAATTTCATCATAATCAACCCCTTTCCTCCGTGAGTAACCCTTTGCTACCAAGCGAGCCTTAAGCTTTTCCCCCTCTTTTTTTGATACTGCTTCTTTTTTCTTAAATACCCATTTTCACCCTGTTGCCTTCTTCCCCTCATGAAGATCCACCAAGTCTCATTTCTGATTCATTTGCAATGACTCCATCTCTTTGACCATAGCACCCATCCATCTACTTTTCTCTTGGCTATTGATTGCCTCCTGAAAAGTTGTAGGATCTCCATTGCTAATGACAAGAGCATATGAAATTATATCTTCATAACAGTACCTAACCGGCGGCTTGATAGTGCGTCTAGGTCTATTTGTGGCTATAGTGTGATGCTCCTTAGGTTCTGAAGTACTATCCTCTGTACCCTGAACAATGTTTTTCTACATAGAAGTCTCTAACTCCACCTGCACCACCTACTTATCACTGATACTGTTTTCTGGCACCTGTTTCTCTTCACCCTGAGTACTTTTCAACATGGAATTTTCATCAAAAACGACGTCCCTACTGATCACCACCTTGTTTGCCTTTGGATCCCAAAGCTTGTAACCCTTAACTCCATTCTCATACCCGAGAAAAATACACTGCCTAGACTTTGGGTCAAGCTTTGATCTCTCTTCACTAGGAATGTGCACATAGGCTGGACAACCAAAAACTCTCAACCTAGAGTAATCTACCTCATTACTTGTCCACACCTCCTCTGCAACCTTACAACCTAGTGATGCCCTCAGTGACTTGTTAATCAAGAAACATGCCATACTCATTACATTGCCCAGAAGTTCTTTGCAAGTCCAGCATTCAACCTAAGACATCGTGCTCTCTCTGCAATAGACTTGTTCATCCTTTCTGCCACACCATTTTTTTGTGGTGTCTTGCATACTGTAAAGTGTCTCTTTATCCTATGCTGCTCACAAAACTCTATGAACTTTGCATCCTTGTACTCAGTATCATTATCTGTCCTTAGACACTTGATTTTCCTACCAGTCTGATTTTCTACTTCAGCTTTCCAGAACTTGAATTTGGAAAATATCTCTGATTTATGCTGCATGAAGTACACCCAGACCTTCTTGGAAAAATCATCAATGAATGTGACAAAATACACATGTCCTCCCTGTGATGCTACCTTCACTGGTCCTCAATTTGAATGAATGTAACCAAGTACACCCTTTGTTTTATATGTAGCTGTCTTGAATTGCACCCAGTTCTGCTTCCCCAAAACACAAAACTTGTAAAAATCAAGCTTGCATGTCTTCATGCACTTCAAAAGATTTCTCTTGTGAAGTTCTAACATACCTCGCTCACCCATATGACCCAACCTCATATGCCACAAAACAGTACAATTAGACTCAGACTCTTCTGCCCTTTCATCACTGCCATCACACCCTTAGTCACCTTCATTACTCCACCTTTAGACTTGTAAGAAAAACACTTTGAGTCTAAAGTACCTAATGAAATCAATTTCTTTTCTACATCTGGAACATGTTTAACATCACATAACGTTCTAACCACACCATCAAACATTTTAATTATGATATCTCCTATGCCAATGATTTTACAATGTACACCATTACTCATTGTCATGATACCAAAATTAACTGACCTGTAGGTGTCAAACCAACCTCGGTTGGGCATTATATGAAACAAACATGCTGAGTCTAGAATCCAAGAATCAGAAAAAGAGGGAAAAAAGTTCAAGGCTCGCTTGATAGCAAAGGATTACTCATAAAAGAAAGTGGTTGATTATGATGAAATTTTCTCCCCGGTTGTCAGGCATACTTCTATTGGGGCAGTGTTGGCATTGGTAGCTCACTATGACATGACTTTGGAGTAAATGGATGTGAAGATAACTTTTCTACATAGTGATTTAGAAGAGCAGATTTACGTGGAGCAGCCAGAAGGGTTTTGTTAACATGGACATGAGAACTTGGTTTGTAAATTGAAGAAGTTTCTTTATAGATTGAAGCAATCTTCGAGGCAGTGGTAAAAGTAATTTGACTCCTACATGATCTGAATTGGCTACTAGAGATGTGAGTATGATTGCTATGTATATGTTAAGAGCCTCGATGATGGTTCATTAATTTTTTTGTTACTGTATATGGATGATATGCTTATTGCGGCTAAGAGTATAAAGGAAGTCAACAAGCTGAAGTCCTTGTTGAGTAAAGAATTCAACATGAAGGATTTGGGCGCAGCCAAGAAGATTCTTAGGGATGAAGATTCGCAGGGACAGGGATGCTAGGAAATTTTGGTTCTCTCAGGCCGGCTATGTGGAGAAGGTGTTGGAAAGGTTTAGTATGGGGAATGTAAAACCGGTTAGTACACCTTTGGCGAATTATTTCCGTTTGTCTACCTCGCAGTGCTCAAAGACAATCGAAGAAACTGAAGACATGTCAAAGGTCCCATATGCCAATGCAGTGGGGTGTCTGATATATGCCATGGTATGTAACAGGCCAGATTTAGCCAAGTGGATTTAGAGATATTTGAGGGGTACTATGGATTATGGCATTATGTTTGGAAGACAACAGAATAATCTGTCAATTGTGGGATATGTGGATGCAGACTATGCTAGTTGACTTGGATGGTAGGAGATCGAACACAGGTTATGTGTTTACTCTTGCAGGAGGGCCCATTTGTTAGAAGTCCATGATTCAATTCGTTGTTACATTGTCCACAACAAAGGTAGAGTACATGGCAGTCGCTGAGACTGCTAAGGAAGCTTTGTGGCTTATAAGGCTAGTCAAGGAGCTGAACATTCAGCAAGGTGGAGTTCAGTTGCATTGTGATAGTCATAGTATCATTTATTTGGCGAAGAACTAGGTGTATTATGCAAGAACCAATCATATTGATGTGAGGTTTCACAAAATCAGAGAGTTGGTTACTTCGAGTGAATTATTGCTGGAGAAAGTTCACACCTCTGAGAATACAACAGACATGTTGACTAAGCCAGTTATCATAAAGAAGTTCAAGCATTGCTTGGACTTGATAAATATCTCTAGGTGCTAGAGAGAGGTGTTCCCAACCTATTAGTTCCAGGTGGAGGCGGGAACTTGTTTGATTTTCTCTTAAGGGGCAATATTTGCCAAGGTGGAGATTGTTGGATAAAGATGGCTCCTATTTTTAAGATATCCAAGTGGTTGATGTAATAGCTCGAACTGTTAAACCTCAAGCATTGTCTTATAGTAATAGACGCCACTATTAAACTAAGGTTACGGCCAGTGGGAGGATTGTTAAAGCAATAGGAATCTAAGAAATAAATATCATCAAGACTCTTTATTCCAATATTTGTATCACAAAAGAGTATCAATTTTGCTTTCTATGTACATCTACAAAACATGGCAAAATAACTACTAAATATAGTACAATCTACATAGGTCTTTATCTTATTCACTTCTACTTTTTCCTCTTCATCATCGTGAGAAAATATAATCAGAACGCTCTCAACGATGATGTCTAGGTTCTCAATGACCCAGACCCAACTACCAGCTTAGTATCAAGACCTCATGAGTCAAAGTCTAAGTAAATTCTCCCAGGTACATTCTGAACATTTGCTAAAAGAATTTAACAAACAACGGTGAGTCCAAATGACTCAGTAAAGTTAGTGGTTAGACAGACAGCAGATACAAGAACAAGACATTGAAGAAAACCCGTTTCTCAATAAATTCGCAAAACAGAAGTAGAAGGTAAATGAAAGACTCAATTCTTAAAATTTTGATCTTTTTCATTTCTCAATCACTACTCATCTCACTCCTTAGAGTGAATTACTGGGCCAGAGTGATGGGTTACAAATAACCTTCATATTTTGTTGCATTACTCCCAGAGTAGAACATGGTCTGTATTTTGTTGAATTTCTCTCAAAGTAGAATACGGTATCCTCAAAGAGGATCTTTCGCGTACGACGAAGAGGCCAGAATGTCACAACAAGTGAACACATCCTCTTGTGCACAGTACTGTCACAACTTCACAGTATTATGTTAAGTATGCATGTCTCATGTCAACGCCCATACATATCATTCATGATATGCAACACCTTAACCATACTTGAACATCAAAAAATTCATTTCCACATACAAGTTAAGTATGCATGTCTCATATCAACGCCCATACATCTCATTTATGATATGCAAGACTTTAACTCATTTCCATCATCGGGACATTATAAAACATTTCTCAAAGGAAAGTGTTGTGAAGGCAAAAACAACACTTTGATTTCTCGATTAAAAACCGGCTTAATCACCACGTAGAAAATACTAATTTTGACATGAAAAGTATTGAAATCAGAAGGAAAGAAATATGTTCAAGCTTTGAAAAATAACTTTTGGAAGAAATTTTGAAAAGAAACAGATCAAAGTTAAAAAACAACTTGAAAACGAATCAAACTTTGAAAATGATACTTTTTTTAAAGGACGAGCTTGTTCTTTGTCAAGAACACAAAGAACATCAAGAACAATAGGAAGAATAGAAAAATGCTAATCAACATCAAGAAATGCTAGAATAAGAAATACAAGAGATTCAAAAATCATCTTGAAAATTTAAGAATTGAAATCAAAGATAACCTAACTAAACTTTACCTTTAATCGAGCTTGATCTTCGCTAAACTTCTCTAATCGATTTTCTTGCTTCTACTTCACTTCTCTACTAATTTCAAGCTTAATCCACAATTTGCTAATGAGATGGTTTAAGTTTAAATGGCCGGCCGCCCCCTATTTATAGGCAAGCTCAGTTCTTCACATCGCGACACGTGTCTAGGCTAGTTCAGTGACTTAAAAGGCTACATTCACCTCACGTCGACACCTAGCAACCTACAGCAGCTGCAAGACATGGTAGCTATGGCAAGTCACCGCTGAAACTCCTACGGTTCGACACCTTGTGCTTCTCTAGGTTTAGCCTTTTTGTTCGTGCTTTCTAGCCTTGATTCGTCGTGCTTCCTATGTGTCAGTGACCTACTAGCTTCTGAAAAATAAAAGAAAATTGAACCATAAGCTTGTGGATCGCCTATGTCCTGCTCAAATTCAAATACTCTCCAACCGAACAGCTAGCGAACTCCAAATCTACTAACCTGTCTTTTCCGAAAAAATTACAAAAACGTGACCTACTAGCTTCTGAGTCTTCAAAATTGAACCATCTCCTAACATACATTCGAATACTAGTTTAAAAAATTAAATTGATCAAATACGAGCTCCTTAACATTCTGAACAACAACCTAATTTCATGCGAACTCCAAATCTCACTAAATCATGTCTTAATCAAGGTTTCGAGACAAAAACGTCTTACTAGCTTAAAAAATTAAATTGATCCAATACGTCCTCAACCTTGAACAACAACTCAGTTGCATGTGAACTCTAATTCTCATTAAATCATGTCATAATCAAGGTTTCAAACTTAGTATCTCAAGTACTAAATAATTTCTCTTAGTCACTAAATATCCCCTAAATGCATTACTAATCATAAACAAGATATCATAAACAATATACATGTGATGTTTAAAAGCTCAGGGTATGAGAGTTGAGTTCTAATAGGATATCTAATAGGATCTCTAAGTATTTGAGTTATATTAGGATATCCAAGTATTTGAGTTCAAATTAGTTATCCAAGTATTTGAGTTCTAATAAGTTTAGGGATGCAGGGTTTGAGGTTTCTTATAAATAGACAATTTATGATGTAACCCAAGTATCACAGAGAAGATAGTAAAATCTTTGGCCGCTCTCTCCTGTGGATGTAGGCATATTGCTGAACCACGTTAAATCTATGTCTCAATTCCCTCTCTCTCCTTCTCTCTCTCTTTTCAATTTCCGTATATTGTTCATCATTGGTGTGCACGGTAACAACAGAAACATATATTAGTGAAACATACATACATACATATATATATTATATCACGTAAAAGCAGAATACTTACAACTACTTTTAACAAGCAACCTCATTACTTCATCAATAAAAGTATGATTACCATTCATATGAAATAAAAGATACAAAAACATGAGGCCGAAATAAACTACGTATACATGATTGTCCCCTCAATAGTATATCCATAAAATATACCATATACGTATACCGCATGCCAAATCTAAAAAATAATGGTACTCTCAAAGGCTTAATCCATAGTAGGCTGGGAGGAAGCATCTGTAGCTGCCACCAGCCCGAAAATAACAGCTGTATAACGCAGTATAATGAGACAAATCCATAAAAAGAAAGTAACATGAAACCAAAAAACAATAAGGCCTTAGTGAAACTATTTTAGAGATAATTGTCTGGGTGTATGTCTTTTACTATGAGAAATGACAACAAGGTTATGATATAAAAAATAGAACAAAAAATCATTTTAGCTGACACAGGACAGCTAACTAAAACAAAATGGGTGACAATGGACTAGTTTGCTCACAAAGCAATATAAGGAGAAATAGGAGAAGTTTTATCACTGTGGGCATATAAAAAGAACGACAGTTTACCCTGAGTACGGAGTGGCTTTGCGGTTTTATTGGCAATTTAATAGCAACCGTAACACGAAATCATTTGAACAGTAACAACACGAAGAACCCTAATCTCCAATCAGCAAAATCAAGCTCAAATGTGAAAAGTAATCAGATAGTTACCTTGGAATCAATGGAGAAGAAGTAGAAATCACAAATGGAAGCAAATGCACCAATTAGAAAGAAGGATTTGAGTGGAAATGCGAGATGAAGAAGAAGGGGCTAAATTTCACGTCGCACAGGGGAGAGAGAGAAACAGACGAAGAGATGGAGAGGGGGAAAATAATGTTTTTCCTAATGTCCGTTAGCGTAGACCCGAACCATCCTGTCCGTTTAATAAAAACTAATCTGAGTCTCGGCCCATCCTTCTCTTTATCGGCACATTGTAGGCGCATTACAGTATTGTACACTCATTCGTCCAAAAATCTCTTTCACTGTTAATCGGCTTTGTCAATTTCTACAAAATCCCCGTACAAGTCACTTTACTGCTGCGAAACGGGTTCTCCGTTATCTCAAAGGTGCAATTGATTATGGGCTGTGCTATACAAAAGGCAATTTGCAGTTGAATGCCTATTGTGATTCTGATTGGGCAGGAGACCCTATTGATAGAAGATCCACCAGCGGTTATGGAATTTTTCTTGGTCCATGTCTCATCTCTTGGCAAGCCAAAAAGCAACCGGTAGTCTCTCGATCAAGTACCGAAGCAGAGTATCGTTCCATGGCCATTGCTACTGCTGAATTGTATTGGTTACGAATGTTATTCAAAGAGTTACAGATTTCTCTTGATCATATTCCGCAATTATGGTGTGACGATGTTGGCGCTCTTGCCCTCGCTTCTAATCCTGTTTTTCATGCACGCACAAAACACATTGAGGTCGATTATCATTTCATCTGTGAGAAGCTTGCCAATAAGGAGATTTCAGTCTGTTATATATCTACAACAGATCAACCCGCAGACATTTTTACCAAGGGATTATCTACCGCCAGATTTTTACTATTAAGAGACAAGCTTATGGTTCTTCAAGCTCCCATGACCTTGCAGGGGGCTGTAAACTGTGTAGACAAAACAGCTCGGGATGAAACAACTCAATCAAATCAAGATCATAACAGTTGAGGAAATCAAGGATCATAAAAGTCGAGGAGTTGCGTTTAATATTTGAAATGTTATCTTGTATTTTATATTTTGAATATTCAAATGTCATCTTGTATTTTATATTTGAATATTCATCCGCAACAGATTGTACAGCTCATCATAGTTTGTAATCACTTATATAAAGTTAATGAAGCTACACGGTTTGGTACTTTTTGACCAAACCAAATTGTCCACACCATTGTTTTCTTTCTACCGTAACACGAAAATCATTTGAACAACAAGAACACGAAGAACCCTAATCTCCAATCAGCAAAATCAAGCTCAAATGTGAAAAGTAATCAGATAGTTACCTTGGAATCAATGGAGAAGAAGTAGAAATCACAAATGGAAGCAAATGCACTAATTAGAAAGAAGGATTTGAGTGGAAATGCGAGATGAAGAAGAAGGGGCTAAATTTCACGTCGCACAGGGGAGAGAGAGAAACAGACGAAAAGATGGAGAGAGGGAAAATAATGTTTTTCCTAACATCCGTTAGCGTAGACCCGAACCATCCTGTCCATTTAATAAAAACTAATCTGAGTCTCGGCCCATCCCAAACTTAGATTTTGTGTTTTTGCAGCCTAGCCCTTTTTTTGAGACCTGAAAGTGGGTTCCAATCCGATTTCCAAACATGGCCTTAATTTTCTGATAGACTTTATATGCTGGAGAACCATTAAAGATAGTATCCCAATCTTTAGAAATCATAGCTTTGCATGAGGGGGCCTTGATGAAAAAAGCTTCAAATTTGAATAGGCGAGGGTCCCTATTTTGGTCTCCAAAGGTGTCCAAGAAAATAGCCGAATGATCAGAAGAAGTGCGTGGGCAAAAGAGATGGTAGCTTGAGAGAATAAAAGCCTCCATGCTCCATTAGCAGCCCCACGCTCCAAAATTTCCCGAATAAGTCTAGCTTCATGCCTTTTGAGTACTCCAAGTAAAGGATGGACCAAAGAGCCCCAAGTCAACCATTCTTGACTGGGCAAAAGTGCCACATCCCTCTCGATAAAGATTTAGTTACTGGTTTGCTACCAAACTTGTCATCTTGAGAAAATTAAGTGTTAAAATCTCCCAAGACTAACCAAGCACCTCCAAAGGCCCTTGCTAAGCCTTGAAGTTGCTCACAAAAAAGAGTTTTTTTCTCTCCAAGTTGTAGGACCATAGACAATAGTTAACAATGGAATATGGCCCAAATCAGAATAAATGAGAAGATTAAAGACATGTGGGTTGATAACAGGGGATTCAAAATCCGTCCCATCTTTCCAAGCAAAGGCCAATCCTCCCTTTCTACCGATCACAGGATGATTAATGACGTTCAGAAAAACCACTATGAAGAACATTACTGACTTCACTAATTTTTGTCTCCAACAGAATAAACAATCAGGACTACATCTCCCAATTGATGTCCGTAGAGTTTGAACTGCTGCTGCACAAGTAAGGCCGTGGCAATTCCAGTGAAGAAACCTCATGGATAGAGTGGGGGGTAAGGTTAGGCTCGCCACCCTAGCCATATTAAAAAAAGTTTCCACTTTGTTCTCCGCAACTTTCTCTAATACCACTTGGGTCTTCTTCTAAAATTTTTTAACAAGTTTCCCCAATGAACTTCCTTTGAAGGACTCATCCTTGTCCTTGCAAATTTTGCTTTGAATTTTGAGAGAGGCTATGGTGTAATCGGTCTCCACTCCAAGGAACCACTAGAGTCTTTTCTCTAACGTTCGCCTCTGAATCGTTCAATGACCAGAGATCTAGACCGAATAGAACAAGAAGAGGGGGTAGGTTGACGGGTTGGGGTTGGTAAGGGATAAGAGGAAGGAATTCGGGAGAATAGGTTGAGAGGGATCTTGGGCCCAATTGAGGTGAAAGAGGGCTTGGGTTACATCTTGGGCTAATTCAACTACAGGGGAAGAATTTGTTTGGGCTTGAGAGCATTGGGTGGGTATGAAAGAAAGGTCCAGATTAGGGGGTAAGAAAAGTGGATAGGTCCTGGTGAGTGGGCTAAGTGGTCCCCAAAAGACTCCTAACTTAAAAGTATGTTAGAGAGGTTCTGAAAGGAAAAGGGCGGTGAGAAAAAGCAATAGGGCTAGATGGAGGGGCCGACAAGGGTGCAACATGTGTTAGGGTAAGGTAGGGACGAGGCTGATGCTCAGAGAAGGCTGGGACAGGGCTCGCACTTTCTAGTTGCATTGTGGCACCTGTCACGTAAGAAGAATCTCCATCCACCGAGAAGGAGCAACCACAAGGTTGGCAGAGTGACGATGGTGGAGGGTCTTGGAAGAACAACTAACGACGAGCTGAAGGTTGGTGGGGGTATCAGGAATGATTCAGGTGCTAAAATAACCCCTATATGCATGTGACTGGTTTGATGGTTTAGGGAAAAGGAGTTGGAGTCAGGACTGGGTGAATCAATAGTCCATCTACGAGAATCGGGTCCAGGGCTATCTACTTCCATCTGAGGGCCAAACTTGATGTTTAGATCTTTGAAGATGAATTTTACACTGCAATTGTTCTTGGTATGCCCCATGAGTCCACAGGAATAGCAAAACTCAACAATTCTTTTATACTTAATTTGAACCCAAAAGAAGACAGCTCCATTTCTCTTTGGGTAGTTACTTGCATCTAGTGTCTTACGAATATCAAGTAAGACGTGAGCCCGAAGAATCTGAAAACCACAGCAGATGGAGGTTGTGGAAGCTCCAGCTCGATGATAGGTTCGATCAGCTCTACTACATCGCGAATATATTTTTCAGTCATGCATACCATGGTAGTCCGTGGATTTGAATCCAAACCGGAGTTGAGTGCAACTCTATTTCACTGATATTGACTTGCGGGTTCCATGGCTATAAAACAAGCAGTTGGCCTCCAATATTCCAAGGGCCCCCTTTAAAAATTTTATCCCAAATATGAGGATGGGAGAACATAAAGATAAAGACATTGTTGCCTAAATCTTCCACTTCCAATTCGTCCACATACTTCCAAGAATGCAAAACTATGTCCCGCATTTATTTTGTTGAGAATGTGGGAAATCGCTTTTCCAACCAGCACACATTGGGCCAATAAAAGCACCTTTTTCATCGACTCTTCATCACAGTTGATATTCTGGGTTTTATTTATGACTGAATGTGAAGATAATAATAAAGCTGCAATACAAGAAGAGGCCACAGGCACGCAGAGTCAAGAGAAGGAAGACAGAGTTTCTAGAAGGAAGAAGAAAGAGAAAGGTTGAGATGCTGCGTGTAAATTGGTTGTAACGGTTTGTGTAGAATATTCTTTCTTTCTTTTCTGTTGTAACCTCTTATGAAGGCACGTATTCCCTAGCTCTGCTTCTAGAGTAATTGTATATATATAGGGACCGTTGCCTTGTAATTTTTCTCAAAGTGAATATACAGAATTTCCACAAACGATCCCTTTTTAATATGGTATTAGAGCTCTCTTAGCCAAGTGTGTTTTTCCTTTTTTCATCGCTAAATGGCAAGTTCCGATCCTACTTCTGCAGTCACTCCTTCCACCAATAATACTCCGAAGGATGACCATCCTTCCAACCCTTATTATCTCCACCATAGTGAGAGTCCTGGGTCTGTTCTAGTATCTTAGCCTCTCCTTGTTTCTGGAGAAAATTATCACACCTGGAGTCGTTCCATGTTGATTGCTTTGGAGGCCAAAAACAAGCTCGGATTTCTTGATGGGTCTCTTCCCCGTCTGCCTTCTACCGATCCTTCTTTTGGTGCTTGGTGTCGTTCAAACAACATGATATTCTCATGGATTATCAATGTTGTTTCAAAAGAGATAGCTGCTAGTGTTATCTATATCAGTGATGCTAAGGATGTTTGGAGTGATCTTCGTGATCGTTTTTCCCAAGCAAATGGTCCTCGTATTTTTCAATTGCAAAAACAAATGCCTCTCTCACTCAAGGATCTGATTCTGTTAGTGCATATTTCACAATTCTCAAGGGCTTGTGGGATGAATTGCATAACTATCAGCCTCTTCCAAGCTACTCTTGTGGTTGTCGTTGTGGAGCTTTGCGGTTGGTTGCTGAATCTCAGCAAACCGAGTACATTATGCACTTTCTTATGGGGTTAAATTAATCTTTTGCCCAAGTACATGCTCAAATCTTATTATCCATTCCTCTACCTCCCATTAACAAGGTATTCTCCTTAGTTCTTCAAGAGGAACACTAGAGAGGAATTAATCTCACATCTCCTGTTGATTCTATTGCCCTACTGAGCAAGCAATTTCAAGGTCCTCGACAGAACACTTCTCGGGGCAAAGAACGTCCACAATGCAGCCACTGTGGAAATCTTGGGCATACGGTCAATAAGTGTTACAAGCTTATTGGATACCTTCCTGGTTATCGCAATAAGAACAGATTTGCCACCCCTACTGCTAATGTTGTTGGGACTGGATCAAACAATTCCAATTTTGCTAATGGGATTTTTGAACCTGCAGCTCCATCTACCATGATAGCACTGTCTCCTACATTGCCTTTCACTACTGAACAATGTCAGCAACTTCTATCTCTCCTTAATACTCAATCAGTACATCCTGAAGGGTCTACAAACTCAGCTGCAAATTTGGTCCACTCACATAATGTTTCAGGTGGTAACTGTCCTCTGCCTCCTTCTTTCTCTTTTTCCTCTCCTATTTGGATTATCGATACTGGTGCCTCTAACCATATGATAAATTTAGTTCATCTTTTTAACTTTAACATTAGACTTTGTCAATCCAATGTTAGTCTTCTCGATGGTCAGTTCGTTTCTGTTTCTTATATTGGCACTGTCCATTTATCTCCTTCTCTAGTTCTTGAAAATGTGTTGTGTGTGCCCAGCTTCCATTTTAATTTGATTTCCGCTAGTAAGTTAAGTACTGATCTTCATTGCTGTTTGACATTTTTTCATGACCCTTGTCTGATACAAGACCTTACCGATTGGAAGAAGATTGGGCTGGGTAGAGAGATAGATGGTCTTTACATTCTGCAACTTGATTAAAATAAAGCTGATATATCAGGACCTACTGCTGCAGCTTCTATTTCTCCATGTTTTTTTGACCTTTGGCATTTTCGTCTGGGACATATATGTTATGATTCTCACCAAGGAGCAGGGGCGATTCGAGAATATGGTGGTTGGGGTGTGAAAGAGGAAAGACATTCGGGAGTTCGTGAATGGGGAAAGACACTCGAGAGTTTGTGAGCTTGATTTCACGCTCCGCAGTGTTATTTTGTTGTGTTTGGTGATTGACCGGGCCGGGTCATAGGTTGGGCTTGATTGCCCCTTAGTAGGCCTTATGTTAATTTTGGGTTGCCCAATTTCATGGGCTTATATTGCTTTCTGTTAGCTATTCGAGGGCCTCTTTGGCCAACTCTAATGCCTGTATAAGTTCAGTTGTATGTCGTATGGAAAGGGCATCAAATGAATTAATACAGTAAACAAATATTGGAGAGTGACTCTCTCGAATCAAGTCAGTTATGATTTCATCTCTACTCAATTCATCATACAAACACTTTTTTTCACAATTCATCAATTCATACATTTTACATCTTTTGACCTTGAAACCACTGGGCACATAACATTTGGTATCAGAGCTTGATCCTTGCTATCTGATGGCAGAAGGCACAAGACTAGCTACGCTGGAAAAAGGGCTGGCCGGTCTTCAGCAACAACAAGAAAATCAGCAAAATGTGTTGGAAAGCATGGCCCAGCAGCTACTATTCATTTTCCAATACCCTGAAAAATTTAGCCAAACAGAAAGAGAAAACAACAGATGCAGATGGAGGTTTAGTGATTCATGCTGGGGAAGATGATGGAGGTTCGGGATCTCATGGGGCACCGCAGATTAAACCATTGAAGCTCGAATTTCCCAAGTTTGATGGGGAAAACCCAATAGCCTGGATCTATAAGGCAAACCAGTTCTATAACTATTATCAAACACCTAAGGGGTAGAAGCTTTTCTTGGCTTCTTTCCAATACAAAGACTCACACATGAGCAGATGAGAGAGAGAAGGGAGAAGGGCATTTGCTATAATTGTGATGAAAAATAGAATTCAAAGCATCAATTTACGGGCAAAAAAATATTTATGCTAGAAGAAGTAGAGTGGGTATCAGAAAAGGAAGAAGAAGGAATGAATGAAATGTGTGTGCAGCAGGACATTGAGGAGGAAAAAGAAGACATACCAGCCATATCTTTACACGCTATTGTTGGGACACCTAATCCTAGAACTATGAGACTGTTGGGAAGGATTGGTAAAAGTGAGGTAGTGATACTTGTGGATACGGGTAGTACCCACAATTTTCTTGATCCCGCTATAGTAGTTGAAAACCACCTACCTCTACAACACACTAAGAGGATAACAGTTAGGGTGGCAAATGGGGAAGCAATGTTGTGTGAAGGGAAGTGTGACCAAATCTCATTTCGGGTACAAGGCAATAAGTTTTCTGCTGATTTTTATGCATTAACACTCGGGGGGTGTGATGTAATTTTGGGAATTTATTGGCTGAAAACCTTAGGACCCATTTTATGGGATTTCCTACATCTGAAAATGGCATTTAAATGGGAGAAGAGGAAAGTGGAGTTATGTAGGTTATGTCCTCAGGAGTGGACTGTTTAAGAGGCCCAGAATTTCAGCAATATTTCTTCTACTGAAAAATGGGGCCTAGTGCTCCAACTTCTATGCCAAATAGAAAAAGCTAGAAAGTCAACAATACCAACCCAGATTTCAGAATTATTAACAGAGTTCAAATCAGTATTTGGTGAGCCTAAAGGTCTTCCTCCACCTAGAAGCCATGACCATCAAATTGTACTAAAAGAAGGGGCAACACCCGTGTGTGTGAGACCTTACCGTTACCCTTACTACCAAAAGGGAGAAATAGAGAAAATTGTCCGCGAGTTGCTGGAGTTAGGAGCTATTAGACATAGCCAATCCCCCTTCTCCTCCCCCGTATTATTGGTAAGGAAAGCTGACGGTAGTTGGAGGATGTGCATTGATTATCGGGCTCTTAATAAAGAAACTATCAAAGACAAGTTTCCTATCCCTATTGTGGACAAACTATTGGATGAATTGAATGGGGCCATGATTTTTTCAAAGCCGGACTTAAGGTCGGGGTACTACCAGATTCGAATGAAGCCTGCAGACATTCCTAAAATGGCTTTTCGAACTCATGATGGCCATTATGAATTTCTGGTTATGCCCCCTCTACTTTTCAGGGGCTGATGAATGACATATTCAGAGATTATTTGAGAAAGTTTGTATTAGTTTTTTTTTATGACATTCTTGTTTACAGTACAGGACTGGAAGAGCATGTTCAGCACCTTAGAGTGGTTTTGGAGGTACTCAAATCACATCAATCTTTGGCAAAGTTGTCTAAGTGCCGCTTTGGCTATGATGAAATTGACTACTTGGGTCATTTGATATCTGCCCAAGGGGTGAAGGCTGACCCTACTAAGATTGAAGCTATGATTAGATGACCTATACCGAAGAATATTAAGTCCTTGAGGGGTTTCCTTAAACTTACGGGGTATTATCAAAAATTTATAAGGGGGTATAAGAAAATTGCAGCTCCACTAACCCAGCTACTGAAGAAGAATTCTTTCAGCTGGTCAGCAGAGTCAACAATGGCTTTCCAACAGTTAAAGGACGCTGTAACTACACCTCCAGTTTTGACTCTACCTGATTTTTCAAAACCTTTCACCATTGAGTGTGATGCGTGTGGAGTAGGGATTGGGGCTGTGCTCATGCAAGCCAACAAGCCCATTGCTTATTTTAGTCAAGCATTGAAGGGGAGACTTTTACAGCTTTCTACTTATGAGAAAGAGCTATATGCATTAGTGTGTGTGGTACAAAAATGGAGGCCTTATTTGGTTGGACAGACTTTTGAGATCAAAACTGATCAGCAAAGCCTCAAGTTTCTACTTGAGCAAAAAGTTGGAAATCTTATTCAGCAAAAATGACTCACTAAATTGTTGAGATATGATTTTCACTGTCTTGTATAAACAAGGAAAGGAGAATAGAGCAGGAGATGCTCTCTCCCGAAGGGATGAAGAGGAAAACACTCCCACATTAGCAGTGATAACAGTTCCACACTTTGCATGGTTGGAGGAATTGAGGAGGAGTTATGCTACTGGCCCTAATATGTGTGATATAATTTCAAGAGTGCAAGCTGGAACAATGAATGACAGTAAGTTCACATTGAGGAATGGAATCCTACTACGGAAGGGTCGCATTTATTTCAGCAAAACAACAGAGTTAAAGGATCAACTCTTGCAACATATACACAATAGTCCTAAAGCAGGTCATTCAGGCTACCACAAGACTCTACATAGAGCTAAAGCTGAATTTTATTCAGCTCTTTCAATTGCCCAACTCTTCTTATCCCACATCTTCAAACTCCACGGTATGCCTAGTACTACAGTTTCCAATCGTGACACAGTTTTCTTAAGTAATTTTTGGCAGTAGCTGTTTAGACTTCAAGGCACAACTCTAGCTCATAGTTCAGCCTATCACCCTTAGAGTGATGGTCAGACACAGATTGCCAATAAGTGTGTGGGTCACTATTTAAGGTGCTATTGTGGTGAGAAGCCTAAGTCCTGGATGGATTGGTTGCCCCTAGCCGAATGGTGGTATAACACTAGTTACCACATGTCGACTAAACTGACCCCTTTTGAAGCTCTTTATGGCTACCCCCCACCTAAGCTTCTAAGCTACGTCTCTCACACAACGCAGAATGCAGCAGTTGAATTCGAATTAAAATCCAGAGAACAGATTATTGACATTCTCAAACACAATCTAACAGCTGCCCAAGAAAGAGCTAAATTTCATAATGATAAGAGGCATACAGATCACAATTTTGCAGAGGGAGATTGGGTCTACCTAAGGCTTCAGCCTTATCGCCAAAAGACTTTGGCTTTTCGCAAAAGTCTCAAACTTTCTCCAAGACTTTTTGGTCCTTTTCAAGTGCTTAAAAAAATTGGCGAAGTTGCTTACAGATTGGCCTTACCAATTGAATCTCGCATACACCCAGTGTTCCATGTCTCTTGCTTGAAACGGAAGCTGGGTATCCATGTGACTCCTCTACCTCTACTACCTCCAGTTGACGATGAGGGAGCTATTCAACCAGAGCCCGAGCAGATCTTGGATAGAAGTGTATGCCAACAGGGTCATCGACCGCTTACTGAAGCCCTTGTGCAGTGGCGAGGTGCTGCATGGGAGGATGCTAGTTGGACTCCCTACTGGCAGCTTCGAGAGCGGTACCCACACCTTATGGGCAAAGTTTTTGAAGGGGGGGAACATGTTATGATTCTCACCAAGGAGCATGGGTGATTTGGGAATATGGTGGCTGGGGTGTGAAAGGGGAAAGAAATTCGGGAGTTCGTGAAAGTAGAAAGACATTCGGGAGTTTGTGAGCTTGATTTCACGCTACACAGTGTTGTTTTGTTGTGTTTGGTGATTGACCGGGCCGGGTCATAGGTTGGGCTTGATTGCCCTTTAGTAGGCCTTATGTTAATTTTGGGCTGCCCAATTTCATGGGCTTATATTGCTTTTTGTTAGCTATTCGAGGGCCTCTTTGGCCAGCTCTAATGCCTGTATAAGTTCAGTTGTATGTTGTATGGAAGGGGCATCGAATGAATTAATACAGTAAACAAATATTGGAGAGTGACTCTCTCGAATCAAGTCAGTTATGATTTCATCTCTACTCAATTCATCATCCAAACACTTATTTTCACAATTCATCCATTCATACATTTTACATCTTTTGACCTTGAAACCAACGGGCACATAACAATGTATCTGATTCTAGACTTTCTTTTTTACATGATCATGATCTAGCCATCAAGACTTCTATTGCACTCGCTGTACATGGGTGTTCCTTATGAAATTAAAATCTGAAACAAAATAATTATTAAAAACCTTATTTGCCTTAGTGTAGACACAATTCCAAACCACTATCAAATGCATTAGGACAGATAATGGTCTTGAATTTTATATGCTCGGCTTTTATAACACCATTGGCACTTCTCATCAAACCATTTGTGTTGAGACTCCTCAGCAAAATGGAAGAGTTGAAAGGAAACATCAACATCTTCTCAATATTGCTAGAGCCTTACGTTTTCAGTCAAATGTCCCTCTTTTCTTTTGGAGTCATTGTATCCTCACAGCAGCCTATCTTATTAACAGACTCCTTATTTTGCCCTCTACAAACAAACTCCATCTTACTCTCACTTAAGAGTTTTCGGTTCACTATGTTATGCCTCCACCTTTCCTAGCCAACGCCACAAATTCTCTTCCCATGCTAGGAAGTGCATTTTCATTGGGTATCCTTTTGGGACTAAGGGTTACAAATTATTTGACCTAGATTCCAAGACCACCTTCACCTTCTGAAAATGTCATTTTTCAAGAAAATCTCTTTCCTTTTCAAAGCCTTTTCAGATTCGGATTGGGCAGGTTGCGTGAACAATAGGAGATCTGTGACCAGGTTTTGCATTTTTCTTAGTGATTCATTGATCTCATGGAAATCCAAAAAAGCAATCGATAGTTTCAAGGTCATCCACAGAGGTTGAATATAGATCAATGGCATCCACTGTGAGAAAGATAGGTGCTGCAGAGAGTGGTTGTGAGAGTTGAGAGTTGTACATTTGGTTTGTTGAAATCAAAGTTCTCTCCTCTGTGGACGTAGGCAAATTGCTGAACCACGTTAAATATTAGCCTCCGTGTATTTGTGTTCCCGTTCCGTCCTCAACAAGTGGTATCAAAGACCAGCAGGTGGCCGAAATTTTCGTTTTTGTATTCAACCGAGACTCGATCTGTGTCCAAATGACATTTTGGAGCTAACTGGGAATTCCTTGCGACGAGATGAGCACAACAGTAAAAATAAGAGGCCAAACCGAACCTGCACACGCCCACCCAGGCCGATAGAAGTTTCTGTGTGTGTGACCACTCTCCCCACGCGCCACCAGCCGCCGGAAAAAGTTTGCACGCGCTCGAGAGTGGAACGTGTGTCGTCCCACGCTCCTCACGCGCCTCCATGCGCCTTCTATTCCCCGGTTCGATGCGGGTCAGCGAACTAGGTTCAGGTCTTGACCGGGTTTGCCGAGTCAACTCGCCAAGTCAGTCGAGTTGTGATCGATTTATGACCGAGTTGACTGAGTTAACTCACCGAGTTGGGGTTAACTGAGATAGTTAATGGCGTCAGCATCTTCAGAGAAAATTCCGTTAACTCTAACAGAATATTCCGTTTCTGGAAGGAATATTCCAGATTTAAATTTTGTGCATTTGGGCCTAATTTTTGTCCTTTTTTGGGCCGAACTGGACCGGATCTGTTCCTAGCTATTTCGACTGTTACAGACGCAACGGTGGGCTCCGTCTTGCGAGATTCTACTCCGAACGTAGAGCAACAAGCCATTTGAGCTAGTGTTAAAGGCAGAATCCATGGAGGATTCAAGTTATAGTGCAATGATCAAACTTACGGCGACCAACTACACACTCTGGAGACTCCGGATGGAAGATCTCTTAAATTTCAAGGATCTTTTCGATCCAATAGAAGAGAAAGGAGTAAAAGCAGCCGCGACGCCAGAAAAAAGATTGGAAAAAGTTGAACAAGAAAACTATTGGTCAGATCAACAATGGATCGACCATAGTGTATTCATCATGTTGCATAGGAGACAGACGCCTACATGACGCAGGAGAACATGTATAAGCCAATCAAATTTTTGTCCTTTTTGGGCCGGATTGTTCCTAGCTATTTCGGTTCTGGGCTCCGTTAGATTCTACTCCAGTAGAGCAACAAGCCATTTGAGCTAGTGTTAAAGGCGGAATCCATGGAGGATTCAAGTTATAGTGCAATGATCAAACTTACGGCGACCAACTATACACTCTGGAGACCCCGGATGGAAGATCTCTTAAATTGCAAGGATCTGTTTGATCCAATAGAAGAGAAAGGAGTAAAAGCAGCCGCGACGCCGGAAAAAGATTGGAAAAAGTCGAACAAGAAAACTATTGGTCAGATCAGACAATGGATCGACCATAGTGTATTTCATCATGTTGCACAGGAGACAGACGCCTACACGCTATGGCAAAAGCTGGAGAACATGTATCAGGCCAAACCTCGAAATAAGGCTCTCTTAATGAGACGCCTTGTAATTTGAAGTTGAAGAGCGGTACCTCTGTTGCTGAGCACACCAGTGAGTTTCAGAACCTGGTGAACCAACTTTCAACCGTGCGTTGACTCTTGGCGATGAAGAACAAGCTCTCTTACTTCTCAGTTCGCTACCAGACAGCTTGGGAGACGTTGGTGGTCTCCCTCAGCAATTCGCTCCAGACGGCAAACTTACCATGGTGATGGTAAAGGATGCCTTGTTTAATGAGGAAGCCAGGAGAAAAGAGGCTAGGTATGGACCAGTCACATGCCTTCGTAACCGAAGGAAGGCACCAACGAAGTGGTAGAGGGAGAAGTAGAGGCAGAAGCATGAGCAGAGGCAGATCCCAAAATCCCGGCGGTTACCACCAAAAGGGCAAGATAAAATGTTTCCACTGTGGCATCGAAGGCCACATTAAGAAGAACTGCCGGAAGTTACAACGGGAGCAAGGCCAATCCAGCAACCAGCCAAAGAAGGCCGATGGTGAAGCATTAGTCACCATTCCAGGAGATTGTGCATTACTCTCCACCGGTGAAGAAGAATGTCTCCATGTTGCGAGTCAGGATGCAGAATGGGTGGTAGACACAGCAGCTTCCTACCACGCCACTCCTCGCAGTGATTTCTTCACCACGTATAAAGCCGGAGATTATGGTACAGTGAGGATGGGTAACACCAGTTCCTCAAAGATCGCGGGTATTGTGATGTTCGTATAAAGAAAAATATTGGCTGTACCATGGTGTTGAAAGACGTTCGACACGTGCCCGACCTCCGGTTAAATTTGATATCCGGGACAGCCCTTGATCGACTGGGCTACGACAACCACTTCGGCAACGGTGCTTGGAAGCTGACGAAAGGCACCATGGTTGTCGCCCGTGGACATATCTGCGGCACGTTATACAAGACCCATGTGAAGATATGCACTGATAGCCTCAATGCAGTTCAAGATGAGGCATCTCCAAATCTGTGGCACGAGAGACTCGGTCACATGGGTGAGAAAGGGTTGTTTACACTGGCAAAGAAGGCGCTTATTACTGTCAACAAAGGTACAACGCTAAACCCTTGTGAGCATTGCTTGTTTGGTAAGCAACATCGAGTCTCATTTAGTACATCTGCCAGTAAAAGATCAGAGTTGTTGAGCCTGGTACACTCTGATATATGCGGTCCCTTAGAGGTGGAGTCTTTGGGCGGTAACAGGTATTTTGTTACATTTATTGATGATGTTCACGTAAAGTGTGGGTGTATTTCTTGAGAACGAAGGACCAAGTTTTTGAACAGTTCAAAAACTTTCACGCTATGGTGGAAAGAGAAACTGGAAAAAAGTTAAAGTGCCTCCGGACAGACAATGGAGGCGAGTACACTTCCAGAGAGTTCAGAGCATACTGCTCTGGCCATGGCATCAGACACGAGAAGACGGTCCCACGCACCCCACAACACAATGGTGTAGCCGAGAGGATGAATCGGACCATTGTAGAACGAACCAGATGTATGCTCAGTATGGCCAAGTTGCCTAAGCCATTCTGGGGTGAAGCAGTTCGTGCAGCCTGTTACCTGATCAACAGAACACCATCTGTACCGTTGAAGTTCGAAGTTCGGAGATGGTGTGGTCTGGTCATAAGATCTCCTACTCTCATCTGAGAGTATTTGGGTGCAAAGCATTTGCACATGTATCCAAGGAGCAGAGGCAGAAGCTTGATGTCAAGTCCACTCCGTGTATTTTTATTGGCTACGGAGATGAAGAATTTGGATACAGACTTTGGGATCCAGAAGCTAAGAAGGTCATCAGAAGCAGGGACGTTGTGTTCCATGAAGCTGAGTTATACGGTAGCTTCAAAAGATCAACAAACCCAGGTGAAAACAGTACAGTGCTCAAGATACTGTTACCAGTCCTGCTCCATTCCAGTCTACCACAGAGACTGAAGAAATGCAGGAAGGATCCCAGAAGAAGAAGAGGAAGTTGATGATGATGCAGAGGGTGTTGAGCAGGGGGAGCAGGTACCCATTCCACCAGAAGCTGCTGAATCATCACAACAATCAGATGATGAAGAACTTCCTCCAGTTGACGACCCTCAACAGAACAGATCTACGAGAGGTCGGTTGCTGATTCCATCACGAAGATATCTGGAATCAGATTATATTCTTCTTACTGATGAGGGGGAGCCAGAAAGTTTTCATGAAGCAAAGCTCATACAGATAAAGTCAGATGGATTCAAGCTATGCAAGAAGAGATGAGTTCTTTGCAGAAGAATCAGACGTATGAGTTGGTGAAGCTTCCAAAGGGCAAGAGAGCACTGAAGAATAAATGGGTATTCAAGCTGAAGAACGATGGCAAGCAGGTGAAGTACAAAGCTCGTTTGGTCGTCAAAGGTTTCCAACAGAAGAAAGGAGTTGACTTTGACGAGATATTCTCACCTGTAGTGAAGATGACCTCAATTCGAGTTGTACTCGGATTGGTTGCCAGTCTAGACTTGGAGCTTGAACAAATGGATGTGAAGACAGCGTTTCTTCACGGAGATCTCAAAGAAGAGATATACATGGAGCAGCCAGAAGGTTTTGAAGTTCATGGGAAGGAACACTTGGTCTGCAAGTTAAAGAAGAGCCTCTACGGTCTTAAGCAGGCTCCCCGACAGTGGTACAAAAAGTTTGACTCGTTTATGGTGAGTCATGACTACAGAAGGACTGCTGCGGACCAGTGTGTGTATATTCGCAAATTCCCAGATGGTAATTTCGTTACTCTACTGCTTTATGTTGATGATATGCTGATAGTTGGACAAGATGCATCCATAATCAGCAAGTTGAAGACAGATCTCTCTAAGTTCTTCGACATGAAGGACTTAGGACCAGCCCAGCAGATATTGGGCATGAAGATTGTTCGTGACAGGAAAGCTAAGAAGCTATGTTGTCACAGGAGAGATATGTTGAACAAGTGATCAAAAGGTTCAACATGGAAAGTGCTAAGCCAGTCAGTAATCCACTGGCTAGTCATTTTAAATTGAGCAAAGCTCGTGTCCCTCATCGAGGGAAAAGGTTGAAGAGATGGCTGCAGTCCCTTACTCTTCAGCTGTTGGCAGTCTTATGTACGCAATGGTGTGTACGAGACCTGACATCGCTCACGCTGTGGGAGTCGTGAGCCGATTTCTTTCCAACCCAGGAAAGGAACATTGGGAAGCGGTCAAGTGGATTCTCAGGTACCTTAAAGGTACGTCGAAGCTATGTTTGTGTTTGGGGGAGCTGATCCTGTCTTGGAAGGATATACAGACTCAGATATGGCTGGTGATCTTGATGGAAGAAAATCTACATCAGGATTCATTTACACATTTTCTGGGGAGCTGTCTCATGGCAGTCCAGATTACAGAAATGTGTGGCTTTATCCACAACAGAAGCAGAGTACATTGCTGCAGCGGAAGCTGGGAAGGAAATGTTGTGGTTAAAGCGGTTTCTCCAAGAGTTGGGATCAGTCAGAAGGAATACAAGGTACATTGTGATAGTCAGAGTGCTCTGGATTTGAGCAAGAATTCAATGTACCATTCCCGCACAAAACATATTGACATTCGCTATCATTGGATACGCGAGGTGATGGAGCAACAACTACTGAAGCTTGTGAAGATCCACACAAAAGAGAATCCAGCAGACATGTTGACGAAGGTGGTCACTCGTGAGAAGCTCGAGCTATGTAGAGACATAGCCGGGATGGACACCTCCAACTGATTGATGTCAGGACACATTCTCCTCTTGTGGGTATGGAGGGGGAGAATTGTTGACTTTCGTGGTTCCATACCCAAGCGGCCAAACCATGCCCGAAGTCAAGATTTGCAGGCAAATCTTGCAGCGCAGCAACCACTCCATTTAATGCAGTGATGAATGTGTTCATTAACTGCAGCAGCTCGCAGCTCAACAAGAAACGGCTTTACACTTTTCTTCTTCCTTTATAAATCAGTAACGTGAATGAGAGATGAGAAGTGCGAAGTGTAGTGCGAAGTGCAGTGAGTGAAATTGTGAAAAAGAGTGTTGTAGAGAGTGGCTGTGAGAGTTGAGAGTTGTATATTTGGTTTGTTGAAATCAAAGTTCTCTCCTCTGTGGACGTAGGCAAATTGCTGAACCACGTTAAATATTAGCCTCCGCGTATTTGTGTTCCTGTTCAGTGCTCAACATTCACGGTATGCGAAATAATATGGATTATGAGATTGCTTAAAGACCTACATATCTCTCACATAAAAGCTGCACTATTATTCTGTGATAACCAGGCAGCTTTGCACAGTGCTGCAAACCCGGTCTTTCAAGAGAGGACTAAACATATAGCAATTGATTGTCACATTGTGAGGGAGAAAGTACAAGCTGGGATTATCAATACCTTGCATTTGAAGACAAATATGCAGCTCGCTGATGTGTTTACTAAGGCACTTGGATTTCATCAGTTCAGTGTTTTAGTTAGCAAGATGGGACTTTTGAACATTTATGCTGCTATCCATCTTGAGGGGGAGTGTGAAGAAAATAGTAAAGCTGCAATACAAGAAGAGGCCACAGGCACGCAGAGTCAAGAGAAGGAAGACAGAGTTTCTAGAAGGAAGAAGAAAGAGAGAGGTTGAGATGCTGCGTGTAAATTGGTTGTAACGGTTTGTGTAGAATATTCTTTCTTTCTTTTCTGTTATAACCTCTTGTGAAGGCACGTATTCCCTAGCTCTGCTTCTAGAGTAATTGTATATATATAGGGGATGTTGCCTTGTAATCTTTTCTCAGAGTGAATATACAGAATTTCCACAAACGATCCCATTTTTGATAGTGAAGGAATTTCACGGTCTAGGGTGGCTTGGTCCATAAGGGTAAGAGGGGTGGAGAAGGGCACAGGGGGAAGATGAAAGGCAGGGATGGAATAAAAAAGGAGTTAGATAAAGGAGCGGTATAAGAGAAAGCAAATAAGAGGGATTAGGGAGGATTAAAGGGTGAAAATAGGAGTTCAGGTCATATTTGGATTTTGGGACAGGTAAAAGAGAATAGAAGGAAACGATAAGACTAGAGGGGAGAAGAACTAGGGTGGGAAGGTAACTACAAAGGGGTCAAGGGAAGGAAAAGGGTTAGAACAAGGAAGAGAAAGGGGAGCAAACCGGGGTAGGAGAGAGGGGAGAGCTCTAACGAGAGAGCGGGTTCAGCTTTTTCTCACCCCTATCGAGTGTAACTTACATCTGAGCTAAGCTGGTTTGTATGCCCTGGCTCGTCCCAAGAAGGTGTTTAGTTGAAGTTGAAAGATCTATCATTTGAAGATTTTTTGTTTCTTTCTAATCAAAGATGCATTAACTAATAAAATTTCAGAGTCACGATTACATCAAGAGGGCTCATAAACTTCCAAAACAAAACCGATAAAGCATCTAAAGTAAAGAGAACCAAAGAGTTTGGTTCTCACAACCCACGGAACTACGTGGTGAGCCATCTGATTTTGTCTGCGGGGCGCCCATTGAAGGCCCAATTCACTATGTCTCCTTAAGAAAGTCTTGATTCGACATATATAAATGTGCAAGGGCCCTCCAGTAAGAAAATCTTGTTCATTTACTGCTCTACTCTCTCAGGAGAGTCACCTCTGAGCACTACATAGGTGAGGTTAAGGTTGTAGGCTAACTTGCATTCCAGTAGAGTAGCCAAGAGAAGATGGCACTTGCATCCTTCCTCCTTACTCGACTAAAAATCATTCAGGTGGTCGGTGAACATTAGATGATTCACGGTAGGAGCTCTCCTACGTACTTGAATTTTCTTAAAGTATTATGTTGCTTAACTCTAAAAAAATGTCTCATTAGAACCTCAGAACAAATGATGAACAAAAAGGGTGCGAGAGGGTCTCCTTGACAGAGCCCTCTTTGGGGGCAGAAATAACCATGTGTCGCGCCATTCAACAGTAAAGAGTATGAATCCGTAGACACACATTTTTGGATCGAAGTTGGAGAGAAACCGAACAATTGAGCACTTCAAAAATCAGACCTCATTCAATACGATCATAGGCTTTCTCTATGTCTATGTTTAAGGCCGCGATACCCCATTTACCTTTCTTTTGCTTAACCTTGTGAAGTAGTTCATGTGCTAAAATAGAATTTTCTTAAATGGCTTTATTGGGAACAAAACCAATCTGCAAGGGGGATACCAATTTTCTGGAGTAGGGGTCTAAGCCGGTCGGCCAGGATTTTGACAATGATTTTGTACATCACATTACACAAGCTAATAGGTGGGAAGTGGGGTACTCGTGTCAGGTTATCTTTTTTTGGGATAAAGACTAGATTTATATGATTCAGTGCCTTGAGGATAAAATTCGAAGTGAAAAACCTCCCGACCTTTTCAATTACATCAGATTTAACAATGTTCCAAATTTTATGGTAAAAAAGAGCTGGGATGCTGTCGCCCCGGCGCTTTGATCGTGCCAATGGAGCGTCCAACTTGCCAAATTTCACTCCTCGAGGATGTGACACAAGGCAGCATTATCGGAAATAGAGACTAGTGATTGAATAAGACTGTTAAGATTTTCATCAAATGTAGGCATAGATGAAGTAAATAGAGATTGAAATGCTGAGCATCATATATGGTTTACCTATGTCCTCACGGGAGTCCAGCCAGCGTCCCTCCGCTGTTTTAATACCCTCGATGCAGTTCGTCTCTTGCGTATCATTGTGGAAAGGTGGAAATATCTGGAGTTAGCCACTCCACCCACGATTTGCTCTTCCACAATATTTCTTCTCTTGAGAGTCTGAAATTCCAGTTGGAGGTTTCTTCCATTTCTTCTAGAGTCCGGGTAGGGTCCATAGATTGTTTTCTGGCTACTTCAGATTGGTAGTGACTAATCTGGTGCTGGATGGACCCGACTGTTTCTCTATTCCAAGTCTTCAGTCTTACTTTTTGCAGTTTAGTCTTCTGGTAGAGCTGACAAGCAGGAAAACCATGGGGTTGTCTAAACATTTTCACCACCTCTAGGCAAGATGGAGACCTCACGAGCTTGAGTCAGGCGAGCTCAAGACCTCAACGATGAAATAATGTTAATCTGTAAATCACTCAACCCCGAAACCTATGGCCAACTCCATGAACGTCCCATGAGATGTGGGGAACCTTGAAAAACATGCAAGTCCCATGAGAGACCAATTTCTGATTATTCAGAGCGCACAAAGTTAGAGGAGCAGTTTGCTTTCTTACAAGAAGCAGCAGTAGTTGCATTTCAAACACCTACCAAAGTGGAACATTTCAGGATAATATGGAAGCTCCAGGTAGAATATTGCACAGATTTCCAATCAACAAAATGATCAAGAGACAGAAATTCTGCTAACTGTGGAAGTCAATGAAATGCCTTCTTATTGTTCAACCACATGTCCATGTGTTGAATTTGAAATACTAGAAAGCTAGTAGTTGGCACCAACAGGATAGCAAAAACTGGAAGCTGTGAGCAGTTTGATCGGAAAATCATCACTGCCCATCCAAATGTAGCAGCAATGAGTAATTTATGCATACAATGTAACTGTTTCCATGTGCAGGGAAACCTAAGCATGAGAAAACCACACATAAAATTTACCTTCAAACAGTCAGATTCATAACATCTTCTGATCGTAGGTCAGAATATAATCTTAATACAATAAAGACTCCATATTTGGGTAATGGAAATTGAAACTCTATTTACACTGAGTATAGACCTTTCATCACAGTAAATTCAACAGGTGTCTTCTTGTGATGAGATGTCGAAAAACACATACACAGTGACAGTCGCGTCACAGACTCACACAGGTGAAATCAACCATGAAATTGGATGCAAGTTTAGCACCAGTTCCCATGTAGCACCAGTTCCCGAATCAACACCACAAACAAAAATGTACCAATTATTACATTGGCAACGTACACTGACGGGGGACTCGATTCGTTGCGTAGTAGAGATGTCTCTTTGAAAATGAAATAACCCTTCCAATTGCTGCTTGCTGACCCATATGTTGTTGACTTCAAACTCCTCTCTTCATTTGTTCCTCGAGCCATTTTCAGCTTGTTATTAGAGTCTGTACTGGAATTTTCCTTCTGAGGAAGATCAACAGAACTACCTTCGCTTAAAGCATCTCTGGCCTGCAGTAGGAAATGATATAGATACAAACCGTTGGCATTTCCAAACATCTTGAGGATAAATTTGCTTCAACATAGGAATATCACAGCAGAGGCAGGCTTCTCTTCACATTTGCTGTTGTGCAGTTTGTTGATGAAGTGGTTTAGGTTTATCATTCTAGTTTCATGTGCCAAAAGAAAAATAAAGTCTTATTAGGCTTCCCTATTCTTTCCCTAGGCCAATCACAATTTCTTCGAAGGAGAAAGATTAATGCAGGGCATCAATAGAAAATAAGAAGTGGCTGGATGGAGTGTTGCATACAATCAACCCCCTCAATCAGCATCATCTCATTGCTTAAAAGGAATCTCTCCGTTACCCACAAAATGACGATGGAATCAAACTTCACTCTATTAATTGATGAACCATCCTTGATATGAAGAGCTGGTAATTGTTTTAGAATCATGACAGATAGGTAAGATGCAGAAATGGAAACTAACTAGTAGATAATAAACAAGTACGTGACAAAGAAATAAATTCATCACAACTAGCTGCATAGGCTGAAAGTTTCCTAGCGAAAATCTATAACTGGCCATCTGAGCTTGCTCATGTAAATCACGTCATACATCAAAGATGTAGCCATCTTTGATTTTCATGCATAAATATATTAGGCTTTCATTTCTTTGCAAGAGAGAGAAGAACCATTGATGTGTCAGTTACACAACAAACAGAGGAAGCAAAGAGAGATTTGCTTTTGGTTGCCGTACAAGAGCTCTAATCTCCCCTATAGTGCTACACTTAAGTTTAGAATAGGGTATTGCATAGAAGAAAGAATATTACTTCTCTTTATATCTCATGGTTAGAGAGGTGAGAGAGAAACGTTGTTTTCATCTTGAGTTAGGGGTGAGATCTGAGTTTTGAGGGGTTCTCTTTGTCACTATTTTGGATAAGTGGATTTCTTCCTGTCTCACATACCATAAGGGAATCACATAGATATGATATTCTTGTGTATTAAAAATTTCCTATTTTAGTAGCGTTATTTGGATAAAAGCTTTTAAAGTAAAAGTAACCATCGAATATTCGTAATAAGAGAGATGAAGTCATATTCTGATTAAATCTTCAATGATTTCAAACAAATGGAGAAAGATAAATCAAAAACCAAATTTTATTTCTCTCTTTTTTTTTTTTTTGGGTGTGATTTATTGTGATCATGATCAAGTACACAACACAGCTTAATCCACTCACCTTATCTGGGGTTGCTGCTTTGTGCAAACTGCTACTCTTTGATTGGAATCTTTTCTGAGCCGCTCTCTGTCCTGCAAAGTGGCGCGATCTTCGTAGATTTTGAGGTGGGAAGGGCCTTTCTTTAGGAGGAGATTCAGTCCTGACTAATGAGCATGCCCGTCCAAAAGAATCCTGGAAAATGCGGATAACATATAAATACAAAGAGCAGTTCTTGCAGAGTAGAACCGTGCAGTACCAGACAAGAGATAGATCTTCCAAAGAACAAGGTTTTTTTCTAATAAGCCAATTCATTTGGGACCCTGCAGATCCATTTTTTTTTATCAGCCCTTTGTCTCTGTGTTTTCACACTGAGAATTCTTTGCAGATGAGGAGATGCCAAAGGGGCTTCTTACTTCCCAAACAGATCTTCCTACATCTATATATAAATGCTGGTTTCTTAAGAATACGCAAGAAAAGCACTTCAAATTGTTGATTTATCGCCAGAGATGGCTTAGAACCAATAGTTCATTATCTAATAGATTTTGCGGTGGCCAAAACAAGGTCCAAAAGTAAGTACAAGTTTTGAAAGCCTATGAAGACAACAACGCAGCAAAGTATGAGGGGACTGACTGGTGCAAAACGTCTACAGATCTCAAAATTCATTTCACCTGAACAATATTTAAGTATCTACAGGAGAATATCGCGACAGGCATTGTATTGATATGGGGTGCATATCAATACAATGTGTGCCGCGGTATTCTCCTATAATAGTCTTGCAGTTCACTCGATATTGGAGAATATATGTTTACCAGTCCTTCGGCTGTGTCAGTGTCCGTGTCACTGCTTAGTCCACCATTGCTAAAGTAAACCTTGCTTAATGACTTTGCTTCTCGGAAGCGATTAAAGTTCATCATTTCTCCCTGGCCTTGGTTAATCATTTCTGCCCGGCCACGGAAGATATCATCTTGGTCAACAAAAAGTGAATTCACGAACTCTGTGTCATCCTCTTCTTGTTCATTTGCGTCAGACTGAAATTGAAACCCATTTAGTTCATTGATATGGCTATTGGTGAATATGAGTTGCATGTCAGGAGAAAAGTCATATTCCCATTCCAGAAGCCCTGGCAGTGAGAATTCCAGGGTTTGTTCTGGCTGAAAATGTGCCTGGATCAAGAATCACAAAAAAGAAGGTCTCAGTTCTTCAGTTCTATATGTGTGAGTCATGGTCCATATGAGGAAGTTGATAATGTGCATAAGCCATGCTCCTTACCTCCGGAATTATACCATCTAGCACTGGACTTTCAAAGTCAGAAGCTGTGTAGCTGCTTGCTTCCACGTCACCACGAGTTGGCACATCAACTGTATCGTCTGGCTTTTTCTTCAAGAGAACAAGAACAAAGTCCCTCTGCCAAATGGAGAACTAGTCAGTATTTCATCGGGGTAATACATAACAGAAGTTTCAGATAACACAAGATAACAAATTAAATACACTACAATCCGAAGCATACAGGATACAGCCTAACACTCTTCAGGATGAATCATTAGGCATCAAGAAGCAATAACATTCTTCTTCTCTTTAGGAAAGAAACCCTTGAAGCCTATGGTAATGCATAAGAATTTTCCAAAACGAAGTCCATAAGTGTGATTACCGTGTGCCTTAAATCAAAAGATGAGTTTACCAACTAATAAAGGGAATTCAAATTGTAGAACTCGTCAACTTGCAGCAAGAAATCTCTCCAATATATTAAAAGAAAATTTTCTAATTGCATAAAAGTGCGCAGCATGCGGCTCTACCAGTATGAACAATTTCTTTTGTGAGTTGTGCTACATATTTCTTGGCTAATTGCGCAGCTCTTCAATCTTAAATAAAACCAAGATTCAGAATCACTATTAATCTAATTAAACCCCCATCCGGGGATACAACTACTCCAGGGCAGATTAAACAATTTCATCGTTAATATAAAGGAATGGAGTCTAAATAGATTGTAGCAGAATGTGCTGATATTGACAGGAGCAATCAAATTGTGCATGGTGCAAACACCCCCAAAGGTGTAAAACAAGGGAATTCACAAATTAACACTTCATTCATGTGCGTATCAAATACAGGCAGCAATTAGTTAGAAACCGATCAGAGCATGAGAGGAACAACAACCTGGTGAGGAGGACGGGTAGCTGGGTGATACTCGTGCATAACCCAGCTGGTCCTGGCTCCGTTAGGAACACGACCTGTATGGAACACCAAAGTTTTCTTTGTACCAATCACCACTTTTGTACCTCGAGCCTTGATTTTCCGGTCCTTACCGGTGGCTTTCCAGTACCCCGACCCCGACTTGGTCGCTCTGTTCGCCCGGTTGCTTTTCGAGTTCTTGATATCCCGGCGACAAAAGAAAAACCATTCTGGGTCATCTGACTTGATCACTGAGAACTCTACACAAGCATGCACAAGACCGTTTATTGCTGAAGCCCCAACCTTAAGATTACAGTATGGAATATTTTCAAGATGGAAAGACAAATATTTTGAAACAAAACAGATACTTCATATTGATATTAGAAGAAAAAATGGATTAATCGCAACCAATCCTTTGAAATTGAAACAAACCTAAACTACTGGGTGAGAAAGATACCTACCAGGTAATTCGTAAGGCTCATACTTGCAGACATCAACTTCAGGGATGATGCGGACTTCGAAATCCTTGCCAAGTATTTTGAGCCTCAGGTAGTGCTTGACGAGCTCTTCATCGGTTGGGTGGAATCTGTATCCCACCACCGTCGTTAATTCCATTCCAGTCACGCTTGCCATCTCTCATTAACCGCAACTTTTCACTAAGAACAGGCAATATAAGAAGAATGTGATAGAACTCCAAGAAGAAGAAGAGGAAGCAATTGCAGTATCTGCCTCTGGTTTGTCAGGAGAACATTTTTCTCTAGTTCAGAAGAAACACTACTGGTGCATAGAGAGACTTGGGAGCGAAATAAAAGTAGCAATGCATTGACTTGACTTGAGACTGATCGCAGTCTTTAGCTTAGTTAAGAAGCTACTCTTTTTAGCCTTCGCAAAGAAAGCAGACAATAGTGTTTTGGATTGGTCAATTCCCTTGTTGCAAATGCATGCCAATGACACAACATACGTGGATCCCACCCCCACTCAAATCGCGTCTTTTAGTTCTCCGTAGTCCGTCCGTACACTTACCGCGTGGCGCATCTTTGTTGGGAATGTTGTGGATTTTCTTTCGGGCGTTTGGCAATTCTCTTTGTACAGAAAAAATCATACTCGGGTGACCCGTAGCCGTGTGTACGAGTTGGTTTGGGAACTATCAGTTGCCGGCAGATTCTAAATTCTCACAGAAAAATCTTTCACGACTACCTCTAAAGGGGGATCATTGTTGGTGTACAAAAATTTGGCTGTGACTTTGGAATACGTTCAAAAACTGGGTCAAATCAGCTTGAGATTTTGTCTAGTTACGAAAAAAAAAAAAAAATTATACCCGAGTACAAAATTATAAACGAAAAAACACAGCAGAATGTGATGCCCATGAACAAAGTTTGACATGATTTGTGGACGAGGTGGCCATGTTCTTGTCACTCTCATATTCTCCCAAGTAGCAACTTCCTTGTCCTCGATATATCAGTGGGACTTCTTGGACTTGCTCCCCAAGTTATCTCTGATTCTGCCTTTTGGTTTTTTGTTTGTAATATTGCCTGGACAAAGAAGGCACACGTTCAATCAGTTCTTGGCCTTGAAGAATCATGTGGATGCTTTCCCTTCCCCACTTGCATTTGTTCCCTTCAAAGGATATACAAATGGAACTGTCAAGCCCCCTCATTCGGTCCAGTTTTAGTCAATCGATCATCAAGTACAGTTGGTTGAAATGAGATGAGCATCAACTGTAACGAGTATGTTATTCAATTGTACTGCAACCATTTAAATCCAAACTTCATTTAAGATAATAGTTATAGCCCGTATCAAATCTCCCTTTTCTCAATCACTTACTTTTATTAATATAGCCTTTGGTTTCAAAATTTTATTGTTAGTGTTAAAAACGAGGTCATATTGAAATTTGTGAAAGAGTAATAAAAGTGGAGATAAAATTATAAAGTGTGTTTAGATAAAAGTAAAATTTTATTAAAATTTTGAAAACACAACCGCTATGTAAAAGAAAATAAAATATTCCTCATATATATATATATATATTAAAAAAAAAAAAAAAGCCTAGGCCACTTGATTCCTCTAAAAATATGAGGCCAAAAATTTCATTTTTGATGTAAATGTGAAGGTACTGTTTTTAAGAAAATGAAAAGTTAACTCTTAAAGGGTAATAACTCAATGATTGGAAGGACGAACTTCCACTTCTAGATAATTTTTATCTTGTAGGTGAGAATGAATTCGAATCATAATATCTACTAACGAGATGCTGACCTAACTAATACTCTGATTATAAGACCAGTTCAACTGTTCGGACTTTCATGTTACTTACCTTAAAAAAAAAAAAATTAGGATAACTGAAAAATTGAAAAGTAGGATGACTTACTGGATATTAATAGTTGTACAACATTTTATGCGTTCAACATGTTCTACAATATGAAACGATTTTTTTAATTTATTTGATGAAAAAGTTATAAGTTAATAGCAAGCACAAGGCAAACTCTCAAAACTACATGTTTTAAGGCACCTTGACGCAGCAAGCAAATTTAACTGCACTTGACTTGGTAGTTGGTACATCAGATAATCTCCGTGAAGTAGCGCAAATTCCATAAACTGTTTAAAAAACATCAATTTGACTGTTGGGCAGCTCAAAGACTTGGTTTTGAAACTGTGAGGCATCTACAATGGAGATTCCTTCCAATTCTACGAATCCCATGGTATGTAAATGTGTCACGAATCTCTAGGTTTGGCTTTACATAGGACCCACGAGGTCAATTCCACTCGTCATTGAAGATGATTGCCCCTAATTCTGCTTTTTCACCCGAAGAAGAAATAGAGATAGAATCATTGATCAGTGGATTCCAGCGACTGTCGGGTAGTTTAAGCTATGTTCACCAACCAGGCACTGCCTATGAAATCTTTTGAGGTCCGGTCTGTCATGAAAAACATAATTTACCTACACGAGAGCACCTTCAAGAAATACAGAAGCAGCCTTGCATGCTCCTTCAATTCCATCTAGCATTCTTTGAATGCTTTATATTTTTCACCATACTTTCAATGCCAACAGCAAATAAGCCCTCCAGCCATACAGGTAATCAATGTGCTGAACACTCATCAGACATTCTCATAAAATGGTATTAATACAAACTAAGAATATCAGGATTTTCAAATCCCTCGAAGCATTTCACCCTAAAAAGCAAATGTAATGAATCCTCTGTCTCAGGCCTGAAAAAACCGGCTGCGGCTGACCAAAACTGGTTACAGAACTTTTTCACAGGGCATTTCATCCTCCTGAACGTGAGCAGCGAACAGAGGATTCTAAAGGCTGTACGTACAAGGGTTTTACAAATTTTCTGAGTGAGCTTTCATTGTTATGCTCACTAGTGCTCTTAATCTACAGGCCTAGGTATGATTATTGGACTCAGAACACAGCATCCGTACAGGTGAAAAGACAACACTGAGTGAGGCATGATCGGAAAGAGAGTAGTTCTCAGGCCACATTCCTTTCTCCACTTCTGGCGGGAAGAGAACTGCATTCTTCACTTTCAAACCAACAGTCTCCCCATCTTCACCCACTTTAGGCTCTATTATATTAGTCTGAAGATACTCAGGTTGCACTGACGATGTAAGATTCCAAAGCTTCTGCTGCAAATTAACATGGTATTACGTTATTCTCATGTTGCATGCTGGAGTCAACAGATGAACATGTTCCACGGTAAGGCTATGAACATCATATGCATACATATACAGATGCATATATTGGCTTATTTATTGAAAAAGAGGGAGTGCGAGGAGAAGGAAGAATGGAAAAGGGGTGGGGAAAGTCTGGAAAGCCCTCACTTTACTGAGGGGCCATTTTGATCCCCTTTTACTCTTACCCCCAGCAGTTCTGGTTCAGGACAGGGTCAACACAATGATCTTCCTTCTGTATACACATATGCGTGTATATATATATATATATAAATACATATAGCAATAGAGAGAAATGGGGGAGACTCGGATGTGCTACAGTCTACACATGCCTAAGTTTGCGCAGAATCCTACCTTGCTCCAGTAAAATTGACATCATGGAAACAACTTAACAATCTTTAAAATAAAAGACAACTAAGAAAGGGTCCCAAAGCTTGTTACGTTGTGTTCTTAGTTTTTCTTTTTTACCATATCTATTTCCTTCTTTAGGGTATGCATCTTCAACTGATGATTTAATGACATCTTGTCAACAGATTTCAAAGGATGATAGATTGGAAATGCCATAGTTGATTGGACATGGATACCATGAGTAACGATCGAAAACTTGGAGCATAAACCACAACTTAGCGATTGAAGATACCTTGAATTCTTCATCATGAACTACGCCATCTCCATTGATGTCTGCTTGGGCCCACAGATCCTTTATCTCTTGGAAACTTAGCCCATAGGGAAGACCAATTAAATTAACCTGAATAAGGTCTGAATACTGTGAGCCTAGCTTTTCAAAGAATATTAATCTCATATATTAATGTTGTTCAAAAGAAGTACCTGGCGCAGTGCTTCAGAAAATGCAGAGCACGTAATAAAATCACTGTGGTTGTCACCCTTGAGAAAGGCAAATGCATCATCTTCAGCCACTGATGCCTTTCTAAGCAGGTACAGGAAACCAAAGAAAATTTCAGCTCTTGATGTGGAAAGCTCTAGAACTATAAAACTAAACAATGATGGTTACATTTATTCTCTAAACTCTTTTGACAGAATCAGAACACAAGTGGGCTACTGTTTCATTCCCCAAAACGACAGAATTTACATCCAATCACTTGACAATTCCCATCAGCAACGAGGAGGGGAGAGATGTTCCACACAGTTGTCATCGACATCTGGGACTTTGAGCAAGACAGAAGTATGAGTTATATTAGCATGTCGTACTACTACTATATTTTCATTAGTGCTGCTGAGTAAATCACTGGTTAGACATGAATGAAAGAGCCATATCGCAAGCACTACTTCTCTGAGTTTAGTCTTCAAATCTACAGGTCAAACACAGGAATCAAACCAATTGGATACAACAAAGACTGCTGTAGGTACTCTCCAAGGCTTAGACATAACTTTATGATAAGAATCAGCTTGTATCAAGAAGAAATTTGTGAAGGTTATGATTGCAAAGACATAACATGCAAATTCTACTTGAAACAACTATCACTCACCTTTATTATACCAAAAACTGCTTCAGCCCAACTCGCTCTTAATGGTTTGAGTGACTTATTAGGATTACAAAGCCAAACAAAATCAACACCGCAGATGTTTCCCCTGTGATTGCGGTGGCTAATCCACTGCAGGGAAAAGAAGAAGACACCAAAGATATAAGGTGATTAGCAATATCTTCTTTTCCAAAGGCAATAAAAGAGAAAAATATCATTGTTGAGGACCATTAGATTGGAATTAGGCGGCCAAGCGAATTCCGGGAACCTAAAATTCTAAGTAAAGGTAACAAACCTTGTGAGCATCTGCATCACTGTCACTATATTTATGGGCAATATCATAAGATGATACAAATCCCCGTGACCTAAGGAACTTGTAAACATGCCCACGCTTACTTCCATTCCAGTCACTGCAAAAAAGAGAACACAGAGAGTGCCTTAACAAAAATATCCATTCGAGAGGTTACATAGGGCTATTCTCAAAGAGCATACTTTTGAAGAGAAAAACGAGGAACGAAAAAAGACAAAAGAAAAGACAGAAACTTGCCCGCATAATATGATGGGCACTGGTTTCAGCTTGTTTTCTTTCTGATACAATTCCACATACAGCAGAATTTTGTAAACCTATTAGAACACACAAAGGAAACACACCGATGAGTGAACCACATCTAGTGTATTTACAGAACTTATATTATAGCAGACCAGTTCAAGGCATAAAGAAAACCTCACATACCTGACGCAATCTTACAAGAGAAAAACTTGAATCATGAGGAAATAGCAAGTGGGTGTTCACAATAAGAATTTCTTGCTGAATGCTTCCTTTTGGGTTTTGTAGAAAGGGGACAACTGACTCAACATGAAACAGTTGAGCAACACGGTCTCCAATGTCATTGAAAAGCAACTCTTGATACTTTAGAACCCTTAAGTAGTTCTTATGTATTGCAGTCAGAAGACCTGCAGAGAGCAAATACAAAATCTCAATCTATACGCGTACAGCAATAAGAAGTGTGCACAAAAACTCACTTAAACCATAGTAACAATCCCATCTGTTAGACAGATAACTCTTAATGAGAAAGTTAGTAGTGAATGTAATTAAACATCCAACCTTAATTGAAGTACAAAGTTATCAACAAATTCAAAACGACCAAACATTCTCCCCTAAAAGGCTCCATAACAACCCCAAAAAATCTACTTTGACAGACATTTATTAGATATCGCATCGAGTGAAATGGTGCGGGACAAGTCAAACAATTGAGAATTTGCACTAACAGATCAGTTGTAGATAGACAATAAATACCATCTCCACGGTGGTTGGGGCGTGCAAGGTCGAAGGTAATATATCCTGCATCCCCGAGATTCCTCTTGTACATATGCACAAGTTCTTCATTTCCAACCCAAAACTCCTATACCAACTCACCACGAAAGCAGACAAAAAAAGAAAGAAAGAAAAGGATCCTAAATTAGGCCAGTCGAAAAAGCCATGTCTATTTCGTAAACAAAATCTAGCAAAAAGAAGAGCAATATAGCATGTGGATACCCCACCTGGAGACAAATAATAGTGGAGGACGATTCATTGAGCAACCAATCCAAAATCCCCTGGTTCCTGGTCATCCAGAACTCCCTGAAGTCGCTTTCTCGAAGACCCTGAAAAACATTAAGTAGATCCAATGAAGCTCAGATTCAACAGAGGTATTGTCGTATACCAGCCGCAGTAAAAGTAAAAGAGACCTGTTCATGCTGGTCAAGTCGCTTGTAGATGGGAGCCAGGATATTGAAAGTGGTGCATGATATGCAAACCTCTTCTCGTTCTTCCTCTGCCTCCGTTTCGGCCACCGGCATTGAAGACGAAGACGAAGTGGTGCAGCTCGCTGTTAATTCACAGACCATTTTGCCACGGTGGTTCGAAGCAGCTTGTTGGTTAGCTGAGACTGGACAAGCGCGAAAAGAAGGACGAAAGCGAGACTGCTGGTTCGGGTTCTGGAAACTGGCTCTGATTTTGGTGCAGGATATATCGAATAAGGTTCCCAGACGCCTGTTTGAGTTTATATAAATCAGTTTTTGTCCTGAGCGGACTGAAGGGCCGACGCCTGTGTAACTGTACTTTTCCATCTACAGACTTTTTTTGTTTTTTCCTTTTTCTCCTAAAATAAAACCGAAGAATTTGTATTTGTACAAATATTTCACGTCATCCTCTCTACGAACTTCTTACCTTGTTTGTATCGATTGCTGCGTTCCGTGAGAACTGTGCCATCTGTTTGCTGTAAATGCATGTAATCTCTCTCACTTTTCGATCCCACCACCTTACCTGTCTAATTCCCATATAAAAAATTAGTTTATAGCTTTCGATTAGTAGCCTTTACACATTTAACTATTACTTAATTACCTATTAATTTTAAATATTTTAAACTCACAACAAAATTAATTTTACAGGTTAAAATTGTTATTTCATAAAAAATATATATATTTATTCTCTTTAAATTGACAAAAAATTTTAACTAAAAATGAAAAGTATTTAAAATCAATAATTAGTGAGTGTAATATGATAGAAATGATAGGTTGAAGAACATAGTGTCAAAATATCCATAGTTGATAGATACAAAATGTATTTATTCTTAAATTTTAAAATTTTAGGAGAAAATATTTAAAGAAATAGAATTCGGTTTGTATGAGAGGTTTTAAAAAATTGGTTAAAAATTTCAACTTTCATAATAGATTAAAATATTTTTGGAGCAGGTACGATGAATTAATGAATTTTTTTTTATAATTAAGTTTTTATTATGGTTTGTGAAAAAGTATTAATTAAATGATATAGACAAAAATTTTTATATACAATAAAAGACTGGAGTTTATTGAAGCGTGTGAAATCGATAAAAAAAAAAAAAAAAATTCTCATGCTTGATCTTTTTATTTGATTTAATGCGTCTGTTAACAACTTCACTGGAAAAGATGATGCAATAATAATTACATGTGAACATGTTTGTTTGTAAAAGTATTTTGAAATATAATGCATTCAATAAATTTTACAAAATAATATCTAAATCTCAAAAATCATATACAAACACTATTATATTTTACTCAAACTTAATAACTTTTTACATAAATTTTAATACATTTTCAAAAAGAAATCTAACAAATTTTATTTCTCCATAATTTTTACCAAACTCTATTAATTTTTTATTAAAAAATTATATCAAATCATCTCTTTTTACACAATTTTTACAAATTCTAATAAAAATTAAATTTTTACTAATTTTTACATAAAAATAATTTAAATTCTACTCTATATAAATATTCATAATTTTATCCAAATTCTTTATTTAAAGCAGCAACACGTCACAGATTTTTTTAATATTTGAATCTTGAAGACAGTAAACAAATATTGGAATGGGATTCAACTTAGCAGAAGGCAGGAACGTCACAGATTTTTTTTTTATTAGCAAGGAGACTGGCGTTAGCTGGATAAGTTTAGCTCTGATGCACATCTTTTTGTGTAATGAACGCGTCGTGGTTATCTTATTTGGGCTACACGTGACTTCCAACCATACATCTTTTGAAGACATACTGCCACGCGCAATCCAACCGTGTCGGTGCCTCCCGTGTTCCCTCTCCTATTGGGGGCCATTGCCCGGGGCACTGCCAGCTCATCCCCCGCCCAAAAGCAGGGAAGACCGGGAAAAGGTAAGGAAGGTAAACGACCTAATGATAAGAGACAGAGACCTTTAGGGAAAAAGAAAAGAAAAAAAAACAAGAGTCGAGACCTCAATCTTCTCCTGCTGTGGGCAGATTTGGGATAGCTAAAAGGACCCTTCTGTTAGAGCTGCACAAAATCAGATCGCAGACTGAATTGGACCACAGATCAGCTCTGACCGTGAATCGAATTTGTAAACTTAACGGTCCAAATCCGGTCTGATCTGAACCGGATTTAAAAGACCGGTTATATCCTGTCTAGACATTTTAAGATCCGGTCTTGGATTAGACCAGATCGGATTTATTAATATAAATAATAAATATATATTTTTTTTTATTTTTTTAATACAAATTTAAAACTTTTACAATAAAATTATGTGTTTTGAGTTTTTTGATCATGTCCTTTCCCTTTTAACTAATTTTTTTATCATAAAATTTGAGCTGAAAATAAAAAAAAAAAAAAAAAAAAAAAAAAAAAGAAACTGGTCGGAAACACTTAAGTGATCAACTGAATCATTTTGGACCAGTCCAATCCTTCAATTTGGGCACAACGGACTGAATTTTCGGTCCAAAAACCAGATTAGATTTCTAGTTGTGCAGTCCTACCTCTGCAAACGTTGAATTTGTGATGCACTCAATTTTCCTTAACAGAAAAGCACTTGCCTTTGTGAGATTTCTTCTACTTCTCCATTTGTCTGCGTCTAACTACACTTTTACATCTAACTCTGTAGGATCATCGCATTCTACTTTGCCTTCTTACTCTTCTCTCATCACCCCCATGTTCTCTATATGCTGATGACTTGGCCATCTTTGCTAATGAGAAGAAAAAATCGGTGAAAGAAGTGGCTCATACTTTATTAATTAAAGTATGAAATGATCTCTGGTCAGAAAATTAATCAAGCTAAGAGTGCTATTTATTTTTCTTACAGCATGAGTCAGGCTCGACCCAATGAGATCTTGAGATATATATTGAATTTTCTTTAAGGACTTTTTTCCTGTAATTATTTGGGTGTGCCTATTTCGCCTTATCGTCTTTGTATTCGCCATTTTGAAGAGCTTATTATTAAAGTCATAAAAAAAAAATTAGACGGTTGAAAGTGTCTTTCTCCTCACGGCTGGGGGTAGATTAATTCTCCTGAAGCATCCTTTTTGTCTAGCTTCCTAATCCATCTACTGCATGTTGCTTGTGTTCCGAAGGGAGTTTGCGGCAGTTAAAATATTTGTTGGCAGGTTTTATATGGGGGGAGTTTTAAGGCTGTCGCAACAGACATTGGGTGGGTATCTTGGAAGAATGTCTCGAAATCTCTCGAGGATGGTGGATTAGGTGTTCATGATTTTCAAGATGTGCAAATGGCGGCTATTAAACTTAAATAATAATTACTTGGAATATTTGCTTCTCTCAAACTTTTTTAAGGGTCTTCCTTCAATCCAAATATTTTCCCAAGATTCCATATGCCCAGAATGAAGTTCCTCGGCGGGTTCTCCAATTTGGAAAACTGTGGCCAATCTTATTCCGCTGGTAATTGAACACTCAGTTTGGAAGGTGAGGGAGGGTAATGTTAGTTTTTTTTAGTTTGATAACTAACTGGGCGGGTTTTGGTGCTCTTGCGCATGAAGTTTCAGGTGGAGAAATCAGATTTATTATTAAACCAAATCTTAACTGATAATGGGTGGAATGATGATGTTTTGGTAGACTTAGTGGTTGATGAAAGAACTTTGGTGCATAGCGCAAAAAAGTGCCTCGATTGCGAGAGAGGTTGGATGAAGTGGTGTGGAGGCCTTCTCACGAGGGAATCTTCTCTACTAGAAGTGCTTGGGACGTTATACAAAGTAGGGGAGCTCAAGTTGATTGGGCAAAGTGGGTGTGGCATAATGCACTACCTAAAAAAATGGCCTTCGTTGTTTGGAAGGCTTTGAATAATGCATCAAGTGTGGACGATCGTGTGCAAAGTATTGGAATTCGTTTGGTTTCCAAGTCTCTCTGTTGTGCTAATCCTAAGATAAAGACATCAAATCATCTTCTCAATGAAGGGGACTTGGCTAATTCTCTATGGAAGCATCTGTCGGATTCTATAAGAATTCCTTTTATTCCAGGGATGACGTGGAAGGCTCGTGTGGAGTTTTGGTTTTCTAAGGCTAATCAGATTTCGCAAAGAGGTTTTCTTATTAGCATTATCCCTTGTTTCTTGATTTGGAGATCACCATGTTGTAGGAAAACGGAGAACATTACTCTTCCTTTTCATTCCTTGTGGATGTCGATTTAGGTGGTGGCTTGGTGAGTTATCCACACTGCCCGAAAAATTTACATACTTAGATGAAGTTGATTCCATCTTTGATAGACTTGGTTAAATTGAATGTAGATGGATGTTGCTTTGGCAATCCGAGTATTTTTGTAAGGGGAGGAATTGTTCAAGATTGTAATGAGAAAATTTTGGACGCTTTCAGCGCCCAATATGACTGAGGTACTAATAATCACGTGGAACTCAAGGCAGTTCTTGCTGCGCTCCTGTATTGATTCTATTTAAATTGCCGAGGGGTGACTCTAGAGAGTGATTCCCAAGTTTTTATTACTTGGTTGAAGCAAGGGAGATGTTCCTTACGATCGGTTTGGGTGGATTGGGAAAAGGTGCAAAATTTATTAAGAGAAATGGAAATCGTGATCCGTCATGTTTTTTGAGAGGCCGACCAAGTAGCTAATGCATTATCAAAACTAAAGAGGTTTTCTAGAGTTTCTCAGACGTTCCTTTAGAGGTTGTTAGTCTTACTCGTAAAGATAGAGAATCTTTTGCCTTCAATTCGGTTCGGGTAGTTCAAATCGGTAGTTTTGATTTGAACTTGACGTAATCACAGTTTTCCTCCACTCAATAAAACTACGGAGGTTCCATCCTCCCTAAAAATTAATAATAATAATAATAATAATAATAATAATCAAGTTGCAATCCCCTACCAAACCTCATTGCTTTGGAATCAAGCTTACCACCATGGACCATGCCCTTACTAATTTCACCTACGACGCTACAACCACCTCAGAATTGCTTTATTTGAACAATTCCATATGCTGCTTATTTTTTAGCTGATATGGCACTAGGCAACTAATCTACATATGATACGTCAAAACTTGTGGAAAACCTATTTAGCTGACCTCTCTTTGTCCAACATACCTTCAACAGACACATCTCAACAAACACAAGGCAATGTTCTTATATTTGGTACATCAAATGCCATCATGTCCACCATGGAAGCATACCAAGGAAAGACGGAGCTGGAAGGAGAAATCATTGCCCAAACTCAATGAATAAGCAACTCCTGCACCCAGTATATTCATCCTTTCAACCTCAAAGGGTTTCGGAAGATCTTCGCACTATCTTCTTCAAATGCTTAAGATGGCAGCTGGAAGAAACGATGGATCCGATTGGCTGCCCTTATCATTATTTCTGCGACAGCACTTATCCAGGCAATTATCCACCTGCTGTGGACATACTGGTACTCCTCTTCACTGTAACTTCATACTTGACAACCTTGTTCATAAAGGTAATGGATATATCAAGAAGAGGGCAACCTTCCTTTAGTCAGTCAAAGAGATACTTATTACCATCTGGTCCAGTTTCCCTCCCAGTAATCCTCTTAGCACTAGCAAAAGGCCACCGTATCAACACCATATTTCCTCTCTCCAGCATTGGTCCTGCAATCCTCCAACTGGTCTACATTTCTGCTCTGACTTTTGACCATGATGACCATGGGGCTAATAAAGACGCAGAATATGCTTTCTTTGTGGCATCAACAATTTCTGGAATTTTACATGCAAGCCTCTACCTTGATTCCATTGTCTTGCCTTACTATACAGGTTTTGATGCCCTATTTTCATCAACCTTTTCAGGCGAGTGTGCATCTTGTGTCTGTAGGAAAGAGGTTTTGACTGTGGGAGGAATGCTAGTGTCCTACAGAGGGTGGTCCCTGACCTCATTTTCAGTTGTGGGTACTCTATGTTTAAGGATAATCTGGAGATTTTTTGGAGAGAGAACAGCAAATATTATAGTAATTAGGCCGTGGCTGGAAAGTGTATCTTGGATCTTGATACTGATGGACTGTGTTGATCTAGCAACAAACTCCCCACCAGAAAAGTCGATTTTGAGAGTCGCTGCTATAGGAGGTATATTTGTTTTGATTTGCCTTCATGTACTCCAAAGTGCATGCACCCTCATGACAAAATGGCATTCAAAGTGGAACAAAAAAGTCATGCATCATTTGCATCGCAAAGTGGATCGACAAGGACAATGACCAGAAGAGATGTAAAATTCCACAAATTAGAGATTGTGTTGATGAGAGCAAAAAATAACAATGTTCATATATGAATAACTACGCAACATCGAGCCAAATGGTCTGGCATAATTAGAGGGACAATTAAGATGCATTTCAACCTATTCTCGCAAAGTACCAACCATCTCCAACTGAAAATGCTTGTACTCCACTATAAAAGAATGTATTCATGGCAAGTCACAAGAAAAACCTTCTTCGGCTCGTGTCCATCTCCGGCTAGCATTCAAATTGGGGAAGAAAGAAAAAGAAGTGAGACATTAGGAAAATTTTTCCTTTTTTCTTTTTTAAAGAAAAAGTACGAGAAATCATCGGATCAAAATACCAGCCTGACTCAGTTACTAAGTAGAATACCTTGTGGACCCACTCATATTCTCCGCCTTTAGTATCAAACGTCCCATGCTGCAAACTGATCAACTTCAGTGTGAAACGAGGGCCACACTCCTGCATGTTTTTAATTGGCATACAATCACAGAACATACAGACTTTTACAACTGATGTGGAGCAGAATGAAGCCAATGGAATTACCAACAGAGTTGCATAGAAGTCATATGTTTCAAGCCATAGCAGTGTTACCACAAATCAATTTATACTAATAAACTACTTCAGCATTATGCAATCCAATCCAGAAGAGATATACTAGTTTCAGCATTGAACCTCCATATCTTCTAACAGACAAACCATTTCTGTGGTTCACCTTCTGTACTTTCAATCACCAGATTTAGACTAGATCTCACTATCAACAATGAGATGCACAAACAGAGGCATCCACATACACATTTTGTTGCACTTATCTGTCCTAAAGGAAACTGAACCTATATTGTGTGAAGTTTTACGGTACAGAGAGAACCGCGCAAATCTAACTCACTATCGAATCATATTCAAACATCTAGCTAGGAGACCTGATTAAGCTATATATACCATCCCAACTCATCATACCCGGTTAATTGGAAATAGCATATGCCATTCTCGACTGTGAGTTCCATATGCCGAGGGATCAGCATATGTTAAGTGCAGGCCATGAAGATCAAAATGTAATATCAATGGAAGGAGTAGGTTTGGTGAACAAGTATGAACATAACAAAGTGAATCCAGAAGGAATCAAACTGTTAATAAAAGCTTTGAACTTGTTTCTTTTATTAGTAATCTCATTTTATGTTAAACTAGGTCTTTAGGTTTTTCTTCCCCCCAGTCGTTGGCTATCTCGTCAGACAAATCAATGGTGTCATATGCTATGAATATTCTTTCATTACTATTATTTCAACCTCCAATATACCTTGATTTGTTTAAATTATCCAATACTCGTCTTATATGCACAATTTACACATGTTATCAATGATCTAGATTGTTTCTGCATCTTCTCTTGACCAGTATGCAATTAAAAAATTGGCAGAAACGCAACTTGCACAATAATTAATTGTAACTTTCCAATTGGACCCATTTATCCTCCCCTCCTAGATCTGGTAGATCTACCTAGTTAGATTTCCCAAGACTATAGGGAACAAGGGGCTGAAGTAAGGTTACATAGGCATTAGTGGAGTAGGCCTCATGCTCAATTCTTATATGTTAACCAAAGGGCAGGAGGAATAAGGCACTTTTGAAGCAATTTGTGGATAACACAATATCAACTCTAAATAAAAATGCAAACCAACACAGAATTATTAATTGGCACTGACCTGAAGACGGGCAACTACTTTCTCTTGAGGAGCTTTCTCAACCTTTCCATTCTTGGCCTTTTTAACATCTGAGTCAGTTTGCTTACTTTCTTTGCTTTCAAAAATGTACCTGAACACATGACATGATATATTGGTCAGAAACCCAAACTCAAAAGATAACTGAAAGATTTTTCACGACGCTCACAAAAGCTACAGAAACGCACCGATGATGACGGAAGAATATGAAATCTCGCTGATTGTGGAATGTGACAACTCGCCGGCCACGAAAATTTGGATCTTGGGGGAAAAGCGCCTGTATTAATCTAGATACAACAAAACAAGGAGAGACATTTGACAAACATAAACGACATCTTCATAAGTAACAGAAATCATGTGAAATGCAAAATTAAGATGCACTAACTAAATTCATGCGATTCAGTTAAGAATATATAATGGTGAGTGTTTGAACGTTTAAGTATAAACACGTCTACATCTACAAAGATATTTCCAAGCTATACATCTTCAATCGCACACAAAACCAAAGATAAAGACTATACCTTCCAACACGATGACCCAGGCGTGTTGTGAAGTTAGTCAGCACAAGTTCAGGCTCATGACTGGTTGGATTTCCATGATTCTGCAAGCAATATGGAAGAGAATAGAGGAGAAGAGGGGGTGAGGGTGGCCGGAGGGAGGAAGAGGACAGTGAGTATAGTAAACAAAGTCATTATTGTCTATTTTATTCCTTTGTTTCACAAAATGTCCATCTAATATGAGTTACATGAAAACCAGGTATTAGCTTGTTCTTGAAAGCAGAAAACCGGTAATGTCACAAGAGTCAGTACTAAAGTAGTTCTATCCAAATTTGCCATTTTTGACGATCTTCTCCATGATGAAACAGAACAAAGAGTGTGGTTGCTGGGAATCACAAGCTCGAGCTTGACTGGTTGGATATGCCCATAAACTCAGTGGAAGAACGATTGATTTCATACATCACATCTTATATAAAAGCTTGAGAACACGGCTCTACACTTGAGCAAAAAAGGCAAAAAAAAAAGAAGACGAAAGACGATAAATAAAAAAAGAGCATAACCACATAAATTTAAGCACGTGAAACCAAAATCATGCTTGTGACTTCACAAATTCCTATTCGCCACCTTACAGATTGCCCCTTATTGACAATTGTCCCACGATTCAAACTGATGCTAATGACTGTCAAGCAATTACAAACAGCAGTTGCAAAATGAACATTTATTTCAGACAGCAAGCAGCGATGGCTCTGTATCTAACTGGTATAGTGTCCATTATAACAATAAAGGATAACTAAGAGAACAAATGCACGAATGAGAAACTAACAATGCCTGATTAATGGAACTCTCTCCCTTCTTCACCTTATAGTCTATTTTTAGTATTTGGCGACACCGTGGGTCACATGATTGCATCAACCAAAGGGCATGTATCGATATTAAGACATGGACAACAAACCTTTATATCCTTGCGTAAAACAAGCTTTGAAAGCTTGAAATGGGCAGTAGGTCCGTCAGGCAAGCCAATTATTACAAGAGCATCTACAAGACAGTCAAAAGAGCTGACACTAAAATCCGAAAACTGACAATAACAAAGGGGAATGAAAAATGATAAAAATGTCATTCTTTTGATGATATCCTAAAAGTTAAAGGAATGGACAGCAAAACCCAGAGAAAAAAAAAATCGAATCCCAGATTCCATAGGACCTTCAGCAAGAAGCATCACTAACCCGGTTCCCTGCGATTTGTGTGAACAACCATAACAGAAGTGAAGTCCCTATTCTTTGCATATTCTACAATCTGTAAAACATATAAGTCAAAAGAAACTTTCAAATGATTGAACTTTGTGCTTGTGTACTCAAAGACAAGAAAAAACAAAAAGAGCACCTTTTTCAAGTCATGGGTTCCTCTCTTGTAGTATTGTGCATTGGGGATCACAGAAAGTAGTTCTGATACAAAAGCAGGTCCCCTCTGTAAAAGAAACACATAAGCCAGAGATAAGCAAAACATTATCCAGCACCTTGTGAAAGGAAGTTTCAACTGACTGATGCAATATTAGTGTACAAAGTCATGATAAGCTTCGTGGGTGGCTAAAGATGATTACAAATGGCAAAGAAGATGACTTACAGAGGAATTGAAACGGCATGTAGTGATTAAAACTTTTGGAGTATGCTCACGCTTTAAAATAGCACTGAATTCATCAGCATCATTTCCAGCAAATAGCTGCAAGTGACACAATTAATTGGTCAATTAAAAGTGTATTTCGTTCAAGTGATTCTGATAAAAGTGATCAGATTTATATAAAAGATAGAGACTGCCATGCATTATCCATCCTATATAAAGTCACCTTCTTTCTTCTCCTGCGGAGCTCTAAATTTGTTGCACCCTTCAAATCATTAACATCCACAGCATTCACTCTAACACTAAGCTAATATTCAGATCCTACATTAGAACCATAAATTATTGTCCTTGTCCTTGATATTAGTTCTACTGTGCAATACGCTGGACCGTTCAATTTAGGTCCAAGAACTTGCAAGCCAACTACTACTTTTTCAGATGATAACAAGAGCTCCTGTTCTAATTCCTCAATGGGGTTCTAAGCTACAGTTTTCCAGTTCACAAAACCCAACTAGTAATATGCTCAATAACTACAAAAATATAATAAAAAACTCATCTAATATTATCCAGAAGAAGAAACGGAGCAACTGAAATTTATTAAGGACGAATAGAAAGACCTCTTCATCATCGGGCTTACACACGGTCTCATCAATTTCCCTGGTGTTCTCAATCGTACGGGGAACATTCTTTGGCGGAGGCTGCATAATTAACAGAACAGCGTCAAACAATTTGCTTCAGAGAGAGCAATAACACCCCAGATATTGAGAAAGAAAAAGAGAAACGGCCACCAGACCTCCTCGCCGAGCTCAAGAGCGCGCTTCTCTGCGGCGTCGCGAGCCTTGATCTTCTTGCGCTTCTCAAGTTTCTTCTCTTGCTTGAGCTTCGCGTGCACTGCAGACCTTTTCTCCTTGTTCTTTATCATCGATGGCAGTATCTCCCCCTTCTTCTCCTCAACAAGCTTCTTCTGCTTCTTGTTCTCCTTATTTATGTATTTTTCATTCTCATAGTCTGTCTCAAATTCAGCCGCTGCTTCGCTTCCGCTCTTCTTTCTCTTTCCCCCCATTCTAAATTTTTCTGCTTACCCTTCCTTCGGATACACTGTAAACTATTGCTACGAAGAAGAAGAAGAAGAAGAAGAAGAAAATAGAGATATTCGCGTACTGCTCAGAAGAAAAATAAAAAATTCGCTGTTACTAGTTAGGGTTTTAAAACGGGAACGGGTAATTAAATTAAGGGTTAATGACTATTTTGGTCCTTAGTTTTATGTCATTTATCAAAGTGGTCATTGAGTTTCAAATTTACTCAAATCAGTCCTTAGGTTATTTTCTTTTGTTTATTTAATCCTTTTGTCCACTTCCGTCCTCCTGTGCACAGTCAGCTAACGGTAGGACACGTCACTCCCATTAATGGTGGTGTTCGAGGGTGGATCTCTCTCTCCTTATCAAATTTTTTTATTATAATATTCATTTAAATCTTTTCTCTCTTCACTTTTTCATCAAATCTCATAAAATATCTTTACTTTTTCACAAACTCCAAAACCTCCAAAATTTCTACTCCTAAATGCCCCCAATATTGCGCCACGTGTACGAATTCGGAAAAAAAAAAACCTCACTAAACGACAGCCACGTCAGCACTTGTTGTAAAAAAATTTGTAAAAAGTAAAAGAAAAACAAAAGCATATGTTTAAACCCGTGGAGCTTACCCGCGTTTAAACCAGAAAATTTTCCCCCAATTTCGACCTAGAACAAAGGCAACTGTCTCCCATCTCCTCGTTGTGTCTAAAATTTGCTATCCTAAACCAAATTGGTGGAGCCATTGATGCCGCCGTCTACCAAGGATTGATTTAAAAAATTTCTTCTCTCACCACCGTTGATCAAGCCGTTTCTCCTTCTGGGGCTCTCACATTTCGCCCTACCAAAAGGTATTCGAATTTTAAAGACCCTTTTTAAACTGGAGTGATTAAAAAAGGTGGTGTTGGAGTTTGTCTCTCATATTTTTTTTGTCTTAGAGGTCCCTTGTAATGATTCGAGCTGTCTGAGGTCCCATGGTTTTGTCTCTCTAAAGTAATGAAGTATTGTTGTCGTATACCTACCTGTGTGGCCCCATATTTTATTGATTTGAGTTGTGTTGGTTGATTTATGTTATTTAATGATTCGTGTGTTTTGTTTTTTTTTTTATATTTAATTTATATTCTTTTTCTCTTTTGTTGGTTTTATTTTTTATTTGACTAAAATATGTTGTCGGCTTTGACCAAGAACTTTTCAATTTTTGTCCCAAAGTACACGAGCCGCTGTACTGCATTATTCTGCATTTCTAAAGGTCTGGTGTACCTCATTAGGGACAATATCCGTGTTGTACCTCATTAAGGGACAATATCAGTGGTTTTAGTGGGTTTAAGGCACACATTTGGCAATATCAGGATAATATGTTAGCAAAATAATGGCAAGATTGTTTAAACTTGTGTTAGTTACTATTGAAAATATTATTCCAAATAGCCACTTGTCCATCTAGGATAATATGTTAGCAAAATAATTACCTAGCTGTGTGTAACATTTTGCTTAGACTCTCCATTTAGGGAGTTATCACAGTAGCCTAATCTCTCATAGTTCGGCTTTGTCAGTTTCTGATATTGTAGTTTGTTGGGTTTTTTTCTCTTTGATACTGCATCTCAAATTGTGGTCCTTTTTACTTCACAATTTCTTGTATTTGCTTAGTCATGTTTCCAAGTACAAGTACTGTGATTTGAGGAATTTGATTTTGTATTTTAATAATGCACTGAAGTTTTTCCTTGCATAATCCTATGCTTTTGTTAATGATAACAAATGCATTTATATATGAAATTTCTGTTCACCTTACATTAGCAGTCTCATGTTCCATATTTTTAATAGCTATGAGCATTAAATAAAATTTGAAGAGAAATCGGGTAGGATTAGAATATAGATTGGCCTTTTTGATTTTGTTTGCCTTGCAAACTTTGTCCCCGTGATATCCTTGGCTTGCCATTGTGAAAAAGATAGCTAGGGGACCAGGCATTTGCACAACTATTGTTGTTATGCATATGCGTTTGATTGTTTTTTCCCATTTCATGAACTCACACCTTTCTGTTGTTCTAATTGAAACCTCTTACTAGAAGGTAAATATAATTCCTTTGTCTCGAACAAAGTTTTAATGCTGAGGACCGCAGATATTGTCAAAATAGAGGTTATGTAGAAGGCTTTCCTTGGAGAGTTATGTTCTCGAAAACAAAGGGAATTCTTAACTGTTTTAGATGTCATCAGATTTCCACCATCCACTTGTCTGTAATATTTTTGGAACTTACCCATGTTTAAACCCGTGTTAGTTACCATTGAAAATTAGACTTCCACATTTTCAAATGTTCTTATTCTTTTTTATCTAGCAACCTTAAATCAAAAGACAAAAAATGTTAACTTTGCTTACATCTTCAATATTCATCCACTGCTGCAACCTATATGTGCATCTCATAGACCTGTATCATCTTATTTGTAGCATCTTATTTGTGCATCTAATTTGTTTCTTGAATTATCTGAATTAGTAAATAATCTATTTACTCACCATGTTACAGGGATAGAAATGGTGAAGGAGGTTATGCATCATGGTGGGTCAATTTCGAAGGATACCAATGCATATGTTGGTGGGTTTGTTGAGGATGTGAGTGCGGTCGAGGTGGACTACTTGACAGTACCAGACCTCGAAGTTGTGATTGAAGGATGTTGGTACATGACTGTTGGGGAAATGTTTTGTACCTTAGATGACGAAGAATCAATCCACATGAAGCCTCTGTAGACAGATATGGATATCATAGCAGTCATCCAAAGGATTGAGGCGAAGAATTATAAAACACTACATATATATTTGAAGCATGTTATAGACGTACCTGTTGTTATGGGACTAGTACTGGCTGATGGGGTTAGAGATGAAGTTCATGGAATAGGGAGTGAGAGTGAGGGAGGGGGGATGTGGCTATGAGGGATAAAGAAGTCATGAGTGATTTCCACGAGTCAAATGATGCAAACTCAGACTTATATGATAGTGATTGCAATAGTGTGAAGGTTGCAAAGGAAGCTAGGGTTACTGCAAGTCAATGGTTTGCACCATGGAGTTGGGGAACTAGTCGTATTGGGGTCGAGGGCAAAGTGGAGTCCGACTACTCTGCCTCGGAAGAGTGGGGAAGTTTAGATGAATCTTGTCCTTCTGACAAAGTTGGTGAAGTTAAACTAAGGTGACCTAAGAAAAAAAGTTTTCCGGATTATAAGGACAGTTCAGGTTTAAGGGCTAAGGTGATGTTTCAAGTGGGTGAAGTGTTTAAGGATTGTGAGCAATTCAAGAGTACACTTCAGACACATTGTATTCAATAGGGATTTAAGTATAACTTTGTGAAGAATGACAAAGTAAGAGTTAGGGCCGTGTGCAAGCTGAGGTGTGGGTGGGAGATCTACCTTGGTTAGACACGTGCAAAGGATACACTACAAATCAAGATGTACAACTCTAAGCATACATGTGGCAGCCATCATACGAATAGAAAGGCCTCTGTTAAGTGGTTGGCCTACCAGTACTTGGAGAATTTCAGAGATGATCCTACTTGGACCCCGAGTGCACTACTGGGGGAAGTTGTAAGAGAATATTTAATCAATGTTAGCCAACTTATGTGTAGTCGTGCAAGAAGGATGGCATTGGGGATGATTTATGGGAAGCATGCAGAGCAATATAAGCATTTGGTGGAGTACGAACTTGCGATCAACAAATGGAATCCCGATAGCTCATTTTTTCTGAAGAGAGATGCAAGCATGTTTCAAAGAATGTATGTATGTTTGGCTGCATTCAAAGAAGGGTTTTTGAAAGGGTGTCACCCTATTATATAAGTTGATGTGTGCTTTCTCAAAGGAGAATTTGGAGGGCAATTGCTGGCCAATATTGGGAAAGATGTCAATTACGATATTTTCTCAATTGCATATGCGGCATGCGAGTCGGAGTGTAAAGACTCATGGACGTGGTTCCTGAGTTGTCTTTTGGAGGATATCAGGGGAGTGGACAATGATGGATGGACATTCATGAATGACTGACAAAAGGTATTCCTTTTATCACTGAATATATTTTTTTGAAACTTTTTTTTTATATCTAATTTGTATAATTAACTTTTCGATGTCCATGCTTCATATACAGAGTCTTCTTCAGAGTTTTGACAACGTTATGCTTGGAATTGAGCATCGCATGTATATTTGGCACTTGCATGCTAATTTCAAATCTGAGGGTTACAAGGGAAATCCTTACAAAGATGCATTATGGGCAGCTGCTTGTGCCTCCAATGAGACTGAATTTAATCAAGCGATGTTGGCAATCAAGCGCATGGATGAGAAAGCTCATCATTACTTATAGGAGCTTGATGTGCGAATGCGATCAAGGCACGCATTTAACTGGTATTGCAAGAGCGACATGTTGCTGAACAATTTGGCAGAGTCGTTTAATTTGTGGGTGAGGGAAGCTCTCAACAAATCAATTTTGACCATGCTTGACATCATACAGAGGCAAATAATTATTCGATTTCAAACAAAGAGAGACGACATCTGGGCGAGTACCAATCAGATTTGCCCAAAGATTGTGAATAACCTTGAGCTGTCTAAGACAAATGCAAGAAATTGAGTTTCTTGATGGAGGTCAGAAATTTCATTTGAGGCGTGTGGTTGACCTGAATTCACGAGAGTGTACCTGTGGACAATGGCAACTTAATGACATACCTTGTCCTCACGCATGTGTTGCAATTTATTTTAATAAATAGTGGCCAGAGGACTATGTACACAAGTATTATCACATGAGTATTTACACGAGGGCCTACGCACTAGAGGTTGCATCAATGTCAAGTCTCGAAGATTGGCTTGAGCATGAAGGGGAGGAAATATTGCTCCCAGTACTGAGGAGGCAACCCGGACGCCCGAGGAAAAGTAGAAGACGTGTGCTGGATGAGAATGAAGAAAACCCCACCAAGTTCTCTCAAAGTGGGTACGTCGTGACTTGTGGAAATTATGGAGCTGTTGGGCTCCATAACGCAAGGCGTTGTCCTGAACTTGAAAACCCAATTAAGAAGAAGTGGCCTAAGAGAGTGAGAAAGCCAAAGAAACAGGTACTTATCCTTGTTTTATGACATATCATACCTGTTTTTTACATTAGACACTTTTGGTTTCTGTTTTAGATATGTATCTTTTTTGAAAATGACATGTAAGGTGTAATTATATATCCAGGCCATACCTAATGAAGCATGTGTTGGAATTGAACCCTCACATGAAGGGGAGGAAACTGCTGGTGGGACCCAACAACGTAGTGATATAAGAAGGATGCAAAGAAGGGTGTGGATCTGGATTTAATGTTCATTTACTAACTATTTTTTAGTGTTTAATTGACATTTGGTTGCTTTGCAATGGGCGATGGTCTTGCTGCCCATGCTATGTCGCAGCCTACGGAGCAACAAGTGCATGATCAAGAAGTGTCACAAAGTCAACCAATACCACCGAGACGAAGGGGATCAATGTCCAAGGGTCCAGAGACAGGAATGACAACTCAATAAGAAGTCGAGTGTTTTAGTTAGAAGTTGGGTGTTTTTGAGATGTCGTGGTATTTTAGTTAGAAGTTGGGGTTATTGCATACTCATGTCGCAGATTGGTGTTTTATGGTGAATTGGTTTGGACATAATGTTTTTTTAGGTATATCTGGTTGGAGATCACTTTTTGGGTTGTAAAGGTTGGAGAAAACTCATGCCAACCTATGAACTTGTTTTTTGCACATATTATGCTGTCTATAGGACATTGGCAGATGCTTTCAGATGATACTGATTTATTGTTATTGGATGCACTTATTATACATAGTCTTCTGCGTGGTCTTTAAATGTTATATGGATGATACTGATTTATGGGCAGCAAGACCAACTGAGCATCTGTAAGTCTGAATAACAATCCAAGAGGGGGGGGGGTGAATTGGGTTTTAATAAATTTTAAAACTTTTTCAAGAATTTAAGCAATATAATGATAAAGCTTAGAACACAACAAGGAGAGATATGAGCAAGTAAAAAGAAGAGATGGAGTTAAAGAGATGACACCGTAGTTTTAGGTGATTCGGCTAACCCTTGCCTACGTCCACCCCGAAGGCTATTTACTTCCTTGGGCTTCTTTTCACTATTCTTCAAATAGCAAATACACCTTAGCTTCCCAGGTGCTAAGGAACCTTTACAAAGCGTTTTTCGAGCTCACGCTTCACTCTCTTCACAAATCCTAAAACCCAAGGGATTTCTTCTACCCACATGAGTAGGACCCAGTGTTTACCCAACACTTAAGTGGTTTATATAGGATGGGTACAAAGGAAGATCAAAGAATGGCTCTTAAAGCCGAATATACAAGTGTAAAGCACAAAGCAGTGCAATAAGACAAAGATCTCAGTAGAAAGCTGAAGTTTGGCAGAGGAATCACAAGTTTTCTTGATAGGTGTGGTCTTTCTCTTCTTCAAAGCACTTTCTCTCTCTAGAAGTTAGGTTGTAGAATAATTGCCGAGTCTATGCATACGATCCTTGTCTTCTTTCTCTTTTTCTTCTAATATTTAAATCTTCTTGACTTCAACGATCATGAAGGCTAGCAAGAAGGACCGTTGGAGAGACGCTCACGTCATTTGAAAGTGGTTTGAAGGTTCTGACAAATATTCAAAATTTTTATTAAACCCGTGGCATGTGCTGACACATGGTTAGCATGTGTTGACACATCAAAAATTGAACTGGAGTTGAGCTCTCGGGAGTGAGTGCAATGTGTCGACACCATAAAGCCAATGTGTCGACACTAGTAAGTGCTAGAGAGAAAATCAGCAACTTTAAAGCATCCAAACCATTCCAAAACCTTTTAAAGCACCTACAAAGGGAAAAATGATCTTATCAACTTGTATAATGGTATTCAAGTCCTCTTATAAGTATTTTAGATAGAAAAATATGATCTTTTGAAACAAAGTTTTTAGAAAAGAGGATTGACAATATGGAATATAAAAGTCTTCAAAACACTTGTAATTTTTGTTATCATCAAAATCAATTATGGATTGTTTGCAAAACAACCTTGGGCTAACAGCATCTAATACGTGGTCATTGAATGTTTGAATGACTCTGAATTTTGATCATCCAACATGACTACATGGTCTTCTACATTGTCTTTGAATTTTGCACTTGTCAAATGTAGAAGATATATTCATTTCAGAATAACTACCTTTCTTTCTTTCTTTCTTTCTTTCTTCCCTCCCTCTCTTTTCTCAACCAACTGAGCATCTCTTATGTCTACCGGCTATTAGTGCACTGATATATTCACATATTGCATTTTGAACTGATGGCCTTAATACTTTTTTGAGTTAAGCATGAATTTTGAGTATTAAACATTTTTTAGGCCTTAATACAAAAAGATTGATGCACTTATTATTAATTATTTGGCCTTTTTGTACGATTTATCAGGTATTAAACACAATGTTTGGTTTCTTAGAGCTTGTTCGATTTTGTAAGATTTTGAGAATTTTTAGTATTTTGAGAATTTTTAGGTGATGTGGGAGTTTATTGGTGTTTGTGTAGAATTTGTTGACTTTTAATGATTGGTGTGAAAAGAGGTGATAATGATTTTTAAGGTTGTTATTTGGTTTTTTACCTTTATTGGGATGTGTGTAGAAGATAAAATTATATATATATTGATATTTATTATAATTCCGAAAATAGTTTTTATTTTCTATTTTTTATTATCATATACAAATGTTGATGTTTATTTATAATATTTTTGATAATTTCGAAAATCCTTTTCATTTCCTTTTTTTTAATGTTTATTTATAATATTTATTATAATTTCGAATTTACCTTGTATTTTCTATTTTTATTGTCATACAAATGTTAATGTTTATTTATAATATTGGAAATAATTTCGAAAATACCTCTTATCTTTTATTTTTTATTGTGATACAAATGTTGATATTTATTGATAATATTTATTATAATTCTGAAAATCCCTTTTATTATCTACTTTTTTATTGTTATACAAATGTTGATGTTTATTTATAATACTTTGGGTAATTCCGAAAATCCCAATTATTTTCTAATGAACTTGTTTTCGTGATACGAAATAGAAAATTATTATTTATTTTAATTCCAAAAATATCTCTTACTTTCTATTTTTAAATCGTGAAACAAATGTCCATATTTATTTATAATATGTTTTATAATTAGAAAAATTCTTTTTATTTGCTATTTTTATTGTCATACAAATATCTAACAGGCATAGCAACGTTATGAAAAAAAAATATTTACTTAATGAGTTAAAACAACTAATAGAAAATAGTTATTTCGTAGTTCAAATGGCCACCTGAAATAAATTCGTTATAATAAACATATAATATTAACACCAACTGTTAATGTCCTGCAGAGACGCTGCGTCCTTATAACAACTGAGCAAAACAACTTCTGCCCATACAAACAAAAACCAATTCCATCGCATAAACCATCTATTGGAAGGTAATAAAGATAACAAATATAGCAATCAACATCAGGAAAAGGAACAACCAAACATAGCTGCAACATCCAAAGCACAATAACCATATGCTACGGTCTCCCACTGTGTCCTTTGAACCCCTACGTTGTGCACGAACATGGTGATGGCGAGGTTCCCCATTATCATCTTCGACCCACAAAAAACTCCCTGGGTGGTCTTGCAAGCAAAGAAGCCAATTCTTGAGTAAGGTGAGTTGATACTGGCCAAAAATTTACCCAGATTTACTGAATACAAACCTCATGAAGTGGACATCGAAAAAACCACAGACCATAATTTTTGTCCGTGCGAGCCATGTATAAACGCATGCGCCCCGCTCTACAGCTGCAGTATGGTGCTCTATATGTCATCTGGGGTACAAACGAACTGCGAAAGACACCACTTTTAAGTACAAACTGCGAAAACTCTTGATTTCTGGAACAATGGCGGGTCTACAATCAGGAAAACAATCTTCAACCATTTGTTAATTAGTTTTTAGTAAAATATAATTATAGAGCTGAGAAACATACGGGTTTTACAAAATGACAGATACGATGAGAAAACATAAGTGATCACGTGTCTGTTTTTGATTCAAAATCACAAAATTACAGTAGAATTTATAATATATTTAAAGTATTCTCATGGACAGATTTACTGAAATTATAAAACCATCATCCACACAAAATAAATGTTTTCTTAAACTTGAACCCATCAACTAGCGAGTGTTGTCCGCCCACATTGCCGCTGTGATTTCATCACGTTTTGCACTCATTATGGTAGAACTAGCTGGGTTGAACGTTTGCTCATAACTTCCCGAAGCCTGACCAGAGTTGCCCTCGTTGTCTACGTCTTGTCCAATGACCTCCTGGTAATCAGGAACAAAGGCTTTTGGATCACCTTGTTGTATAAAGAAATTGAATAGAACACAACATGCCATGATGAGATTCTGCTGACTCGCTAGAGAATACCGTGGCATCTTGTTCAGTATGTTAAACTTCCCTTTCAATTTGCCGAACGTTCGCTCCACTATATTGTGCAGCGACGAATGTCGGTAGTTAAAGAGCTCTTTTGGTCTGGTTGGCTCACCTGACTCTCAAAAGCGACGTAGATGATATCTAACCCGCCTCTGAGGCGGTAGAAATCTATCTAGGCATGGAAGACCTAAATCTACTACGTAATAGTTGTTGGCTTTTGTGCACAATTGAGATTTTGATGATTTCAATAAATGGACCAAGTTTATAAAACGGACATCTTCAAAGACAAAGACATTTTGATAAAAGAGCCAAAGACTTGAAGAAAGAAGATCAAGAAGATGCAAGGAGCTCAAAAGTGAAGTTTCAAGACCTTAGGGTATAAACCTTGTAACTCTTAGTTTCACTTTTGACAAGGATTTGAATCACACTTGCATATTTTTCAAACCGTGCATAATCTTCTTATCACATGTTTGACAACCAAAATGAGCTTTAAATGTTTTCAAATCATCCCTATATAAACTCCAAGCCTTGGTTATACTTTTGGGAAGTTGGTTTTTGAAGCGGGATTTCAAAAACGTCAAAAATGGGTTTTTAATTGTAGCGGTCTATGAAAATGATTTATAGCGGTCGACTGCTATATGTAGCGGTTGATGAGACAAAATTTGACAGCATTTAAATTTTATGACCGTTGAGCAACGGCTAATTGAAGCGGTCGACCGGTACATGAAACCGGTACAACGGTAAAATTGTCAAATCGACCCCTAACGGCTATAAACGGCTAGTTTTCATTTGTGGCCTATAAATACACCTTCATAACGTCCAAAATCACAACGACCACATATCATTTCTATTACTTGAGAAATATTCCAAACCTTCATATTCTATATTTCTCATATCATTCACACAAAACACACTTTCATATCCTTGTCTTTGTGTGAATCAAGAGATAGAGCTTTCCAATTTCATATCCACTCTTTGAGAGAGTTTATTCTTGTAATCTTCCTATCCAAAAGAGTGATTCCTTTAGTGAGGTTGTTCACTAAAGAAGAAGCTTAGAGAGGGTATATCTCAAGCTTGGTTGGGTTGTGAGTGGTGAGCCCGAAAATCACTTGGAGTTTGAGTGTTGAGCCCGGGAAAGCACTTGTAAGGTTCTCTAGCACCCGGAAGCTAGAGTGTACACTATTTGGAAGATAGTGGAAAAACCTCAAGGCTCGGTGAAGGAGCTTGAGGGGTGGATGTAGGCGGGTTTGCCGAACCACCTAAAAATCACGTGTTTGCTTCTCTATCCCTACTCTTACATTTAGCACTTATTCTATTATCGCATCTATATACTTGTACTAAATTAGACTTTACTTTGCAAACACGGTTTTGGGGGTTAAAAGCGAAAAAGTTTGGAAACCCAATTCACCCCCCTCTTAGGTTGCCTTAATCTAGGACTTACAATAGTAACCTGCATAGTAAAGGTAAGGTTAGCTACACTCAAGTTTTTATTCTAATCCCAAAACCCTACTTGGTTGGTCCTGCTTCTATGTATAGTACTATGAAAAGCACCGCCAGTGATTCATAAATGTACCTGGGTATGGCATCGAGAACTTGTTCTCCAGCCGTGTAATAGCGTCTGTGAAAACCCGTGAATCATGCGCTGTACCTTCCCAACCACAATAAACAAACGTGAACATGCCCCATAAGTCTACTGCGCACAACACATTTTGCGCATAAAAACCTTTGTGGCATCGGTGTACGTCTTGCAGCCTCTTGGGCACCCAACAACTAATGTAGGTGCCATCAATAGCACTGATGCAGTCCTACATGTGATTATCCAGAGTTAAAATATTGTTCGCGTGTGTAATCCAGTTTATATAAATTAGTATTTCAACATGTAACAAGAGTTAATTTGAACAGGCGTGTACCTTGAACCAAGGGTAATACTTAGGGTTGCCTTGTACGTACGGGTGCACTCCCATCATGTGACTTGGCTGTATGAAAAGTTTAGCCATTCTACACAGGGCCCTCGCCACACACCGGATGTGGCGATGTACAGTATCCAACGAGTGTTGGAAAAAATGGCCTGCAATTCGCTGTTTATGGGCATGCGCAATGATGAATAGAAACATACCCAACGCCTCTTCCACCTTCACATGCTTATCCTTCAACTGTCCATATATACGAAGGCAGTGCGCCAAGTTTATGAATGTTGTCTGCGACATTCTGAATATGTTTATACATTCCACACCGTTGGGGTGATTAAGGATCTCAGCAAGGTGCATTGCTCCTGTGAGAATGGAAGTATTCTGTGGGATTGGGCGTCGACGGGAGAATCTCCCGAGTGCTCTTCTTCTTCGGACCTCCTCGATTATATAAAAAGCAATTGCATCATCACCTTGGTCTGGGTTGTCCAAATCTTCTGTAGAAGTAGTCGTAGTATCACCTGCAATTGATCCTACTTCTTCGTCTTCATTTGACCCTTGCAGCTCGTATGGCTCCTCTTGTTCAGGGTTAGCTGCTTCATCTATGTTGTATGCCCCCTCGTCTTCAACGACATATGGCTCATTTAAGTCAAAGTCAAATTGGTGATGATTATCCATTGAATCTATATTAAACAATTACGTACAAATGTTATTACCCCATAAAAGGCTCATGTGTTAAACCCTACTCCTAGATCTAAAACCCATAGCTACCTGCCAACCAATTATCTAGGGAAAGAATTCCGAAAAAATATTTATGGACACTATAAAATTAATATCATAAAAATATTTTTTCTGATTGACATTGACAGATACGTGTAGCATACCAGAATGAGATCCCGCAAATCCATATAAAACAAAAATGCATACCCAAGACAGCATATCTATTGCCGAAATTAGGAAATACGATACAAATTCAAATAACATATCCATACAAGTACTTCAACACTCGTCTACATAACTAATAATCTTATAATCTAAACAACACAATGAACACTCCGAAATAAATATGTCCGTACAAATCGAGTTTCTCATACATACATGCTAATAACTTTCATTACAAAGCAAATTAAATACTGAATAAAAAACACAACATAAGCGATGGATAGTCTGCTGCTCCATACACGTAAGAAGTTGCCGAATGTAGAAATAGAAGCTTACTTCAAGTAAAGCACATATGCTCGACGTGCTTCCTCAGGGAGCCTCAGGAATACTTGCCTAAATGTCACACTTTGAATGATCTTGTTCATCGCCCTTCCCATGGTTTCTTGACCAACCGGAGGTTGAATAGCCATGAGTGCATCAACGCACTCATTCACGAAAGACCTCCGAGAAAGGTTAGAGTTTGCAATGCATTTTGCCCTGACACGCAAGAAGTTTTCAGATGCCTTTTCGAATGAGTCATTTTGAGACTCCCCAGATCGCATCTTACACGATCCGACACCCTAAGGCGTGGGAGATTGACACTTCTAGCTCCCACTTGAACCTTCGCTGGGGGTGAAGGGAGAAGCAGCCCGCAGTAGGTCGCTTCGTGCAGACCTACCAAGGGCTGCATCATAAAGACGTTGCTCCTCTTCACTAGTAGCAGGATCTTGGGCGGGTGCATAGCGATAGAGGCCGCTGGCGGTGTTGTTACCAAATATATAACACAAATCCTCATAATGGTCTAACCCTTGACCCATGAATTTGGCATATTTTTCTTCGATCTGCACGTGGAAAACGTAGCACTCCCGTTATGACGATTTAACTAAGTAACTGATAATTAGATGACTGATAAATAAATGAGTTAAGTGGTAGTAGTGAAACTCACTTGAAGAAGATCAGACCAATGTTTGACGTCTGCTTTCACGATTTTGGTTTCAAGATCCCATCCAAACCCGGTCCTTGATTTTAGGTCCTCGAACATCCTAAACTCAGTGCGCATATTGTCCAACTTAGTTTTAATTTTTTGCGCATCCAGGATGGGCACATCAACACTTACAATAGCAGCTATAGATTCGTAGTTGGGTGCTCCTAGTTTGCCATTTTTCACACGTCCTGCGTTGAACTCAGCAATGGCTAGTTCAATGAGCCTCGTCACGCGTTGCTCATCTCGCCAAATGGTTTTCGATGATGACATTGAAGCCTAATTGATAAGGACACACAAAACATAATGAGTAATTTAACTACCGAGACCTACGGTTGATACACTAATAATCCAAAATGGTTGTTTCCCTTCTCTATTTTTTACATTTAATTTCCCAGAATTTTCACACCACATACAAAAGAAATTCTGAAAATCATGCTCGGGAGATGGCAATCAAGAATCTGTATGTGGATGTGAAATGCAAAGTAGTTCGAGGAAAGCCTCTTACTACACTCAGAAACTCTCTCATGAATCACCTCACACAAAAACTACAGGAATTAAACATTTCATGAAGTGAATGTCAATGCAAAAGTAGAAATGGATGAGTCGGGAAATTTATCACAAATACTTATGCATGATCAATCATCACCCAATTTCTACACATGCGTAGTTAATAAGTTGTGTCCTAAGAGCCCTATTTAAAAGGAGTGTTTTCTTTTACACACCGTGTGTCGGGTTGCAGTGGAGGACGATGGTTGTAGGTAAATGATCCTTTCTTTCCCGGACCTGAGAAAATGGCGCTGCATATACAAATTGAATGAACATAAGGCTAAAACAAAGAAGAATAACTGTAGACAAATAAGTTTACTGAAACCTCAATATCTTACACGCATACACACAGGAAGAGATAAGAGAGATTCAAGAGAAGGCAAAACAATGTCTATTCCCAATGGAGAGTGAGAACTCAAACCAAGACGAAGTGGTAAAGCCAGGCAAACGAAGTGGTAAAGTTAGGATTTGCCTCTGTGGGAGAAAACTCTAAACAAATAACGTGAAATTGACATTGCATTTTTTTTTTAAAAAAAGGGTATCTCATATCAATTACATTAATTATTGTCACTAATGAACTTCCCTATTCTGAATGCATGGAAGATTGCCTTATAATCAATATGAAAATATGGGTTCGGAAATCACAATGTAACAAACCTGAACACTTTTACACGCAAGAAATTGATGCCTATCATTGTTACAAGGACACAAATACAAATTTCGTATTAAACTACAATGCTAAGGCAAAAGTAAACAATACGTCTCTGGCCTAGATTAGTTCTTGATTTAACTCTTACTGAAGAAGTTTTGAAATATCAAAAAAGGGTAAAGTCATAGTTAGCCCCATAAGTTTGGATAAAAATCAAATCGGTACCCCTAAGTTTCAATTCGGCGATTTGAGACCCATTTCTTTCAAAACTCATCAATGTTAGCCCTCTGTCTAAATTCCACGTTAAATCAAACGGTTTTGCATCCACGTGTGTCTATTCTATCTGAAATGACCAAACTGCCCTTGATAAGTGAGTGCCTATTTACTTCTAATGCCCTTGTTCTGTCGGAGGCCAAAAACCCTTTCTTGGTTGGAATTTTGTTTTTTTCCCCGTCACCGAACCAGACCACTTCAACGTATTTTGGCTCAACCCTTGCTCGGAGGAAGACGAAGACCAATTTCAACGAACCAGACCATTTCAACGTGTTTTGGCTCAACCTTGCTCGGAGGACGACAAACACCAATTTCCCCCTCATTGAACCAGATTTGCCACCAGTGAAGGCGATATCACTTCGGGATTTGGTCGTGCCCTAGATGAAGACTGAAGATAATTTATTGGCAGAGATTTATCCTTTACAATAAGCCATTAAACTGAGACCCTCCTTCATATGATTTTACTGGAATTAATTTGATTTATGATTGCGAGTTTGGGGATTGGAATCTAGATTTCGCAGCAACTGAAACTTTTCACTTTGTAGGCATTTTAGATTTTGGATGTTGTGGAATGTTTCGGATGTTGGAAGGGTATTTATAGGCGTCTTATGTGGTCCAAAAGTGATAGTATATTGCAACTTCTCTCTGGTGGCCGACAACATGTGGTCCAGAGCAATTGTTTGAAATTACCACAGAGTCATTCGACAACATGTGGTCCCAGAATTTCATTATTTGTTTAATCCCTTTCTAAAATGGCAGTGAGACAGATCATTAAAATATAATTTTGTCAAGTATTACCATAATTGAGAAAGTTACATAGTCTATTATGTGCTTGGCTGAGGTGGGAAATTCTTGTTTCTAGAAAGGCTGTTGAAATTATTGTCCTTAGTTGTCTTTTTTCTATGATCTCAGTGTTTTGTAGTTAGCCAAGTAAAGGTGCCTCGTTGGAGATTTTGAAATAAACCTTGAAAAAGTAGCAATAGCCTGTATGTCTGTATCCAAGCTGAGTAGCAACATATAAGAAAGAAGTGTTAAATGTCTTCCTTTGATAGAGATATCTCCTATTCCTATCCCAACAAAATTTCTAACCTCTTTATTATTCTTTCAACTGACTTGGAATGCCTTTGCATGTGACCTCGAGAAAGAGGGAGAGGGAGAAAGAAAGAGACAGAGTACAGAGAGAGCCAAAACATGGACCTTTTCTGTTGATATGATTTAGGGTATATGGTTAGCTGTACTCCATAAAAGGGACAGTACTTTAACCTTTCTGTTGATATGATTTAGTGGAACTATAAGAACAAATATTCATCAAAGGAATTCTATAAAGTTTTGGAGCCTGCAACCTCGTTAAGTTTAGCTTAAACTAGTAGTTTCCCTGAACCAATTATGACAGTCTTTTGCGAATGAGTACAAGTATTCGTGGTGATTATCGTGGTCATGTGTAGCAGGTACCATCAGAAATAGCGGCTTATAGTGGTCATTTGTGATTGTGATTGTGATTGTTGTCCTTAGTTGTCTGAAATTCCTCATGTGAAACCTTTTTCCCTAATGGCCATATGCATACCAGATTTATTTTTCCAAGTCTTACTCTATCATCTCATTATGTTACATATTGTGGTAGGTCCCAATGGCTTCAGATTCCATTGTCTTTAAGGTCCATTATGGGGGCAGGTTTGACAGATCCCAATGACTTCTCAATTAATTCAGAAGCAGATTATTCGCCAAGCGACTGCTCGTGCATTGCTCGAAGTTGCCGAATAACCTTCTGTCCATACGAACACATCTTAGGATCTCTCCATGCAAAATAATTGCAATGACCTCCATCCTACCATTAAAATAGTCCCTACCTAATTAATAAACATTACCACATACACATGCCAAATCTAGTAAACATTCGCAACCAATTAAAAAACATTACCACAAAATATAATCCTGTCTGATATTTATCGTAAACATTATCGTCCAATTATTGCTTAAAAAACAACCAAATTCATCATTTGCAAACAAAACACTAACCTTGAATTTCACACAACCCCAAAACCGTCTCCCAATGTTTTCATCCATAAAGGCAATAGTCGATTTTGCTCTTAGATCGCAATAACATTTTGGGCCCTCTGTAGAAGCTCCACTTTCACCACTTCCCGAGGTACCACTTATGTGTGATTCAGACATTACAAAGGCTGAAAAAATAAGCACTACCTTAGTTTACTTGGCAGTACACGGGAAAAGAACAATATTAACAAAATAACAACAAACAGAGACAAATAACATGGAAAGAAATAAAACCAGTACACGGGAAAACAACAAGAAAAATAAAACAATAACAAATGGTTATTATTGGCTGACCCATATTGGGTCTTTCTTAAATGCCCAATCGAATGACAAAATGGAAAGAAATAAAGCAAGAGAAGATGGGAAAGAACAAAGCAAAGACAAAACTGGAACTATCGGCATAACAAAATAAAGAACAAAACTAAGAGAATATACCTTGATCTCCGACAAAAATGGGTGGTGCAGGAGACTATCGGCAGCCGTGAGAGATTGAGGGGAGAGAAAGGCCAGAGCTCTTGCAAAGTTTGATGTCTTTGGCAAATATAGAAGGCAACTTTAAATCCCAGAGTCAGTGTGGGCAGTTTAGTCATTTCAGATGGAAGTAACAGGACGTGCAAGACACGTGGATGCAAAATCGTTTGATTTAACGTGGAATTTAGATAGAGGGCTAACATTGATGAGTTTTGAAAGAAATAGGTCTCAAATCGCCGAATTGAAACTTAGGGGTACCGATTTGATTTTTGTCCAAACTTATGGGGCTAACTATGACTTTACCCCTATAAAAAACAAGCTACTGTAGCGGATTTCGCTTCACCAACACAACATTCGGTAGGGGGACGTTACCCTTCAACCCAATCGCCTCTTTCTGCCTCAACCAATTATGTTGGGAAAAATTTTGCAAGATAACGCCCAACCTTCACACTTCTCCTTCTTCGACTCTTTCTGACCTCTCACTCTCTCTCTCTGTTCCTTGGAAAATTTCCAGAAATCAAAACATAGCACTCTCTCTTTCTCTCTCTCCCTCTCTGTGTTCCTCGGTAAATTTCCAGAACTCAAACATAGCACTCTCTCTCTCTGTTCCTCGGAAAATTTGGGTTGAACTCAAACATAGCAGTCTCTCTATCTCTCTCTGTTCCTCAGCAAATTTGGGTTGAACTTAAACATAGCACTCTCTCTGTTCCTCGGCAAATTTCCAGAACTCAAACTGTGGCACTAGTGTTCAACAATCCATGCAGAGACAGCAGGAGATCGAGACAGACAAAGGTGGCTAGAGGTGAAAAGGACTCGCCTGGCTGTGAAGACTGAACCGGGTAGTCGGTGTCTTCGCTGCAGAGCTGATGCCGCTAGAGGAAGACCAAGTTCGGGTGGCTGTGGTACGCTGGTTCGATTGTACAGCTGCCCTTCTCCTCCTCCTCTAAAAAGCTTCAACTTTCGGCACTTGCTTCAATCTTCGTTCACGCATTTCTTCACTGGCCAAAAAATTTTCAGCCGGCCGTCTAGTCATCTTGCCGTTGGTTCAATACGGGTTGCAGGTTTTTGTTTCATGTCAAAGGGGAGGGGCTCAAAGGAAGATAGCTAACTGTTGTTTTCAGCTTAGGGTGGCTGAAATTCCAAATTCGACCCAAGCACTCTTCAACGTGAAATTTAATGATAGGGGCTTTTCTTTCAATCCGCGTACAATGCAATTAATATGGTAGAATCGAGTGTTTGATGATTTGGTTTTTAAACCCCATTTTGCCCTTTGTTGATCAGATCTGTCACAAGTAACTGGAGGCTATGTTAGTAATTTGCAAACCTCAAATAGAGGATAAACTTGGAAGTCTCTCACGTCATAAATATGCTCGTTTACAGAATTCAGGATTTACTTGAATCTTAAGAATTCAAACGTAAACGAACATTTTCTTAGTACAATCTTGAACATATATTAGTAGGTCCTTAAGCTAAAAGTGACATTCAACACAATTAAACAAGTCTACAATTACAACAAAAATAGATGATAATCATTGAAGGGGTCTTGTCTACGATGTCTTCGAAACCATTCATATGGAGACACATATGGCCACAATGGTTACTGCCCACGACACGAAAGAAAATACCATATATTTTTTCTCTCTAGCCTGGTACATATGCACTTGATTTTCTAGTATCTTCATCTTTCTCAGCATTATTGGTAGGACCTCCATTCCACGTGGGCAAGTTTCGAGATCAAACCATAAGAAAAAGCTACACATGCCACCTCCTTGTGCACAAAAGAAATGTATTACTTATTTAAACCATCTAAATAAAATCGTTTTGTAGTTTCTGTATTCATATCGATTGTTTGTTGTACTTTCCACATCCAAAAAACGACGGTCTAGATTTTGATCAATCCAAGATGTCTTCAAGGGTGCTTTGACTCTGCAATAACTTTTGTGTGACTCCGTACCCTAGCACTTGGAATTTGAAGCAGAAGTCATGGAAGAATTTTCGGTTTTTCCTTACCTTGACATGGAACAAACATGAGTGTAAACATAAAAAAATGTACTTCACAGGACACACTTAAAAATGATTTCAGTAAAGACAAATAAAAATGAACTATAACCAATGCGAAGAAAAATAACACATGTCTGTTTTGTCTCTTATGAACATTCCTCCAACAATATATTGATCTAATTCAACATTTTCTTTCTCTTACCAATAGTCTTCAACAAGTCCATGTCAAATTCAACTTTAATTCCACGAAGACAAACCCAATACTAACTAAGGCCAAACATAACAGACTAAGATTTTTGGAAATCTAGGTCAAGGATAATCCAATCAACTGAACTCGCAACCTAGGTGCTTTAATTCATAATGGAGAAGAATCTCCTAACAGCTTCAACAATATTTCAAGATAATTCCATTAAGAGATAGATTATCACAATTATAGACATTAATTCGCAATGAAAGTGAAGCAAGACATATGAGTTTCCTCACAATGTTCAAAACTGAAATAAAAAACAACAGAGCTATAGAAGAATTCCAAAACTGAATTTCCTCTTGAGGAAGAAAATGAGCAAAAAAGGTGTTTCAGTGGAAGCTTGAAGCTACGAATAGTGCTTAACAACAGTAACTGGTAAGACTTCAAGTTAGAGTAGAAACAAGACTTCCAACTAAGAACTGTAACCCATTTTTAGAAAGAACATAAATCATAACTCATTTACCTTGGTACTTCCAGTACTCATCTGGAAGAGGAATGAAAGCTAAAACGGGAGCCACAGACGCCACTGGAGAGAAGATGAAATTGGCGTCGAAGGGGTAAAAATTGAGGTCAGTAGCTCAAAATGGTTTAGGCATGAGTAAGTGTATCGGGTAAGCTCTGTGGGTTCAGATATACTAAGAGCTTTTTTATGCTTTTGTTTTACTTTTAATTTTTACAATTTTTTTTTTTACAATAGGTGCCAACGTGGTTGTCGTTTAGTGATTTTTTTTCCAAAGTCGTACACGTGGGGCGATATTATTGGGAGTGATGTGTCCCACTGTTAGCTGACTGTGCACCGGGGGGACGGAATTGGATGAAAGGATTAAATAGACAAATAAAAATAACCTAAGGACTGATTTGAGCAAATTTGAAACTCAGGGACTATTTTGATAAAGGACATAAAATCCAGTGACCAAAATGGTCATTAACCCTTAAATTAATTTAGCTATTTACTAATCCTCTGTAGTAGCGACGACGGCTTTCCCCTCGAACCCGATTGTTGTCTAAACTAAAGGTCACACTAAGCCTAGACAAAGTCCAAAACAAAAGACATTTTTTGCTAGTGACTCTTTGTTTTCGGTAATGTACGGCTTACTATGTTTTTTTTTATTTATTTATAATGTTGTGTATTTTCTTTTTTAGAAGAAAAAAGGGGGAGAAAGCTGAATTGCTTGAAAAAAAAAACAATAAACGGCGTCGTTCTAATACCCTAACCTTATTGCAATGGGGATTCAAAACTGAATCCCCATTGCCTCCATCCACACCCCACGGTGCCAGCTCTAGCGCTCTACCTCCAGCCCTCCCCTGCCAGCTTGTCGTTGCCCAGGTCGTCGTCGGCAACTCTAGCTCCAGGCGGCCAAGTTCTACAATCTACTGGTACTTTCAAATCTTACACTTCACCTCTTGAAAATTTGAAATCATCCAGCATATGTTGAAACTTGAAATGCAATGTTGAAATTCTAAGTTAACTTAAGTTACTTATCCGTGTGAATCTGTGATAGTTGAAATGTAATCTTAGAAGTTTTTTTTGTAATATGTTGGTGTTCTTTTGTAAGTTAACAATAGGAACATAGGATTGTGATAATGTAATTATATTTGACAAAGGATTGTGATTATGTGTAAGAAAGGATTGTGACTATGTGATTATGTGTAACAATAGGATTGTCAATTGTGAGAGCTACTATTTTTTATTATTTTTGTCCAACAAAGTTGTTTGAAATGTTCACTAAATTGTGATTATGTTTGATAATTGGAAGTTGAAACTTTGATTATGTTTTATAATTTGGATTTTGGAATATGTTTGAAAGTCGTAATTTGGAATATGTTTGATAATTTGGAATATGTTTGATAATTTGGAATATATATGATTCATTATTGTATGAAACTTTGTTCTCAGATTTGGATGGACATGGACGATACTTCGGATTTACACCTCTCTCTACACCGCGCTCTATACTAGGGAGCACACCGATCTCTTCTCTTGCTCATAGCCGTGGAGAAACTTTGGTAGAGTCTATACCTCCAAATCCAATTCTACCATCATGGGCCTCATGCACTGCTGCCACATTGACACCAACCCCATCCATAGTAGGAGGAGCAGGAACTGCTAGTGGTCATCCTCCTCTTCCTAGGAGAAGGAGAATTGCTAATCCATCAGATGTATGGAATCACTATAAGAAATTGGAGGTCGTTGATTAGGACCAGCGTCAATGTAAGTGTAACTACTATGGTAATCTATTTGAGTGTTATCATAGGTGTAATAAGACTTTGGGTTGAAACAACACTTGAACTCATGCATAATGTGTAAAAGAAAAAACTCACAAGCTGATATAAGGCAATCTTTCTTGAGTTATAACATTAAAAATGTAAAGTCTGATACAGTTGGTGATTTGGGGGTTAATAGGTTTGATGAGAAGAAGATTAGGCGAAAGATTGCTAGGATGATTGTCTTAGATGAGTGCCCATTTAGAATTGTAGAGAAGGATGGTTTTGTGGAATTGATTCATAATCTTGAGCCTCGGTTTAGGATGCTGTCTCGTTTCACTATTATGAGAAATTGCATGAGGTTGCATTTGGAGGAGAGGGCTGCATTGAAAGCTTGCATGAGATGCAATAATTTTAGTGTTGCTTCAAAACTGATACTTGGACATCCATTTAGAATATGAATTATATGTGTGTTATTGCTTACTTTGTTGATTCTGGTTGGAAACTACAAAAGAAAATCTTGTCATTGCCTTGTGTGTCAGATTATAAAGGTGTGACAATTGCAAGAGAGTTTGAGGAGTGTATGTTTGAGTGGGGCACCGAGAAAATTCTCACAATAATAGTGGATAACGCTTCAGCAAAATGATAATGTCGTTGAACAATTGAAGCAGAGGTTGTTAGGAGCAACCCCAATTGTTATGTGGAAGATTGTTTATGGACATGAGTTCATCCATATGAGATGTTGTGCTCATATAGTAAATTTGATTGTGGGGGATGGGTTGAAAGAAGTAGATAATTCAATTGTCAAGATCAGTAACTTTGTGAAGTATGTTAAATCTTCACCCTATAGGCTTGACATTTTTAAAGATTTTGTTGAACCTCATGATTCAGTGTAGTTCTTTCTTAAGTCTTAATGTTTCTACTTGGCGGAACTTGACTTACATGATTTTGGATGTTGCTGAGAAGTAACAATCCGCCTTTGAGCTTATGTTAGAGGATGACGGTCACTTGATACTATTTTTATGTGCGGAAAGACATGGTAGAAGAGGTTTAGGGCCACATACTATTGATGATTGAGATCATGTACGCCATTTCACAAAGTTTCTGAAGTTTGTTTTATGAGATGAGTCATTTTGTTCTTAAAGTTTGGTTAGTTGTTTATAATTTATTAAAGTCATAGTTAACCCTACAAGTATGAGGAAAAATCAAATTGGTACCCGCAACTTTCAAAATGGAGATTTAAGCCCGTAACTTTTGAAAATCATTAATTCACGCCTCCCGTCCAAATTAGGCATTAAGTTAGATGGAAAATCATGTAAAATGACGAAATGCCCCTCCAAGATAAATTTTAAAAATATTAAAAAATTCATTAAAAATAAAAAATGATATATTTTTTTAAAAGTAATATTTTTTTGAAAAAGTAATGTTTTTTAAATAAAATATTGAAACTCTATTTCAATAATGTGTTTATTTTTAATTTATTTCTTAAATTTTTATTTATTTTTTAAAATTTAGTCTTGGAGGAGCATTTCAGTCATTTTGCATGATTTCCGTTGGACTTAACGCCTAATTTGGACGGGGGGCGTGAATTGATGACTTTCAAAAGCTACAGGGCTTAAATTGCTGTTTTGAAAGTTACGGGTACCGATTTGGTTTTTGCTCGTACTTACGGGGCTAACTATGACTTTACCCCTAATTTATTACATTATGTTTAATTAGTTATAATCTCAGGTGACACTACGGTAGACTGGATCAAATACCTTTACTGTAAATGCATACTTCAAGGAGCTTGCTAGAGTCCATAAGCATTTAGTCACATTTTGTGATAGTGGTGACCTTTTATTGGAGGATATGGCACGACAAATGAAGATAAAATTTGACAAGTATTGGGGGAAAGTGACTAAGGTGAATAGGCTTCTTTTTATGACTGCAATGTTTGATTCTAGGTTTAAATTGTTTTATTCTTGAATTTTGGTTTAAATGAGTTATTGGGGCGAAAAAGGGTGTTGAGATGACGAACGCGTTTAGGGCTACCGTTGACCGTTTATATTTGGAGTATAGTATCAGCTTTGGGCTTGGTGGTGTCGGGACGTCCACAGATAATCCTAACTATGTAGACCTCGATCAGGGTCGTGGTACTGATGACATGTGGTTGTGCGAAGACCTTGATGAGGAAAGGGCGACACAAAGTGTATTGGATCACAAGTCCGAAGTGGATAGATATTTCCTGCAGAAGGAATAAGCAAGAATATCTCCATTTGACATCTTAAATTGGTGGAAGGTGAACTCAACTAAGTTCTCAATCCTTTATTGCATTGTCAAAGATGTGTTGGAGATCCTTATTATCACCATACCATCAGAGCTTGTTTTCAACATTTCATGTCGAGTATTTGATGCTTTTCGGAGTTTTTTAGCTCCAAAAAAAATTGAGAGCCTTATATGTGCTCAAAACTGGTTGCAATCAGTACAAAAAATGGATGCAGGTGATGATTAATTAAATATTACTAAGAATCTGATGACTTATAAACTTGATGCAGATAATGACTTTAGAATTTGTTGTTTAATGGTTAATACTTATATCTCTTTAATTATATATGAATTTAATATTTTGTTATGCACTTTTTAGAAGTTGATACCGGGAAGAGGCCTACGACGCTATCACTTTGAATGATTGACAATTGAGATGATTTTGATTATGTGACTTAATTTTGTTGAGCTTGTGTTGATTTAGATTTTTTGATGACAATATATAGTTGTTGGATTATGTTAAATAGTTAGGTTATAAGTCATCGGATATGTAACTTGGAGTCTTGAACAGTTGGACTTTATGTTTGAATATGTGATATGATATTATGTTAGAATTTTGGACAACTTATTATATTTGCTATGAGTATATTATGTTGGAAATTTGAATAGGTTATAATAATTGATTATGATATTATATTAGAAATTTGAACAAGTTATGATATTTGATATGATTATTGATTATGATATTATGCTCTCTTTTTTTTTTTTCCTTATTGCTTATATTTGAATTTGAATGAGAGGATATTATGTGATATTTGAATGATTATGTTATTATATTATGTTGCTTATATATGGCCATCAAATCCTATATGATCATAATCTAATATGATTATAGAGAACAATGTTATAATGGCCTACATTTTTATTTTTTAGTTTACCACTTGCTCCAAAACAATGCATGTTATTTTGTAGTCTGCCACTTGCTCCATAGAGAAAAAAATGAACTCTTTTTTTTTTGCAGCTTAAAAATTGCGTATTTAAATGGCCAAATGAGAGCTCACAGAAAACATATAAAAGCAATGTGAAATGCTTCAAAATAGCCCAAAAAACCTCTTAAAATGGTCCAAAAAGGCCCAAAAAAAAGCTCAAAAAAATATTTCAAAATGGACCAAAAAGGCCCAACAAAACATCCCCTTGAATGGTCCAAAAAGGCCAACCAAAATAGGGAAAAAAATGAAAAGCCAAAAAAAAAAAGCCCAATTCAACAGCTTAACAGTTTAAATGGTTACCATGTAACTGTTAACGGTAACACCGGCACCGGCAACGCCGGTTATTGTGCCTTGTCAGTAGCGTTGTTAAATGCGTGACACCGCTAGACACGGTGACGGTGACGATTCTCTCCAAACCGTCCCCGTCACCATAGTTAATCAGCTCTACACCCAATGGTGAGAAAAAATTGTCTGAGTATAAAGGGATAAATACAAAGTTAGTTCCTATTATTTGTGTGAAAATAAAATAAGTACCTAAACTTTGAAACCCATCAAATTAGTCCCTAAGGTTTAAAGGGTTGTGGGAGGACTAAAGTCTTAATGGATTTTAAACCTAATGGGATAATTTTATGGATTTTAAAATTAAGGCACTTATTTGAATTTCGTGTAAACTACAAGAACTGGCTTTGTATTTATCCTGAGTATAAAAGGAGGCAAAAGGAGCTCATTAAATAAGAAGTGAACATTTGAATTGAAATCTTCCTCTCAAAGTCAAGTTTCTTCTCTCTCATCTTGAAGATTATCTTTTTTTAGGTTGGTTTGGGCTTTTAAAGGAAATCCTTTCCACCACTGGTGCATTTTAGCATATTCGGCTACTGTAGAGCCATTTATTGTGAGCTTTAAGTCTCTATCTCTTGTGAGGGTTCTCAAGTACCATAAAGCATGAGGTTTGTGAGTGTTGGGTTAAATATTAGTAACAAATCGTGAGGTAATGGGAAACCTTGGTGAGGATAGCCTTGGTTTAGGTTGTGAGTGTAGAGCTTGGAAAAATACTTGAGTTATTAATGTTGAGCCTAAAAAAACACTTATAAAGCTTCTCAGGCACTCATAAGCTAGAAGTACTATTTGCAAATAGTGAAGAAACCTAAAGGAGGATTCTTGTTGATGGGTGTAAGCTTGGATTTAAGTCGGACCATCTAAAATCTTGATGTCATACCTCTTAACCTTATCCTCTTTACATTTGAGCTATTTATTTGTTCTAAGGTTGATTTAAAACCAATACCTCACTTTGAGCATTTTTGTGATTAAAATACATATCTTTTTAGTCTAACTTACTTTTGATCACATGTCTTTCATAATGTGTTCTCTTTTGAATCTCTAAAAAGAGGTTAAATCATTTTACTTGATAATATTTATTGTAAAGCTTTCTACTTTGTGTTATAACTTGAATATCTTTTAAAGTACTATTTTATTGGGTTTTATTGTGATATAATTGAGAGTATAAAACTCAATTAATCCTTCTTGGGTTGTCCATATGGACTTAGCTGTATTCGAGCCAAGTCGAGCCGAGTATTGGCTGTTCAAACTCGGTTCGTTAGACATATATGCGAGTTCGAGCTCGAGCCGAGCTTGAATCGAGCTTCTGCAGGGGTGTTCGAACTCGGCTCGTTTAAAATTTTTCATGTTCGAACGAGCTCGAGCTTGATTAAAAATATATACATGATTTGAGTTTGAGCTTATTCGAGCCGAGCTCAAACTCGACTCAACCAAAAAAATATGAGCTTAGAAAACACAGATACCACAAACAAAACTCAAATTAAGCCTCGACATATGGTGTTATAGTACATTATACACAAAATATCATAAACACTTGACATTTATGCGAACTTTATTTTAGAAAATATTTAGATTCATATATAACCTATGTTAATTGGCAAAAATGACCTACAACATATATTTAATATATAAGGGCATAACAAATCCTTATGGATAATACTCATCCATTCATATATCAATATAATCAAATGCATATTTTACTAATATGTGACTATTAAATATAAACTAACAAATAAATAAGAGACTTATAATACATACAAATGTACCGAGCTTTTAAATGAGCTTAAATCGAGCCGAGCCGAGCCGAGCCGAGTTTAACCGAGTTTGGCTCATTTAATATTCGAGCTAGAAATGATGTTCAAACTCGACTTGTTTATTAAACGAACCGAACTCAAGTCGAGCTTATGCAAGCCGAGTTCGAGTTGTTTATGAACAACTCGGTTCATTTACAGCCCTAGATACAACATATGGATCATATTGTATAACTCTCAAAACTTTACGCGGGTAATTATAATAGCGAATGATCTACATGTTGTGTTTATATATTTGTCTTGTAGAATTCACATGTTCTATTTATCTCTCACGTGACATTCGAATGAAATTGATGAGATTCTGGTCTTCTCTTGCTACTAAAGATTCGTAAGGTTTTTCCAATATATGATTCTCTTACATTTTCAACGCATTAAAGAGACAAAAAGCAAAAACAAAAAACGAGACATGATTCTTTTACTTATGTCCACCTATTGAAGAGCAGAACAAAGAAAAAAACAAGACATCAAAAAAGATACTACTTACGTTATAGTGGGAGAATCCCTTAAAAAATTTCTATTCCCTTTTTCTAGGGAGAGAGCCTCTCTCTTTTCTCTAGAATATCTCTCACCCCTGACTGCCTCCTCCCCCATCCACCCTCTCCGGCAAACGCCTTCCTCTCCTCCACTGATCTACTCTATGGTGGCTGAAAGTTTCAATAAATCCCACATTTCAATCATATTTTGGGGCTTTTTTTTCGATAGAATTAGAGCTTAGATTTAGGCCGCTCTAGAGATTTTTGATTCATTTTCGTCCGAGGTAGCCGTTGACTGGCCAGGCCATAGAGCGTCAAGCCCCTGTGCCTTTCTCTTCCATTCTGGGCCTCTTGGCACAGCTTCCGTCTGGCCTTGTTATGGGTTGGCCCATGGAGATCTACGCGCACGACCATTTTGCTTGGTCAGCCTCTCTCCTCCAGCCGCCACCGCCTCTACTGCTTTACTTTGTCGTCGAATTTCTTTTTATGCTGATTTCAGCTTGTCACCCGTTATGGATCATTCGACTCTCCTCTCGTTTGGATATGTATAGGTGTTAGCCTCCTAATTTGTTAACCCGTCTTCTCTTTAAAGAGTTCAACACGTCTTTAGAGCATGTAATTGAAGCCTTTAAACTTTATTCTAGAGTTGATATGACATAAAAAAAAAAAAAAAAATAGTAAGAGAATCCCGCCCCAACAGGCGGAGGGAAACCACTCCCCAGTTGTTTTTTCAGTTCATTTTTATTTTTATTTTTTTTGTTTGTTTTTTTACGCATGACATGGCACGTGACACCGAAAGTTCCGGCGGCAAACAAATGGCATATCGCCACTACAAAATTCTGTCAAGAACTCTGGTTGTAAACTGATTTTTTTTTTTAAGTCACGAACTTAGGGGCCAATTCTTTCTTTCTTTTTTCCACAATTCGGTACTTATTTTTTTAAGCCAAAATTTTGCAAATAGTTTTTAATTTTTCCTAAATATTTCTTCCCCGTTTCGAAGTGCACAACCCCCTTGGGGCCTTGGCTCTTTCTTTAGAGCACAGGGAAGCTCTTTGGAATTCCAGTATTCTGGTACAGTCAAGTGCACAAGCAGATCTCGTAGGATATTTTCGGATCAGTAAACAAGAGAAGGTGTCGTATGTTTTTCCTGGAGTTGTTGAGCAGTCCAGAAACCATCCAATTGGTATGTGTAGCAAATGTTATAACCAAATATGGACTGAGTTGCAGAATTGGAACACAAAGAACCATTCCCCTGTTTTTCTACCTAAAAAAACAATGTGACAATTGCAAGGAATTTCAGGCTGTAGGACCTTGGCTACGATTCAAAAGGTTGCCATAGCTGTAATCAAATCGAAGTCTTTGTTTGATTCATTCAAGTATAACCGTACACTTATTTCAACTGGTTTTTCTGATAGCTTTTCTGCATTCAATGTGTTAACGGAGTAGAATGGTTTACAGTTGCTCAAGATGTTAGAAACCCATATATATTCTGGTGCGGTTGCAGAGTGTTTTGGTTGGTGAACTAGATGAGAGCTAGTTAGAACTGGTCAAGGACAGCTTGGGTTGATTTGTGACAGGTATGACTTCCGAAACTGGATTGCAGTCTGCATCTTCTTCTTCGGGTTGGTCTTGCCTCTCTTTGCTTTTACCCCATAGTAGAACATACATGCCCATTATAACGAGGATAGATCCCAGAATACTGTTCATTACCAACTATGAAGCATGTTAAGGACAGTTATATGATCGGATAAGCAAGGGATTAAGGGAAAAGTGCACAAAGATAACAACCTTCCGAGGTAAATTTGTTCATGCAAGACAGAGAAATCCAACATGGCTACAAATATCTGTATGGAGGGGCTGAATGCTGACGTGAAGAGTGGACCTCTCTGTTTGACACACCAGGCCATCGCTACATAGCCCAGGCCTGATCCCACAATCCCCTGTTTCCAACAATGAAAACAGGGCTTAGAGAGTATCCAACCTGCAGGTAATAAACTAAATTTCTCCACTTTTTCTTTAGGCAAGAGATAAGAATATTTTCTACAATGTTAAAAGAAAATTTAATCCCAATTATTTGCACTGCAAGATTTGAAGCTTAAAACGAGAGTGCTTACAGAAATCATGACAGTTAATATCTCCAACCTCCCTTTCAAAACCCACACCGCAAGGTTTCTGTCCACGATCAAAGTCAAGATGCCTGATTGCACTGCACCAAAGAAGCTCAAAATTGCGGTGCTAGAGTACTGAAAAGGATATCTTTTGCCAATCCTCGCCTGTATAAGGAACCACGAGGACCAAGCGACGCAGCCTGCAGCCAAAAGTATCGAACCAACGGCCCATCTCTCTGTCTTAGACGAAATTAGCATAGTGGCATGGTTTGTTATATGAGTTGTGACTCGTGAATGTTCGTTGACAAGTGGCTTTCCCTTGTAAAGGGTTAATACCAAAGCACCAGCAATGCAAACCAGAGCACCTAACACCTTAGCCTTTCCGCACCTCCTTTTTAGGTCCACTTTCTCTAGACTGCAAGAGTCAAAATCATGACAGTGACAACTATTCTTTCATTAGTGGATAGAATAGTAATGTGCTGATTTCTCCTTACTTACCCAAATGGGAGTGCCAATAGAAATGTGTTTACCGGCACCATGTTGATAAAAGCACACGAGTATGTAGAAGAAGTGTATTGAAGCCCAAGGAGGAACAAATATTGCGTGAGTGTTATCCTGGAAAAAAAATTAGTACTATGTCTGAGGATCTCAATTAGTACTTGTACAGGTAAGAGTTTCAGTGGACAATCAGCGGAAGCTTTCCCTATCAATGTGTAGAGTGTCAAAAAACGTTACCCGACCAGAGCACTGAAAAAGAGCTGACAAATGATGCGAGCTGTAAGTTCAGGTCTGCTTTTCCTGTAAGCAAACTAACTATTTTAGTTCCTTTATTCAACTGGTCCAAAAAGAACACGAGGGAGGGTCACCACAGAACTCAACGAAATTATCCAAAGTGAAGGAAATACATGTTAGCCGCTAATCACAATCTGAGGCAAAAAATTAAGAAGCTTATGACGAACAAAAAGAAGGAACAGAAAGGAAAAGTTAAGAAGCTAGACCTCTCCCAGAAGTAGGCAATGGGTGCCAAGAAACCTGCAGAAATTGCCTGTCGGTATGTGACAATAATAAATTGGTTCATTCCTTCATCAAGAACCTTCTTAAGAAGCACATTCACAATAGCGAAAGCCAGACTAGCGGCTACCATGATAACAACAGCCTTCCGTTCCCCAAAGATATTCATCTTAACAAGCTGCATACCCTTTCTCTCTCTCTCTCTCTCTGTCCTTAGTTTTCTTCCTCTTGGAAACACATTGCATAGAGACTTATTTTTGTTCTTCTCTATATATAGGTGGAAACCATGCACCCCTCCAAAATGGGAATGGACATGAATAATATTCTGCATCAAATCAACCCTTTTGGGAAATCATCTTTGCGATGTTCCTTTAAATTTCCGTTGCTCTTTCGTTGGAACTTCTCCATAGTGAAGATTACAGCATTAGTTGCTAGTCTCATATGAATGTGTCATGATTACATGTCCAGAGATTCATCAATTGTCCTGGCTGCTTCATTTAAATATTAATCATTATTGAGAAAGGATCTTTATGCCCCTCAAAGCTTCTCTCGTCTGCTATATTGTAACTAAAAGCTGTAAGCATCATTAGAAAATGGTGACAGATATGACTAAGCATTCCTGTCTTCCTCTTGGAATCTGATGCTTCAGAGAAAGAGCTTGACCATCTCTGGACAATTCATCACTGTTATCCAATCTTAGAAACGCTAATAGCCCACATAAAGCTAATGGCATGGATGCTTGCTGACTGTAAGTCCTATTGCAAAAGAGATTTTGTTTATTCGTAATGCTCTTGATCTTTATTTGAACAAGCACATTTTTGAAATTGTCTTCTTTCTATGCCATGCGTGTGAATGCAGTTAAAGTCTATCAAGATGCTTATTTTTTTTTTAATTGAAATGATATGTGGGAAAAGCTAAGCTAAAAAACTTTTTTCCACTGTCCCCAGTGCACTGATTGGACTTCTTTCTATGCAGTTTGTATCGCGTGGAGCAATTCACTACATTAAATTCCTCCTGAAAGTCATAAAGATGTTGACTGGCTTTGCTGTAAAGGGTGCTGGAGATTGGAGGCAGCATATAATAGCTTAAATCAATTTCCAAGCATGGAGTTTTACGTTCCATGCATTTGGGTGGTGGGGAGAATATGCAACCTGTTTAGACTTATTCCTATAAATGAAGGAAAAGTGTTTTAGTGGTTATAGGTCATTGTCTATAGACTCGTGCACCTATAATAGCTTCGCGCCCTGCCCTTGGTTGGGAGTGAAAGATGCACTAATTGTGTCGGAGGAATTGAAGAGTGCGGTGAGCCCGATACGTTATAGAATACTTATTCGAGAGTGCTGTAAATCGTATTGAATGGAGGATGCGACCCAGAATAGTACTGAGATGCAGTATGATGGATTCGCCCAGACACTATTGCGTATAATTCACTCATAGACGGGATGTTTATGGCCACTTAGGCGAGGACGGTCGTGGAAGCCTGTCTACTGTTTGAGAAAATGGTTCAATATGAGGCTGGACGCTATCTTCTGTGATTTGAAGAAGAAACGTCAGTAGAAACGTCAGTAGAAACGTCAGTCTGTGATGGTGTTACTTATAGCATTGTTTTCTAGGAACTTTTGTGATGTACAGAAGGGTGGAAGAAACGGAAGTGCAGAGGGTTTTGAGGAAGCCATGGGTGTCGTTAATCAAATGGGTGCGAAGGTTTGCTCAAGCGGATACGGGGACATAAAATTAGATAATTCAAGGGCTAGGGAAGCAACCATGCAGGGTATCTTGACATAGTTATGTAAAACAGCTGATTAATGCGATTGGGAAAGAAAACTGGACAGATTTGAGGAAGTGAACAAGCTTTCTGTCCACAGAGGCTTCTGTCAGAGCAGGCAGCCTAAGTAGTTGGCTAAGGCACTGAGTAGGAAGAATTTCAACTTCCTATTTTATTTAATATATATTTAATAGATCTTTAATTTATATTTAATATTTTAATTAAATAAAAGAAAAAATAATCTTAAAATCTTTTTTAAACTTTTTAAAATTCTTATTGGAGTAAAAAAAAAACCCGTAATTTAGAATTTCAAAAACGATTGTTGAACTTCTAACTTTTTAAATCCCATAAATTTCTTTTTCTAAACATATCCTACTGATTTCTTCCTTTAGCCTTACTTCCACTCTTCTTTTCATCAATTTTTTCTTATTTTTCTATTCTAAGGTGGTATTCTTCTTTCTTTATAGCTAACTTCTTAATTGTTGATTCAAATTATTTTGCTTTCACTCTTCTTTTCATTAACTTTTCTTTATTTTTTCTATTCTGAAGTTATATCCTTCCTTATTTTTAGCTAATTTCTTACAAAATATCACTGTTACGCCTCAAAGTCTTAGGCATGTTGCCTTCTTCTACCTCCTAGGCCCGCACTAAGTGATATTATTCTAACCTTTCAACTTCTAAATTTTATTCTTTAGTTCCATATATATATATATATTTTTTGTTTTTGTAGTTTTCATTATTTTATTTGAAAAAATTGAGAATTTTAAATTAAGTTGAGTACTGTATAATTTTATTTTAAGTTTATGTTTGTGTTCAATATATTATTTTTTGTTGAGGATAATTTTGAGATATCTAATATGTCTAATAAAAAATACAACTCTGGATATAAAGAGTTGAAAAAATGAAAAATGAAAAAATTAATTCAATATAAAAAGAAGTAGTTCTTGAATACAAAATTTTTGATAAGTAATTTTGCATGGAAAAATAATTTGTAACTAAAATTTATTGATATTAAATCTTTAAATATAATAGTTTATGATTTATTACCAAGCCACAGTTATGTTACAGACAGCCCTGATTTGTAAGCACTTCAACACTCGCATATACGTTAGGCCATACGTACCATTGAAGTACGCATGCATATTTTAAAGACGACGTTGACAAATCAGGGTACCAAAAGGAATCAATACGATGCTAACAAAAAGTATTCCCTCGTCACTCGTATTGGACACGATGTTTATTGCTCGTGGTGCCGTTTTGTCTTGCATTTTATATAAAGTTGTCATAATCATTCTCGATGGCTAGAATCGGGCCACAGAGGATATTTTTTTATTCTAAAAAAAAAATGATAAAAAGTAAAAATATTTTAAGAGTAGTCAGTAAAAATTTTTTTAAGATTTAATAAAAAAGAAAGAAATAAGATTTAAATGAATATTATAATAAAAAGAATAAATGGATAAGAAAAGAGAGATTTTTATAATTTTTTAATGATTATAAAAATTTTGAGGGTAAAAATTTCCACCCCGAATACCACCATAAATAATCATTTAAGAACAGAAGAATCGTTGTCTTTTATTCATTAAGCTTTATACTTCTCAAATATCATTAAGGGATATTAATAACCATAAAGGAACTGCAGCAATATTCAAATTAAGATGACTATAAAATAGACCCATAAAACCGATCCTAACAAAAGCTTGATACTCCTCAAATGATTGCTCAGAATTTTTCTTTGGTTTGGCAAGGAGAATACAAAATGACAGAAGTAAAAGCCTGACTCCGACCGTGAATAGGCTATTGTGAAACTTTCTTAAGGTTTCACGTCAAGATAATTCTAATGCGGATTAATTCCTTGGCAAAGTGGGCTATGGATAGGTTGTTTTTCGGGATCTATCCTGTTTAATATTTTACCTGATTTTTCTGTTGATGCAGCATTTGTATTTTGAACCTCCGTGAAGAATAGATTATCCTGTTTTTCATTTGAATGAAAATTCCTTGTTTAAAAAAAAAAAAAAAATTCCTGATCCATCCTACACAGTCTATGTCCACATATCAGATCCTATGGAAATAATCCATATAACCAAGAAAGGTGGTTGATAGTAGTAGATTCAACACACCTTATGCTACCATTTCAAGCATAATAGGAAGCAGGTTATAACCATTTGTAGTGATTTGACAATGCCATATTGCAAAAAATTAAAACAAGTTAAAAGAAAACTAAAAAAAAAAAAGTTGATTCTCTATGATGTTCTTGGCTCTGCAATATTTGCCTCGTTTATCCGCAACAGATTCTGGGCTTACCTTTAATATGTGATGAAGTAAAGACAATAAATATTAAATGACTAAAGATCTTATATATTTCTCTAGTAAGCAATTAGCACTAAAACAATTTCGAGATTTTTGGACGAAAATATCCGTACCAAAATGTCTATTTCTAGAACGCAATTAAATCCACCCTTCAAGACCTTTTAGAATGGATTTGTCCGTCCCTTATGCCCTTACAAACCGTCCTAATTTTGAAATTCCGTCACAAAAAAATTTTCTGCGAACAGAATTGAACAATTAAACATCTTTTGGGACGAAAGTAGAGACTGTGCCGTGAGTGCATTAGAACAGTACGCCAATGTCGTTGGAATGACAAGATGTTCCCATTCAACCGTAGATGGTAGACATTAACAGTTTCTCATGAATTAACAATACCGTTCGAACGGTATTGCAGGACTTCTTCATTTCCTTAGAACGTGTTCCGATATATATGTTCGAACACAGGAAAGTACTATATGAGCTCAATTATATTTTGTTAAAATATTTAGGGATAAATGCCAAATTGGTCCCTGTAATATACGAGAAAATCGTTTTAGTCCTTGTGATAATAAAACCATAAATTTAGTCCCTATAATACTCCTTTTGTTTCTTTGTTCGTCCCTCTTCCTGAATCCGTTAGTTTACTCGACGGAATGCACTCTACGTCAGCCCTATTGCCATGTCATCTCTCCAGTCAGCTCAATATTCTATTTGACACGTCAGATTAAAGTTTCCCGCCTGACCCCATAGTCCTAGTCATAAGCAAATCCTAGCACGTCTCCCTAACACTTAATGCCAAAAATCCCTCAGCCCCAATTCGAGTTTCTCTCGGCTACCCCCAAAACTGAACCCTAACTCTAATATGCACACACCATAGCCCATCTACTGAACCTGAATCATCTTCCCATTCGAAATCTGGGACTATTTTGAGTTGGGCTTGTTGACCTGTTTTGTTGGAGGCTTTTTGACGTTGTTTGTTTCTCTTTTCGTGGAGGTGCGTTACTTAGAAATGTCACAAACAGGTTCATCCTTCTCTCTTTATTGTTAATTTGTTTACTTTTTCTTAAAGTTTCAGTGCGTGTAAGAATGTCTAGTGGCTTGGAAGTTTATTTGTTCGCTTGTCTACTTTTGGTTAAAGTTTCAGTAAGAATGTCTTTTGGACTTGAACTAGGCTATCTTTGGTTGGAAATTTTCAGGGCTGTACGTATGTCAGCATGTGGGGTTGTCTGTTGTAGTTTTGTTTGACTTATGTGGCTTGTCTGTTGTGTTTGTTGTATACGACATTTGAAGTTCTAATAGAAATTAAGAGCACATGACAGTATAATTGAAGTGGTCCCATAATTCTTGATTCTTGGGATGCATGCTTTATTTATTTAATCTATTGTGCGTGTTGGGTTAGTGGTCCCAGATCCACATAGGATTCCAACTAACTGAATTTAAAAGGAAGGAATTTAATATGGTCCTTTTACTTTATTTTACTCACTGTACTATGATATAAAATGGTTTCTAATTTTTTTTTGCTCTGTTTGAGATGTGGTCCCTGTACTTTCGTATATAAAATAGTCTGTTAGATATGTTTATTTAGTCCCTGTGTTTGATATAGTCACATGAGTATAACTATTGTTTCGGCATGCACCACGTACTCTTTTTTCTTATCATTTGCTCTTGCATGCAGGTATGATACTCAAGGTTTGCATCCACCACGGTGGAAAATCTGGGGATGAACCCCTAGAATATCTTGGTGGGGAGAAGGTGGACGTTGGGAGCATGGACCCTGACTAGCTCACTATTGTTGACTTCAACTCATGCCTGAAGGATCTTGGGTATATGGGAGCTATTTCTCTTTGGTATAGGCTGGATGTTGAGAGTCGTGGGCAGTTGTTTTGGCCTTGGAAGACTGACAGTGACTCCAAGTGTTGAGCCTTCTGGTGGGGAAGTTAGTGGAAGGGCTTCGCCTTCCACTGGGGATGTGTCTGGTGGGGGGGGGGGGGGGGGGCAAGAGTTAATGGTGAGGAAGAGATGGTTTTGACTGATTTTGAAATGAGTGATGAAGATGAAGCTGACTTGTATTCTGAGGGTACTGACAGTAAAGCAATGGAGTCAATGAAGGGTGTTAGCCCAAGGTTGTTTTTGCAAACAACTTCAATTGATTTTGATGATAACAAAGTCTCTAAGTTTTTAAGGACTTTAGATTTTACATTGTCAATCCTTTCTTTTAAAAGGATTTATGTCAAGTATCAAAGTTTCTCTCTTTATAAAATCTCTCTAAGCTACTCGATCTTCATTGCTCTTGTTAAATGATCATCTTTTTTATTGTAAATGGTTTTGAGAATCATTGAATTGGGATAGTTGTTGTTAAAGAACATTTTTTATGACTAAATGTTGGAAGTGTCGACACATTGAACCTAAGTGTCGACACATTGAACTAACTCCCAAAGTGTGCTTTCCAGGCCATTCAAAATGATTTTTGGCTAGTATGGGAAGTGTCGACACATTGAACTAACACCCGAGAGTTCTTTTCTTGGTCAAAGTTTAATGTGTCAGCACATACCACAAGTGTCGACACATTGTATTATTTTGCAGATATCCTGGACGCGATGCCAAATCATCCAAAAAGCTTGCAAATGTCTCAAATGACCTCCAACGGCACTCAAGCTTTACAAGAAGACCCTTGGTGCCCTAGAAGCTTTAAATAGAAGAAGATGGAGAGAGAAAAAGAAGAAGTGTGCGCCATTAACTCTTGCCCTAATTTCTAGAGAGAGAAAAAGCTTTCAAAGAGAAAGAAGCTCCACCATCCAAGAAAGCTCGTACTCCCACCTGAAAATACTGTAGCTCTCTTGTGAATCTTGTCTCTTTGCACACCTCAGTACTCATACTTGTTTATTCAGCTTAAAGAGCTTTACTAAGATTCTCTTTGTACCCATTCTTGAAAAACACGTGAGTGTTTGTGAAAAACACTTGTCCTACTTGTTGTAGAAGAAAATCCTAGGTTGTGAGGATTTGAGAGAGTGAGTTAAAGTGTAAGCTCGAAAACACTTTGTAAAGGTTACTTAGCACCCGAGAAGCTAAGGTGTACTTACTATTTGGAAAATAGTGAAGGAAGCCCAAGGAAGTCAATAGCCTTGGGGGTGGACGTAGGCAAGTGTTGGCCGAACCACCTAAAAGTCACGGTGTCATCTCTCTATCCTTATCTCCATTTATTGTTGATATTTATTTGTTGCACTTGTTTGTCTATTCCTTCATTCTCTATTATAGTCCTTGATTATATAGATATATTCTCTGCTCCTTAGATCGGATTCTTTGCATATTGGGTTTAAAAGAAAAAGGAGAAAAGTTTTATAAAACCCAATTCACCCCCCCCCTCTTGTTTTTAGACCTCTCAATTGGTATCAGAGCTGAGGTTAGACGCTTTTAAATGACAACCCTAGTTAGCACCTCCTTAGCTGAAGGGCAGTCGACAAATCGACCTCCCTTATTTAATGGAACCTCCTATAACTATTGGAAGGCAAGGATGAGAATCTACATCCAAGCCGTTGATTATGATCTGTGGAGAATCATTTCAAGAGGTCCTCGATTTCCCAAAGGAGCAGATGGAAAGCTCAAGGAAGAGAAAGATTTTGATGAGAATGATCTTAAGCTCATGTCTCTAAATTCTAAGGCTATGAATGTTCTGTACTGTTCTCTCGATTCAAATGAGTTCAATCGTATCTCTGGATGCGATACTGCTAAAGAAATTTGGGATAAACTTCTAGTATCCCATGAAGGTACGAATCAGGTAAAAGAAAGCAAGATTAGCATGCTTGTCCATAGCTATGAGCTCTTTAAGATGAGATCTGATGAATCTATCTCTTCTATGTTTACTCGTTTTACTGATATCATAAATGGGTTAAAATCTCTTGGTAAAGAATACACTAACGATGAAATGGTAAGAAAGATTCTCAGGTGTCTTCCTAAAGCTTGGGAACCCAAGGTCACCGCAATTCAAGAAGCTAAGGACTTGACGAAGCTCTCCTTGGACGAGCTCATGGGATCTCTCATGACCCATGAGATGAATCAAGTAAAGGGAGATGAAGACGAAGGAAAAGGAAAAAGGGGTGTTGCCCTAAAGGCAACATACTCTAGTGAGGATGAATCCTCTGAGGATGATGAGGAAATGGCTCTATTCACTAAAAGATTCAAGAAGTTCTTCCGTAAGAAACAAGGGATAAAAGATCCTCAAGAAAAACAAATTACAAAGGGATAGCAGCAAAAAGAATGAAATTATTTGCTTCGGATGCAAGAAGCCGGGCCACATAAAGTCGGAATGCCCAAATGTTGAGACACACAAGAAGTCCAAGGGTTTCAAAGATAAAAAGAAAGCATTCTTAGCGGCATGGGGAGAATCCGATGAAAGTAATAGTGAGAGCGATGAAGAAGTTGCAAACTTTGCCTCATGGCAAAGGACAACGAAGATGAGGTACAAAATTCTTCGACTTACTCATTTACTTTTGAGGAATTACAAGATGCTTTTGATGAACAACATGTTGAGTTGAAAAGAATATTTTCAAAATATTGTTGTATTAAAAAGAATTTTGAAAGTATTGCAAAAGAGAATGATACTTTGAAAAGTCAAGTCATTTTCTTAGAGATGATCTTGCAAGGACAACAAAGGAAAATGAGAAAACTTTGCAAAGTGAGTCAAGTGTTTTAATTGTTGAAAATGACACCTTGAAAGTGAAAGTTGACTCTCTTACAAATGATCTTGCAAGATTTACTCAAGGAAAAAGAACCTTGATATTCTCCTTGGTTCACAAAAATGTTGTTTCAACAAAAGCGGAATTGGCTATAAATCAAGTGGATATCAAAAGTTATATTCTGATATAATTATTAAGTCATCAACACCTTTCTATATGTGTAATTTTTGTGGAAAGCATGGACACATCTCACACACATGTCCAACTAGAAAAGGATCCACTCATGGGATCAAATTTGTATGGATTCAAAAAGATAAGATAAAGGAATTTGTATCTAATACCAATGGACCCAAAAAGGTTTGGGTACCAAAGACCAACAACTGATTTTTTGCAGGAATGCTTGGAGTCCAAGGACATCAAGGAACATTGGGTACTTGATAGTGGATGCTCCAAGCACATGACCGGAGACAAAAGTTGGTTCAACTCCTTTTGTCTTAAGGATAAAGGCTCAGTCACATTTGGTGATAATGGAAAAGGAAAGATACTTGGCTTTGGAAGCATTGGTACGTATCCTAATCCTACAATTGAAAATGTTCTTCTTGTCAAAGGCCTAAAGCATAATCTCCTGAGCATTAGTCAATTGTGTGACAAGGGAAACCGAGTCATTTTTGAATCATCAATGTGCTTGTTGAAAATATTGAAAGCAAGAAAGTCTTGTTTGTTGGACATAGATTTGAAAATGTGTACATTGTTCATGAGAGGTCAAAAACATGAATTGGGTTTTATAAAACTTTTCTCCCTTTTTCTTTTAAACCCAATATGCTAAGAACCGATCTAAGGAGCACTATTTAATCAAGAACTAATATAGAGAAAAAAAGAAAAGACAAACAAGTGCAACAAATAAATGGAGATAAGGATAGAGAGATGACACCGTTTTTTAGGTGGTTCGGCCAACACTTGCCTACGTCCACCCCCAAGGCTATTGACTTCCTTGGGCTTCCTTCACTATTTTCCAAATAGTAAGTACACCTTAGCTTCACGGGTGCTAAGTAACCTTTACAAAGTGTTTTCGCTTACACTTTAACTCACTCTCTCAAATCCTCACAACCTAGAGGATTTCTTCTACACAACAAGTAGGACAAGTGTTTTCACAAACACTCACGTGTTTTTCAAGAATGGGTACAAAGAGAATCTTAGTAAAAGCTCTTTAAGCTGAATAAACAAGTATGAAGTACTGAGGTGTGCAAAGAGACAAGATTTGCAAGAGAGCTACAGTATTTGCAGGTGGGAGTACGAGCTTTCTTGGATGGTGGAGCTTCCTTTCTCTTGAAAGCTTTTTCTCTCTCTAGAAATTAGGGCAAGTGTTAATGTTTCTTTTCTCTCTCCATCTCTTCTATTTAAAGCTTCTAGGGCACCAAGGGTCTTCTTGTAAAGCTTGAGTGCCGTTGGAGGTCATTTGAGACATTTGTACTTTTTGAATCGTTGCTTCTGCAAAATAAGACAATGTGTGACACATGTGGTATGTGCTGCATTGAACTCTCAGTTCAATGTGTCGAAACAAACAGGAAACAAACTCTTTAGTTCAACACTTAGCAATGTGTCGACACTATAGGAACAAGCAAGAATGTGTCGACACTTCCAACACTTAGGTTCTTTAACTATCCCAATTCAATCATTCTCAAAACCATTTACAATGAAAAAATGATCATTTAACAAGTACAATGAAGATCAAGTAGCTTAGAGAGAATTTTTAAAGAGAGAAACAATGATACTTGACAAAAATCCTTTTAAGAGAAAGGATTGATAATTGTAAAATCTAAAGTCCTTAAAAACTTAGAGACTTTGTTATCTCAAAATCAATTGAAGATTGTTTTGTAAAAACAACCTTGGGCTAACAGTTCATTTAGAGAGCATCTCCTCAGAAAATATAAAATGTTGCTCTAAATGATAAAGACAGCTGGTTGTGGCATAGAGGCTTGCTCATGCAAGCATGGACCTGATTTCTAAACTTGCCAAACGAAATCTTGTTTCGGGTTTGCCTAATCTCTCTTTTGAAAAGGATAAAATTTGTGCAGCATGTCAAAAGGGCAAACAAACCAAAATATCTTTTAAACCAAAAATATTGTGTCCACTTCTAGACCACTCCAACTCCTACACATGGACTTATTTGGTCCAACCCGAACATTGAGTTTGGGTGGCAAACGTTATGGCTTTGTTGTTGTTGATGATTTCAGTAGATTCACATGGGTTCTATTCCTAGCTCATAAAGATGAAGCTTTCATGCTTTTGAAAAACTTAGCAAGAGAATCCAAAATGAAAAAGGTTTTGCTATTTCTAGCATAAGGAGTGATCATGGAAAGAATTTGAAAATTCCTCCTTTGAAATGTTTTGTGGAGAAAATGGTATAAACCATAACTTCTCGGCTCCTAGAACTCCTCAACAAAATGGTGTTGTAGAGAGGAAAAATAGGACTCTTGAAGAAATGGCTAGAACCTTGCTTTGTGAAAACAACTTGCCTGATTATTTCTGGGCTGAAGCAGTTAGCACAAGTTGTTATGTTATGAACCGTTGCATGATTAGGCCTATTCTCAAGAAAACCCCTTATGAGCTATGGAATGATAGAAAACCCAACATTGGTTATTTTCATGTTTTCGGTTGTAAATGTTTTGTGCTCAACAACAACAAGGACAATTTGGGTAAGTTCGATGCAAAAGCGGATGAAGGTATATTTCTTGGTTATTCAACTTCTAGCAAAGCTTATCGTGTTTTTAATAAACGTACCTTAGTTGTTGAAGAATCAGTTCATGTTGTTTTTGATGAATCTAACAATCTTATGAGAAAAGATGATGAAGATATTGTAGATCTTAACAAAGGGGTTGATAGCTTACAATTGACAAAGACAAGGGAGAGGCACTAGTGCAAGAGCAAGAACCTCAAGAGCCTCAAGAAGAGTCTCAACAAGATGATAATGATCTACCAAAGTCTTGGAAGTACATCAAGAGTCATCTCTCCATCAAATTATTGGTAATGTTGAAAAAGGGTAAGGACTCGATCCTCTGTACACCAAGCTAATAACCTTGCTTTACTTTCTCAACTTGAGCCTAAGAACTTTCTGAGGCTAAAGATGATGAAAGTTGGATCCATGCTATGGAAGAGGAATTAAAACAATTTGAGAAAAATCAAGTATGACATCTAGTTCCTAGACCCAAGGATTATCCAATTATTGGCACAAAATGGGTTTTTAGAAACAAAATGAATGAATCCGGGGTTGTGGTGAGGAACAAAGCAAGATTAGTAGCCCAAGGTTACAATCAAGAAGAAGGAATTGATTTTGATGAAACCTTTGCTCCTGTTGCTCGTTTAGAATCCATTCGCATGCTTCTAGCTTTCGCTTGTTATAAAGATTTTAAACTCTTTCAAATGGATGTAAAAAGTGCTTTTCTAAATGGATTTCTCACTGAAGAAGTTTATGTTGAGCAACCACCGGGATTTGAAGATGAAAATCTTTCAAATCATGTATACAAACTCACAAAAGCACTCTTATGGATTGATGAAACAAGCACTACTCTCGAAAAGCAACTGATGAATGATAAGTAGTCCTAAGGAATCTCATCTCCTTGATATCTGTCACTCAAAGGATTCAGATACTCTTTAACAAAAAAATCTTCCCTGCCATTGCCCACCTCACTGCATGAAACGCCCACCACTCAGAGTAAGCCAATGCCCATAGGACTCACTAGTCTGGTGTTGTAAGAAACAAAACTCCATGGCTCTATCAACCACGGAAGCCGAGTATATTGCCATGGCAATTGTTGTGCACAAGTATTGTGGATGAAACAACAATTGGAAGATTTCAATCTTCATTATTCTCTCATCCCAATAAAATGTGACAACACCAGTGCAATTAATCTTACTAAAAATCCAATTCAGCACTCTAGGACAAAACATATCGAGATTAAGCATCATTTCATTAGAGATCATGCTCAAAAAGGGGATATTGTTCTTGAGTTCGTAAATACCGACCTTCAATTGGCGGATATTTTCACAAAACCCCTCAATGAGGATAGATTTTGTTTTATTCGACAAGAAATAGGAATGAAGTTTCCTTTGGATTGAATTGCTATTATATACTTGTTTTACTCCTTAAATGGTGGTATTGATTGCTTTGTACATGTTTTTGAATGATGGTTGATTGATTCTATGTTTTTTTTATTAAAACTATTTCATAAAATCATGTTTCATGCCATGTGTCAACACTTGGTGAAACAAGTGTCAGCACCTCTGGTTTTTATAGTTTTTCTTCCATGAAGAAGCATGTGTCGACACCATGATTTCATGTGTCGACACATTCCACTTGTGTTTACTATTTTTAAAAACTAAGGGCACGCGTGGTATATCAATCTCATTTGAGTTAGGGTTCGCATTTTAGGCTTTCTTCCCTCTCAAACCTCTCTCTCTCTCTCTCAAACCGTGCGATTCAACCTTCCCCTCACAATTTCAGTGCCCACTCTCTCCCTCCAAAAACCCACCGCCCACAAAAACCCATTCCATCTCTCTCAAAATCCTGCACTCAATGTCTTCCAGTCGTCCCACTCGCTCCTCTCAACGAACTCCAGCCTCTGTTGGCTCCAAAGGGAAGAAGAAGGCTAGGACCACTGAAGAACCCACTCCCACTCCTGAAGACTACATCTACAGGTCAGGTCTCTGCAAAAACCGTTTTGTTCAAGATTTTCGAAATAGAAAAGTCATTGCTGGGAGATGGGCTGATTTCAAATGGTTTAGTGAGAATGGGTTTGGGTTTCAAGAGATGTTTGAGTTTCAAGGTTGGGGAATACTTGTGAATTTGAAAGTAAATTGCTATGTTTACTTAGTTAAGTTGGTTTATGCTAACTTTCAATTCACTAAGTCTGAGGATGCTGATAGTTATGTGAATGGAAAAATGTTTGGATCTATCAAGTTCTTCTTTGAATTCAATGGTTAATGCTCCTGATGCTGGGAAGAAGTTCTTTGAAAACCATGGGTGGGTAGGTTTGTCTGAAGTTGATCCCCTTCATATTCTTAGGGTTGTTTTGGATAATCCAACCCTAGACGAAATTATTAGACCCACAGCTAGTGATCTAAGCATTCCAAGACGAATTTTACATCATATGGTCTGTAACATTATTTTACCAAGGACGGGGAAATTTGAGTACATAACGTTCCTAGACTTATTTGTCATGTACTGCTTGATTACCCATACTCCCATGAACCTTGGTCACCTTATGATAAATCATATGAAGGCTGCCACTGAGAAGAAGAGACAAGGGCTGCCTTATGGAATGTTCTTTACCCACATGTTTCACATTCTTGATATTGATTTAGGGGGTGAAGTACGGGAAACTCCCAAGGCATCCAAAGAGTATAATCAGAAAACTCTAAGGTTGATGGGGTTCACACAAAATGATGAAGGTTTTTGGATAAAGAAAGCTGATGCAACCCCTCAAAAGAGAAGTCATAGGGGATCGGATTCTGATGCAAACAGCGAGGATGAAGAAGAAGATACCTTTACTAGAACTCCTTCCACTGCCACCAGAACTCCGAGAGAGCCATTCTCCCCTCCTCCATTTCCTTCTTTGCATATGGAGTCATCATCCCGAATACCCCCTTCCCACTCTCATGCGCCTCAATTTGAATCTCTTGAAGCTTCGTTTGGGGAGATAAAGGAGGAACAAAAGAAATTGGGTCAGCAGTTGGAGAAGTTGTCTCTTGACATGAAGACGGGCTTTGATGACATCAAGCAGTTGTTTGTGCTCATGATGAGCGTTTCAATCTTCTTGACAAGGATGTGAGGCTTCTCAAGCACCAAGTCAATAACAGCATCCATGTGGCCAGCGAGGTGATTCAAGCTACTGTAAATGATTTAAAATCATCTGCTCAAGATGTCGTCAATGCCACCGAGCTTAGTCTGGATGTTGATCGAAAACTTCGGCCTCTTGTCATGAAATGGACCTATTGGTTCTCAACGACTTGGAGCAACTGGTTGAAGAAATTTGACGTCGATCATCCTCCTCCTCCCTGATCTCCTTTGCCCTCACCCTTGCCACCTCTCCTTGCCTTCTTATTTTTGATGATGCCAAAGGGGGAGAAAAAGTGCCTGTTTGTATGCTGATACCTTGCTCTAATTTGAGGACATTTCATTTAATTCTTATGTTGTTCTTTGTCCTCTTTTCAGTTTATTTTATTTTTTTTGAACCTTGAATAATTATCCATTACTTATTGTGATTATTCTATTATATTATGAATGACCATATGTTTTGAAGTGAATGTGTTCTAAGGAGTACTTGTGAAGATTTTGATAAGTGCTTGCACTTGATTATGCTTGCCTAAATCCTTCAGGTAGTTACTCTATCTTTTAACTCTTCGTGATATGAAGTCTTGTGATCTGGTTTGGAATTTGAAGTTTGGGAAGTTTGGAGAAAGGATATAGAAGTGTTGCTTTAAGTTTTGGGAAACCTCTTTTTACAAAGGAACTCTTGCAAAATTTTTGTAAAATCTCAAAGTCCTTTTTGCTAAAAATATCATGAAAAACTCCTGCTTGTTCTCAGGGGGAGCTTTTCTATTTGTTAGCAAATTGTCATTTTTAAAATGGTTTTGTCATCATCAAAAAGGGGGAGATTGTTAGCCCAAGGTTGTTCTTACAAACAATCCATTTTGATTTTGATGATAACAAAGTTTTCAACTTTTCAAGACTTTAGATTTTACATTGAAATTCTTTTCAAGAAAATTATATTTTTAGAGTATCAAGGTTTCCTTATTCTAAAATCTCTCCAAGCATACTTGATCATCATTACACTTGCTAATTGATCATCTTTTATATTGTAAGTATTTTTGAGATTTATTGAATTGGGGTAGTTGTTGTTAAAGAACAATTTTTTACTAAGTGTTGGAAGTGTCGACACATTGTTGACACATTGAACTAACCCGAGAGTGACTAAGTGTTGGAAGTGTCGACACATTGACCATAGTGTCGACACATTGAACTACTACCCGAGAGTTTGTTTTTAGGTCATTCGAAATATTTTTTGACTAAGTGTTGGAAGTGTCGACACATTGAGCCATAGTGTCGACACATTGAACTAACACCCGAGAGGTTGTTTTCAGGCCAAATTTTAATGTGTCAGCACATACCATCAATGTGTCGACACATTGCACGATTTTGCAGAAATCCTGGAGCAACGTCAACTCATCCAAAAAGTATCCAAATGGTCTCAAATGACCTCCAACGGCACTCAAACTTTACAAGAAGACCCTTGGTGCCCTAGGAGCTTTAAATAGAAGAAGATGGAGAGAGAAAAGTGGAAGTGTGCGCTATTAACTCTTGCCCTAATTTCTAGAGAGAGAAAAAGCTTTGAAGAAGAAAGAAGCTCCACCAACCAAGAAAGCTCGTACTCCCACCTGCAAATACTATTGCTTTCTTTGTGAATCTTGTCTCTTTGCACACCTCAGTACTTCATACTTGTTTATTCAGCTTAAAGAGCCTTTACTAAGATTCCCTTTGTACCCATTCTTGAAAAACACGTGAGTGTTTGGGAAAACACTTGTCCTACTTGTTGGGTAGAAGAAATCCTCTAGGTTGTGGGGATTTGTGAGAGTGAGTTAAAGTGTAAGCTCAAAAACACTTTGTAAAGGTTCCTTAGCACCCGAGAAGCTAAGGTGTACTTACTATTTGGAAGATAGTGAAGAAAGCCCAAGGAAGTCAATAGCCTTGGGGGTGGACGTAGGCAAGTGTTGGCCGAACCACCTAAAAGTCACGGTGTCATCTCTCTACCCTTATCTCTATTTATTGTTGATATCTATTTGTTGTGCTTGTTTAACTATTCCTTTTATTCTTCATTATAGTCCTTGATTTTATAGATCTACTCTCTTGCTCTTTAGAAAAGGAAGGGATCTCTATTATTCGGTTTTATAAGAAAAAGGTTAAAAGTTTATAAAACCCAATTCACCCCCCTCTTGGGTTGTTTTTGCTCTCTCACAAATTATGTAGAAGTTTCAAATCTGACCAGTACGACAACTCAAAGAATATGCTGCGCTTTGTCCAACTTAACTCATTGTCAGCCCATTTTCTCTTCTTCTAAGTCTTCTAAGTTGTTGAAGTATCTCTTCTCCAGTGACTTCTTCAAGAGTTGCTCTTAACTTTTTTTTCCCATCAAATATGTTGATATCATGCCTCCACCGATGCATCGCGGGTAATACCATCGATGTCCCAAAAAATAATGTTTGCCCCATGTTTCAACCAAAATGACATTGTGTTCGCATTGCAATTTGGGCATGTTAAGCGTCCTTTTGTACTCCAACCCGAGAGATTACCATAAGCTAGAAAGTCATTTATTGTCCAAAGAAAAGTAGCATGTAACTTAAATGAACTTGACACGGCCGCGTCGTATGTCTGCATTCTATTTTCCCACAAAGTCCTTTAACTCATCTATCAATGGTTGCAAGTAGACGTCGATATCATTCCTGGGACTTCTTGGACCCGAAATAAGCAACGACAACATGAAACTGGCTATATACTATACGATAAGCTCATGTTGCCAAACAGATTGAACCTATCAGATGCCAAACCCAATTGGATGTTCTGAGATTCCCGACCAAACCATTCATAATTCTTATCGAGGTCCTTCAATACCTAATAGTCTGCAGGATGCCTCATCACCCCATCTTCAACCACACGCTTCTCTTGGTGCCACTGCATATCCGTTGCCATTTGCCTTGATAGAAACAATCTCTACAACCTCGGTTTCAAGGAAAAATGCCGTAGCAATTTTTAAGGGACTTTTGATTTGCTATTCAGACTCTATTTCCACCTCAATGCCTCATACACCAGACACTCTTGTAACGCTTTGTGCTCCTTCCAAAATAGTATACAATCATTTAAACACACATGTATGTTATCGTACCTAAATCTAAAATTCTTTCTTAACTTTTTCGCCTCATAATTAGATTTAGGAAGTGTCTCCCCCTCCGGCAGCACATCTTTTATTAAGCCCAACACATCTTCAAATGCCTTTACAGTCAATTTATTCTCCAACATCACATGAAGTAACCTGACAATGAAAGACAACTTCAAGTACTTTTACACACAGGATACAACTCTCGCTCATCATCTACCCATAATTGGTATACTCAAAAAACCCGTCTCTAGACCTCGACTCGACTGTTTCAAGATCCAACATATTTTCACCAGCGTTCTCATCAGCCCTATTCCAGCCTCAAAATCTTCTAGCATGTCTCTCATATCATCATTTATGTTTCCCCCAGAGTCCTCACTGCTTGGCTTAGGTTTTAAAGTTACTACGCGGTTAAGCACTTATGAAATTGACTCTCCATGAAATACCCAATGAGTGTAACTCTAGTCAAACCTAATTATGAATAAATGATCCTCCATCTCATCCACATGTTGAAACAACACATTTTTACATCTCTTACATGGACATCTTATCAGTCCCCGACTATCTGCATAACTACGGGCAACACTCATAAAATCCCGAACACCATCACTATACTTCGCACTTTTCAATCTATCAGCCTCATAAATCCAACTCTTATTCATATTGTTCCTTCAAAGACGAAAATACAAACAATGATGGAATTTATACTCAACTCAATTTCTTCAGGTGATAGGTCCTATCCCATTCAAGTTTATAATGTCACGTACTGCACATTATTGACCTAACCATTGTGACCGATGCTCTAAAAATTTTGACAACATTTCCCCTTAGTCCCTAGATACACGCCTAACACATTGAGCATAAACACCCACCATTTAAGGCAAGTGTATAAGCTCAATGTTGAATGTGTATCCAAAGGACAAAAGGAGATTTGCATCAAAATTTTTAAATATATCTGTCACAATAGCAAATACAACTATGCATATTATAAACTCAAACTATCCATATTGTTGACAATTCAAGAATTACACCGAGTTCATTAATCATATTCTGTGTAATTCTTAAATGAAGGCTAAGGCTACTAAATGAATGCATGAACATAATAGCAAAAACTGTTTAGACATATAAATAACCTTTCGAACCATACTTTAGTGTTCAGATGTCAGTAGCAAAGCGTCCGAAAACCAAAATAAGTGTTTGAACAGGTTTCACCGTCTGAACAATGATTGTCGAACAACACAGTTCTTCAACGCCCAGAGTCCATTTTCACCACAAATTCATATCAAAATCAATCCAAATCACAAACACTTCAATATAAACAAATTACAACAAACCCCAAACTCCATTGCTATCATTTTAGACCCTAAAAACTCGAAAAACACATGCTTTCATATCCTAAAATTCATGCTTTTTCATCCTAAAACAAAAGAAATTTTAGAACTTACTAACATCAAATGCAATCCAATGCAAAATCCCAAATGAGTTGCTCCTTTCAATGAGATTAATGTTTAAAATCAGCTCTTCTCTTCTCCTTTTACATAAATCAATTAAATTTCTAAGTTTTTGGCGTTTTTTCTATACTGTCTGTGATTTCTCGTCTTTCAAATGAATACTAACCGTTTGGACACCACAAACGTCGTGCGGACATCTACGTGTAAAAGTTTTCGAGGGAATAGCTACCGCAAAAAATTTTAACGCTGTCCGGACGCCTATATTTATGTCTGAATGTCTATATTTATGTCCGATCGCCACCAAAAGCGACTGATTCCCACCTAGGACGTTCGAACACTCCCCCGCTCACACACTATTTTAGTAATCCTCAAACAATGGCGTCTGGTCATAAACAACAATGTCGGGACCATCTTCATAACAGTTTGGACGTTTATTTCAACACAATGGAACAATGTTCGGGCTTATAGTAAACTGTCCGAACGGTTAGGTACAGCGTTTGAACGGTTAGGTACAACGTTTGAATGGTTTTTGACGATTTTTTTTTTAGATCTCATACAATTCAATTTGTTACCAAGTTTTAAAAAATTAATGTTAATTAATAATATAAATAACCTTAAGCGTTTTAGATAGTAGTTTGGAAGTTTGAAAGAGTGTAACAGAATTAGAAACATAACATCAAAAAATAAGGTTATATTAAGTTCTAATAAATAGAAATAATATAATTGAAATAACATAAATATATGAAACATCCACAAAATATAATATAAACAAAATAACATCAAACAAAATCCCAATCATGTCCTCAAAACATAATATAAAAGTAATTGTCCTAAAACATAATAAAAAAAACCAATGTCATAATAAAACTGAATAAATACAGACAACTAAAAATCATCACCATCATCATCACTGGTCAGCTTAAGAACGACACGGACTCGACGAATGTGTTCCTCTATCAGCAAGACCCACTGATATGTCCCAAGACGACAACATATCCCCATGGGACACTAAAGGCGTCCGAACCACATTATATTGCCGTCCAAATGAATAACAAGAAAAAGAACTATTTAAATTTAATATAAACTCCGTCTGGATAGCATCATAAAGCGTCCAGACCAATTACTATAACATCAACGTATCAATTTGGGATACTAAGTAGCGTCCGAGCAACTTTATGAAGCATCCAAACCCTGCGGGAAAGACGACCGAGTTAACTCAGCTATGTCAGCCTCCTAAAACCCCCCACACTACCAAGAACACTACCAAATCAAAAATAAATACACTTAAAATAATCCTAACACTTAACACAATCAATATCGACTTAAAAATCAATCAAAAAAGATAATGTAGTATACAAAAAATACAATTGAAATACTATACGTAAAACTATAAAAAGCAAAATTTTTAATGCTAAAATAGTGTTAAAAATCAACAAAACATACCTGGATGTGATTAGAATGTCGACGAAATGAGTTTACAAAAAGATTTGGGAAGAAAAGAGGCGAGGGTCGAGAGAGTTTTGTGTACGGAATATGTTTGGTTTAAATGAAAATGTCAAACTGTTCGACATTTCATAATCCGTCGATGACGTCCGGACAGTATTGATACTGTCCGGATGTAATTGTGTATATGTGGCACAATATATGTACTCCATATTAAATTCAAAAATTTAAACCGTTTAAAAACATTCGACACATTAAATGCATCCGAACGCCATAGAACTCGTGCGGACAGTTTTTCCCTAACTTCGAGTGACATGGAGGCACACATTTGGCTGAGTAAACGTTTGGATGGTGACAACTGTTTACAACTGTTGTCTAATATAAACACATGTAAGCCATGCGACGGTTACAATGTCGTTCGGACAGTTATCACAAATGTCCTAATAGATGCTTTTATTCATTGTGGTCTGGACGGATTGCTTTATGTGTGAACGCCTACTTCATTATACACGTGTAGTAGTTGATAGTTGATGCTGCCATAACAGCATCCGGATAGATATGGAAACTGTCCGAATGGAATCAAATTTATTTTCCTTGTTATACAATCAATTTGAGTTACTTCCCAAAACTTAATTTATTTAAATAATTAAATTTACATAATTAATTTACTTCACTTACTTTAATTTTACTTAAAAAATTTAATTTAGTTTGCTCAATTTCATATTGTAATTTCGCACAAATGTTTAACTTCATTTACTTATTTTAAAGGCTTAATATACACGCGTGCCCCTGGGGTTTAATGTTTTCTCAGAAATACCCCTAGGGTAATTTTTGTTGTCCCGCCACCCTGTGATAGACCCCTTTTCCCCATTATACCCCTCCATCAATATTCTGTCTATTTTTGGACGAAAAGTGATGACGTGGACCAATTTACCACGTCACATCCAATTAAATGCAACACGTGTTCTTAACTGCTGACTGGACGAATAATTTTTCCACCTCTATATCCACGTCACTCCTCTCCATGGCACATTACCAGAATGCCCTTAAAATCCACAAAATGATCCAACGCCCTTCAAGCTCGAACATACCCCCTACCGCGACCCGATAGAGACCCACAAACACTTGTATTATCATTTTCCCCCAAATTAATTCTAGAACCCTAGGAGCAAACTTCTAAGGTCCCAACGAAGGTCATTGTCATCATCTGTCAGCTACGGTAGAAGTGGAGTGCAGCAAAGGAGCGACTATAAGCTTCCTGAAGTCAAGCCGATGTGCTTTTGTGGAAGTATAGCTCGAGTGCGGTTCAGTTAGACTTTGTCAAATCCGGGTCGACGTTTCTTTGGTTGCCCACATTACTCTGCCGCGACGGTGAGAAGCTCTATGGCATCTCTGTTCCTTTCATTAAAATTCAGTCGTATACTATTTGAGCAGTATTTGTTTTGTGTTGTTGGAGATTGAAGAAGGAGCTTAGGTACATTTGTAATTTGAACTGGGAAACAATTGAATTGGTTAGAACTGGTTGCAATGTGTCTATGGTTTTTTTCTAGAGCTAGTAAAGAAGCCTAATTGGATCGAACTTCTAATGAATATTAGGGGAGTCATTGGAAAGTAATTTGAATGAGGTCCCAACAATTTGGCTCTCTTTGATTTTTTTGGTGATTACACGTACTTTAAAATAAAATTTTTGACACAAGTTTTGGTTCACACTGCTAGTGGATTGGATATTGGAGGAAAAACTAAGAAATTGGAGTTTCTTATGTTTGATATCGATTGCATTTTGAGAGCTGGCAGCTCGTTTTGGTTGGATAATTTTTACTATGCAAATAATGATGAGAAGAAAAGGGAGTTGACAAGGTTGATTGAAAGGTTTGGATATAAAAAGCTGAAATGGGTTGTGGGGGAAAAGTCAAATACAGCTGGTTCAGGGAAACCGGAGGTTTATCTATTTGCTGTTTTACAGAGGCCTATAAGGGTATGATTGTAAAGAGCTTCTGTGGGAACAATTGGAAACTGCAACATCTAAGCTATTTATTGCCTTCACTATCTTTGTCCACACAGAATTCATGTGACTTCATTGCTTTTAACATCCTTATGATATTCCCTCAATAGCGGAATAAGTTTAAGGAATTATTGCTTTACTCAACTGCAAATCAGCAGTGAAGCATGATATGTCATGTAGTTTTAAGGCTTGTATATCTCTTATTCAAGACATTAGGGATGGTATTTACCTTGTTTATTTGGCCAATTAATTGTTAGGAGATGAAAGAATCATAGTGTATTTTTGGTATTGTGTATTTCATTTCCGATTATTTTCATTTTTAGCATTGAAATATGTTCTCTCTGAGTAATGTTTCTTGTTGAATCAAGAGGTGCCCTTACTATGATCCTAAAGATTAGCGTAAACATGTTTATTCAATAAGATTTCAAAGAATTACTTGCCAATAATCTTTGTGGTGACAATATTGAAAAGGTAAAACCACTCTGAGGGGTTATTTGCTCTTCAAGATGAGCAGAGTGCTTATGTTCATGGGATATTTGACCTTGCACTAGCAATCATCTCTATTACTTGCAGTGGCTTGTAATCCTTAAGGAGATCCGTGAGTTGATGCCTACGAAATCAAGACCCCCTATCCCAATCATTGATTTATCTTGCTGTCATGTATTTATTAATGGATTTTGTTATCTATTCCTATGGATTTTAGAACCCTTCATACTTTTATTCACTATTAGTAATACGTGAATGATTATTTGGATTAATTGGCTTGCAAATGTATTGAAGCCTACTTGATACAGATTCTAACATTAAGTTTTCATTATGGCAAAGGCACACAGTGTGTGATTATTTCGAATGGATTGATCCCCCCTGTCACCAACGCGAAGAATAGGATTCTGAATGTGTCTTATAGAGGTTGAAGATGATGGAGGAGCGGCTTCACAAACAGAAGCTTATAGGGGAGCAACTGAAAATTATTGAGAATCGGTTGAAGATAAGGGAAGAGCAGCTTCAGATACAGAAGGCTATGGTGAAGCGCCTTAAGGGTGTTATTTTTAGTTCACGGGTATTATTCTGTTGTTGCATCGTCATGGGATGGTGCTGGTAGACAGGGTCTGTAATGTGGTACGACCATCATCGTTGTAATTGAAATGCTGATGTAATGAACTGTTGTTATTTATGTCAACTTCCATGTATTGATATTGTGGTTCAGTTCTATTTGGGCAAATTATGTATTGGACATATTGTCAATTTCTACGTATTGCAAATCAATATATGAAGCCAATCGAGGACAAAAGAATCAATTCAGCAGAAATGCAAAACTTCAAATGAATCTTTAATCCCTTGAACATAAATCCAAGAAATGCAAGACTTCAAAACCTGCCTCAATAACCCACATGTCCTAGAAGAAACATAATAGCCAACACAAAGCTCAAATTGATTTGATCTTCAATCCATTGAACATTCATCCAACGAATCAATCACAAATTCAACAAAGAAAACACAATTATACACATATACTGACATAGGCCACAAAGAGAGAACCAGTTTACTTACATAAATTCAACATATTTGTTCAGGATGTCCATTCAACATGTGCATTTAGTAGATGCCATCTAAAAACCAAAATACATAGAGCCCTTGTTGTTTCTACCAAAACAACAATAACTAAACACTGAAAGTTCCATCCAAAACAACATACACTGGCACTTAAAAGCCATAAAAAATAGAAATACATAGGCACTAACGCTTGAGCCCAAAACAACTCCAATCGTGCCATTACTGACTACACAGAACTACAAATTTCCTTGGTGAGCGCCTAAGCTGTTGCAACGGCTGGGACCCACCCTGAGCTCTTGGCCTTGCTTCAGACAGTTCTTCCCTTGTGGCTGCCTGAATATTGACATACGGATGAGAGGAATTAGTGCATAATGTTTGAAAGCAACATACAAAATGAAAATTGTGTGTTTATTACCTCGGATGCATTCCTCTTTCGAGTTGATCGTCGTAGCTGCATTGGCTATGATGATTGATGTGGTTGCGACGACTACGAATCACCAGTTGGCTGCGATGGTTGTTTTGACCTCCTTTTTCTGCTCCTTTTTGCCGGTTGTAGTGCAGTTCCTTCTTTCGATGGTCCAGCCTTATCCTAAAATGAAAATGTTATCAATACATATATTTGGTACACTGTAAATTTAAAACAAACAAATAAGTGAAAACTGTCCCTAATTTGGTGCCTTCTTCTTTGGTGGCTTTTTTGGATATATTCTCCGGTTGGGATTTGGTGGATAATTACATCTCCTTGCATTATGGCCAATAACACCACACGTCCCACAACGTACAGGCAGTCCACAACGAGTAACATTGAGGGATGTTGTGGCTCATCGGGAGCCCTCACCCTTGCTTTCCTCGGACGTCTTGGGATAGACCTCACCGTTAGAGGTTCGATTGGTGTAACATCAGCATGTGGCCACTCATTCGGATGAGGCATTGTGTGTATAACTGACACAGGTGTGGTCAGCACAGAAGCTCAAGAGTAAAATTAAAGTATGGAATGATTCATGAAGGTTTTTTGTTCGAGATATGGCTTGTTGGAAAGCTCTACGAATCTAGTTTATAATGCATCAAACGGCATACAATTTGGAGTTTCTAGACGAATTTATGGTTAAATTACTCCAAGGAGGTCAGGCTGGCAGCTAATTCCGAGGTCCAGCAAATTTTGGACGAGTTTGCTATTTTTAGCTTGTTCTTTTGGATTTTCAACATGTCTTTTCATTTCCCTAAGAGTCTTGTATGTCTCAATTAATATTTTGGAAGATGTAATTTTCATTTACACATGCTTGGAGGGTTGTTCCAAGTTTTACTACTTAAACCCCTATCTAGTAGTGGAAAAAAAATTAATAGAGATTTTTGAGTGTTTATACACCTTGAGCCTTAGGCTACTTTGAAGAAGGATTTCTTCTAACAACTCTTATCCTTCGGTGGATTCCGATAGGTGTCAAGTTTCTTGCTTTGTATCCCGTGTTGAATTACATTGGGTGGTGATTTTTGTATCCCTTTGTGTTCTACTTGGGTGGTGAGCTTATCTATCCGAGTGTGTGAGTTAGTGTGTTTCTGAGTGTTTCCTAATGTTCCTACAAACATCCCAAGATACGCATACATTATCCCGAGGTCCTCATTACTATCTGAGGTGTCTATCTATCCCGGGTTATCACTTCCCGAGGTCCTCATTACTATTTCGAGGTGTCTATCTATCCTGGGTTATCACTTCCCGAGGTGTCCATTTCTCTCATTCCAACCATCCCAAGGTGTTCCGAGGTGATCCTGAGGTGTTTCGCGCTTTCCCCGGTTAAACCTGGTATCAAGTGGTATCAAAGCTTTTTTTGGTTGTCATGGTGGATCGTCGTCGTCGTGGGCCAAATGTTGACTCTCCTCCAGCTCGTGAAAGAGATCTCCATGAAGTTGAAGTTGCAGATCTACGAAGACAATTATAACAACTTCAACAACATTTGGAGCATTATGAGCCTTTTGGTTCTCATCATGATTCGGATGGTGAATCTTTCATCATGAGAATGAGAATCCTTTCTATTGTGAACGAAGTGAAGCATCATCAAGGAAACATGTTCATCATCATCATCGCCATAATCAAAGAAACAATGAAGTTCAACGAGATCAACTTGATGTGAGAATTGATATCCCCGAGTTTGAAGGAAGGATGCAGCCGGATGAGTTTCTTGATTGGTTACATTTGGTGGAGCGGATCTTTGATTATAAACAGGTACCGGACGAGAGAAAGGTGAAGCTTATTGCATTAAGATTGAAGATATATGCTTCTCTATGGTGGGAGAATCTGAAGACGCAGTGTGCTTGAGAAGGAAGAAGTTGTATTGCTACATGGAAAAGATGAGAAAAGTTCTTAAGCAAAAATTTTTGCCGGATAATTACTGACAAGATATTTTTCTTAAGTTCCACAATTTCAAGCAAAAAGATCTTTCAGTGGAAGAATATACTGCAAAGTTCGATCATCTCATAATGAAGTGTGATGTGGCAGAATCGGAAGAGCAAACTATCGCTCGCTATCTTGGTGGGCTAAGGTTGGAGATTGACAATATTGTCCAATTACAACCGTATGGACTTACAATGATGTTGTGAAGCTAGCAATGAAGGTGGAAAAGCAACAAAAGGAGGCTCATGGAAGTAGACTGCAATTTGGAGCAAAGGAGACTCATTCCAACCGAGGGAGCTCTTTAGTCCCTAAAGTTTCAGCACCAAAGTTGCAGCAAACAAAGCAACTCCTCAACTCCCGAAGACTGAAGGAGGGCCAAGTTCAATTCACCAAAATGCTAATTCTCGCAAGTGCTTCAAATGCCAAAGATTTGGTCATATTGCCTCTGATTGTCCAAACCGCAAAGTGTGACTCTTATTGAAGAAGAATGGATGGATGAAGGCGATGAAGAAGAACCAATGGAGGAAGATGCAGAAAACAAGGAAGACAAAGATGTCACTTATGCCGACATTGGAGAAGCACTTGTTGTTCAAAGAAGTTTGAGTTCAGTCCATGAAGATTGTGATGAATGGCTGCGGACAAACATCTTTCAAACAAGATGCACTTCCCATGACAAAGTTTGTGATATTATCATTGATGGTGGACATTGTGAGAACGTGGTGGCTGAAGACATGGTGAAGAAGCTGAAACTTAAGACACAACCTCATCCTCAACTTTATAAGCTTACGTGGTTTTGAAAAGGAAACAAGGTGAAGGTAAACCAACGCACTGTTGTTCAATTTTCTATTGGCAAGAATTACAAAGATGAAGTATTATGTGATGTTGTGCCTATGGATGCTTGCCATTTACATCTCGGTAGACCATGGCAATATGATAGAAAATCTATTCATGACAGTTTCAAGAATACTTATGAGTTTGTCAAAGATGGAGTAAGGATCATTTTGGGTCCTTTGCATTTGGAGAGATCTCCCAAACCTTATAAAGGAGAGGGAAATAATTTACTCTCTATATGTGATGTTGAGAAGGAATTGGTGTGTTCTAACGAAGTTTGTGCTCTTGTGGTGATGGAAGAAAATGAAGAAGTGAATGAACCACCTCTTATTATGCAATCTCTTCTTGAAGAGTTCCTTGATGTCATTCCTAAGGAAATTCCATATGGTCTCCCTCCTATGAGAGACATTCAACATTGCATTGATCTTGTACCGGGTTCCATCATTCCAAACAAAGCAGCCTATAGGATGAGTCCTAAGGAGAATGAAGAATTGCAAAGGCAAGTTGGGGAGCTTTTGGCTAAAGGTTTGGTGAAAGAAAGCATGAGTCCTTGTGCTGTCCCCGCACTTCTTGTACCAAAGAAGGATGGAACATGGCGGATGTGTGTTGATAGTAGAGCGGTGAACAAGATTACCATCAAATATCATTTTCCTATTCCTTGCCTTGATGATCTTCTTGACCAACTTCATGGTGCTTCTATGTTTTCGAAGATAGATCTTCGAAGTGGTTATCATCAAATTCGAATGAGGCCGGGGGATGAATGGAAGACCGCTTTCAAAACTGAGATGGTCTTTATGAGTGGATGGTTATGCCTTTTGGGCTTTCTAATGCTCCTAGTACCTTCATGTGCCTTATGAATCATGTCTTTAAATCTTTTATTGGGCATTTTATTGTTGTCTACTTTGATGATATCTTGGTGTACAGCAAGCATAAGGAGCAACACTTGGAACATCTTCGGCAAGTGTTCACAACTCTACGGGAGCAAAAGTTGTTTGCAAATTTGGAGAAATGTCATTTCTTTACTAAGAGCCTTATCTTTTTAGGCTATGTGGTGTCTAGCGAAGGGATAAAAGTGGATCCTAGCAAGATTGAAGCAATCACGACTTGGCCTATACCAAGGTTGATTCATGATATTCGAAGCTTTCATGGTCTTCTATCATTTTATCGAAGATTCATCAAAGAATTCAGCTCTATCATTGCACCCATCACCGAGTGCTTGAAGGGAGGTATTTTCAAGTGGACTAGTGAAGCCAAGAAGAGTTTTGAAGTTATCAAGAGAAAGATGACGGAAGCTCCAATCCTTCCTTGCCAAATTTTGACATTTTGTTCGAAGTTGATTGTGACGCTTCTAATGTTGGCATTGGTACAGTACTTAGCCAAGAAGGAAAGCCTATTGCCTTCTTTAGTGAAAAGTTGAGTGAGTCTCGTAAGAAATACTTGACTTATGACAAAGAATTTTATGCTATTGTTCGAGCCTTGCATCATTGGAGTAATTTTCTCCTTCCTAAGGAGTTCATCTTGTTCTCGGATCACGAGGCCTTGAAGTATTTGAATAGCCAACAAAAACTCAATTCCCGACATGCCAAATGGAGTGAGTTTTTACAATCGTTTTCCTTTGTTCTCAAGCATAAGGCGGGTGTTCAAAATCAAGTGGCTGATGCTTTGAGTCGTCGACATTCCTTGCTTTCTACTATGCAAGTTAATTTTTGGGCTTTGAAGTGGTGAAAGAGCTTTACAAGGAGGATCCCTACTTTGCCAAGGTATGGGAAGAATGTTCTAAGGGTCCTTATCACTCATCTTTTCAAAGGCAATCAGTTTTGTATTCCACAATGCTCTTTGAGGAATGTCATTATCATTGAAGCTCATGGTGGTGGACTTGCTGGTCACTTTGGTAGAGATAAAACTCTTTCTCTTATCAAAGAAAATTTCTATTGGCCAAAAATGGAGCGAGATGTTATGAGAACATGTGGAGCGATGTAGAATTTGTCACATTGCCAAGAGTCATGGCCAAAATACTGGGTTATACACTCCACTTCCAATTCCTAATTCACCTTGGGAAGATGTAAGTATGGATTTTGTTGTGGGTTTGCCAAAGACTCAAAGGAACAAATATTCAGTTATGGTGGTTATTGATCGCTATTCAAAGATGGTGGATTTTTTTTCTTGTAGCAAGACTCTTGATGCTTCCCATGTGGCGGATCTCTATTTTCTAGAAGTTGTTAAGCTGCATGGAATTCCGAAGAGTATCACATCGGATCAAGATACGAAGTTCATGAGTCATTTTTGGCGTACTCTGTGGAGGAAGCTTGGAACTAACCTGCAATTTAGTTTAACTTGTCATCCTTAAATCGATGGACAAACTAAAGTTGTCAATCGAAGCTTGGGAAATTTATTGCGGAGCTTTGTTGGTAAGAATATTCGTCAATGGGATTTAATTCTGGCACAAGCCGAGTTTGCTTATAATCGGTCCACTAGTCAAACTACGGGTTGTAGTCCATTTGAGATTGTCTATGGTCAGAATCCTATTAGTCCTTTGGACTTGGCTCCACTTCGAACTACTCATCAATTCAGTGGTGATGCCGAGGAGAGAGTGAAGAACATTAAGAAATTGCATGAACAAGTTCGAGATCGGATTCTCAAGCAAACTGAGAAGTACAAGAAGCAAGCCAACAAGCACCGAAAGCAAGCAATTTTCAAAGAGGATGATTTGGTGTCGATTCATCTAAGGAAAGAACATTTTCCGGGAGGAAGACATGCTAAGCTTAGACCTAGAGCCGATGGTCCATTCAAAGTGCTTCAACGCATTGGTGATAATGCGTATAAAATTGAACTTCTAGGGGAATATGGAGTTTCAGCAACCTCTAATGTTTCTGACCTATCCCCATATCATGAAGAAGAAGATGAAGAGTTAGCCTCGAGGTCGAGTCTTTTCCAACCAAGGGAGCATGACACAGGTGTGGTCAGCACAGAAGGTCAAGATTAAAATTAAATCTGGAATGATTCACGAAGGTTTTTGTTCAAGCTATGGCTTGTTGGAAAGCTCTACGAATCTAGTTTCCAAAGCATCAAACAGCGTACAATTTGGAGGTTTCTAGATGAAGTATGGTTAAATTACTCCAAGGACGTCAGGCTGGCAGCTAATTCCAAGGTCCAACGAATTTTGGACGAGTTTGCTATTTTTAGCTTGTTCTTTTGGATTTTCAACATGTCTTTTCATTTCCTAAGAGTCTTGTATGTCTCAATTAATATTTTGGAAGATGTAATTTTCATTTACTCATGCTTGGAGGGTTGTTCCAAGTTTTACTACTTAAACCCCTATCACATAGTGGAAAAAAAAAAACAGAGATTTTTGAGTGTTTATACACCTTGAGCCTTAGGCTACTTTGAAGAAGGATTTCTTCTAACAACTCTTATCCTTCGGTGGATTCCGATAGGTGGCGAGTTCTTGCTCTGTATCCCTGTTGAATTACATTGGGTGGTGATTTCTGTATCTCTGTGTTCTATTTGGGTGGTGAGCTTATCTATCCGAGTGTGTGAGTTTGTGTGTTTCTGAGTGTTTCCCGACATTCCTACAAACATCCCGAGATACCCATACATTATCCCAAGGTCCTCATTACTATTCCGAGGTGTCTATCTATCCCGGGTTATCACTTCTCGAGGTCCCCATTACTATCTCCAAGTGTCCATTTCTCTCATTCCAACTATCCCAAGTTGTTCTGAGGTGATCCCGAGGTGTCCTGCGCTTTCCCCGGTTAAACCCGGTATCAATAACTGGTGCATAAGCTGCTGCATAGGCCGCTTTATGGTAACATGGATCAACGAATGCCTCTGGGAGTAGTTTATCTAAATAAATTGCAGCGCAGACATGTCCACATGGGATGCCGTTCAGTTGCCATCGACCACATGTACATTCCCACTCTCCTATGTTTACGAGCTTTCGATCCCCGTCAGCAATATCAACCTCGAAAGTTGTTCCATCAGTGCACTGCATATCGTTTGTATAGCTACCATTTTGTTTCTCTCTAGTTTCTTCTGTATTTGAGGACATAAATCCCAAGTAGCAGCTGCCAAACTTCTCCGTTTGTGTTTAAAACGGTTCATAATTTGCCTTTTAATCGTATCTAACATCATCAATATTGACTTATCGCGTGATTCCTTGATCTACGCATTGAAAGTCTCTGTGATGTTACCGAGTAGCGCATCGCTCTTATTGAGTGTTCGGAACGCATGCCGGGACCACCCTTTGGGGTCATCCTTAGAAAGGTGCTTCCAAGCCAACACATTCACCCTTTCAAGCTCTGCCATACTCCTTTCAAACCCAACTACTGTAGAAGCCCATGCAGCTCTCCACAACGCATCTTTTACGGGCTTACCTCTCCACCCATTGCTCTTCAAATTGGCGTGCAGATGCTTCACACAATGTCTTTGTTCATCGTTTGGCACTAATTGTTCTAGTGCCTCTCGCAAACCCTGTAATTGCAAAAAAATTTACAAAAGTCAGCAACTAAGATTGTGTAGAAATAAGGTCCAGAAATACCATCATGCCATCTAAACATCAGTACCTATATTTTCTACAATATCATGATTATCTAAAAATTTAGTAATATTTAAACTATTCTAAACAAAGTACAGAGCACTAAACAAAAAATGGCGTTAAGAGGGAAATTTAACAGTAGAGAAAGAGCTCATAAATTCTGTATAAAGAAAATGCTTTGCCAACAACGTATCTTCAAAATAGGTTTTTTCTCAATGTACAGATGGACATTATTCAACAAGTCCAATGAGCACTTTTAAAACATTCAACTCTACACTTGGAAATAGTGAAGACTCAAAGTAACCTGTGGATAAGACCTACCTTAGACATCATTACCCACGACCTTCTTAGCCCAACTATTGGATACAGATCCTCGAATGGCTCTTTACTGACATACTAGTTTACATTGAATTTAAATTGATACCTAAACATTTTTTTACCAACAACAGCAGAAGTCTACAATCAACAAAGCTCAAATACCAAACACATGGTGTGCAGAATTAATGTATGGCACGCAAATGTTAGAACCTCATCTTCAATCAGCAAAAAAACAAGCATATTAGAACCTCATCTTCAATCAGTAAAAAAAAAACCAAACATATGGTGTGCATAAATAATGTGTGGTATAAGCTCAAATACCTTTTGTCTGTCAGATATCTAAATCCATGGACATTCATCTTCAGACATTATGTCACGTATGAGTAACTTGATGAACCAAGTCCAAGAAGATCTCTGCTCAACCTCGACCACAACGTATGCTAATGGGTACATATCGTCATTTGGGTCCTTCGCCACTACGACAAGCAATTGACCGTCAAGGCAAATAACTGGCTTACAACCAGCCAGGAATCCAGGTTTAGGACCCTCTAATCTGACATAAATGCGCTAAAATAGATGGCCATTTCCTTCAATCTTCACCCAAGAGCCCGGATTCCACTTGTATACAACCTCAACATCGTCAAAAACATACTTGTACTGGTCTGCATGCCTCCCACAAACCAGCTCAAGTGCCATCTTCTTAGCTCGATACATGTGATTCTTGGATCCTTGCACTTTATAATCTCTGCGAACATTACCACCTAATGCCGAGCGTGGCATTTGGGGTCGTCCCTAATATGTTCCATGTAGCGAGCAGCAGTAAACTTCGCGTCCAGTTTGCTGTTCATTTGGTGCGTGCCGCAGCAGTGTACAAAATTGAAAGACTTTATCTGAAATGCTTCGTTTTGGTACATATAAGATGTGTGGATACGCCAGCCACAATGTAGCTTACAAGTAGCTGTCACCCTATGCCTATCACTTTTTAAACATCGATAGTCATGCCCACTTTGGATCGAGTGCAGCTTAAGTGCCTTTTTAAATAAACGCTGATCCTTGAAGATCATTACTTTCTCCAACTTTACTGTACCATCAAACTTCTCTTCCCTAAACTCCCTACCCTTCATCTTCCCATGCCCACCCTTGTCAGAATCATTACCCTCACTGGTACTCTCCAAAACATCAGTTTCTGACCCTCAAACTTGGGGCGATTCATCCTCAGCATCATGTGCAGTTGACCCTTGTCCAAACCAATCCATTGCAGCCTTCCTTGCTTCTGCTTCATTCATATCTGGATCAAGAAAATCAGCTTCTAGATAGAGCTCGGGTTCCTCCTCATCGGTTTCAAGGAAATCACTAACATCATCCTCCCTATTACCACCCTCAACTACATTTTCCCCTTCCTCTCCATCCTCATCTTCAACCACATTCTCAGCTTCCTCTCCATCAGGCTCATCAACCAAATTATCAGCAACCTCCACATTACTAGCAGCCTCCCAATCAACACTATCTCGCTCATCATCAGCCTCCATATCAATATCATCAGCCTCCCTATCAACAACACCCTCATTAGCAAATATTGGGATACTTGTAGTATGCTCCACATAAATTATCATCATCTCTTGACCTTCCACAACTAATCTCTCAGGGATTTTCAATACATTAGCATCACTTTTTAGAGGAAACACCCCCCTCTCATTACCAGCTCCTTCAAATTTACACCATAGCGTCATAGAATCAGCGTACTTCGTCTTTCTCTTCAACCATGTCCATAGATGTGTCACTGATATAAAGTTCAGATCAAGTTCACCTAGATAACTAACCTCCCCTCCAATGTAGCCCCGATTACTCCAATCTATCGTGCCCTTGTAGTACATGTGCATTTTAACCATCTTAACCATCTGCCCAAAGGAGAAAATTTACATATTAGTGACAAACAAGGCAAATGACAAAAGTAAAAAAACAGAGTCAAAAGACAAGTATTTTCCTATTCATGTGTCATCATCTAGCACAGGCATTAATTATGGTCTTCTCAACTACTCACGTAGAATTCATAGGCTAAAAAATGCATAATTAAAAGCTTCTACATTTGAGTAATGTTTCTTTTCTCTCTAGGGGACATTCCTTGGAGATTATTGAATGTCATGTGTTTGATCACCCTTTAACAATTTATTTTCCTTATTTCCTTTCCTTGACAAGAAAAGAGAAGGAAATTAGGGCAAAACGTGAAAATTTTTATAATTTAGTGGGGGAGAAATTTTTTTGATCATGATGCTAGAGTCACATAAAATCAGAACAAATACAAAAAGTGTATTTGAAAAATAATTTCAATTCGGTTTGTGATTGTATAAGTCAGTGGTAGAGATTAGAAGAAATACCACTGTTGCCCATAAATAGTGTCAATTTCTTTGGAATATGGGGAATGAAACAAGTTTCAAATAATCAACCACAAACCACAAAGAAATAAGGATCAAACACATGACACATCCATGACACAGTCAAAGTCACGTGATGAATGTAACAGACGACATGCACCTATAAATAACGTAAAGACATTTTTGTCTATATAGGGGGGACCACTTCATTGTTATAGGAGCAACTTCAATATTCAATTCAACCCAAACAGAAGACAAAATCAAGTGGATAAGCATCGCACATATTTTATCATGAATTTTATTGGGGACAGACAACGTATATAAACCCCCATCTCAACTCTTCTGCTATCCATTGTGAGGTTTTCCTAACAAATAAAAACTTTAATGGTGACAGTAAAGCAATGAAGTAATAAAAAAAGATGAAATCTTTTGAAAATCTAAACAATCCAAACGAAAATCATAACAAACTTGTACATTACAAAATGATCTAGGGTTCTAGAACTAACTAACCTTAGCAGATCTGGGTTGCAGTCGATCTGATCAGCTGAAATGGGCAGCATTGCATTGTGGGGCCGTTGGATCTTTAACATTCTAGGGTTCTAGAACTAATTTGGGGGAAAAAGATGATACATGCGTTCATGGGTCTTTATCGGGTCGCGGTAGGGGGTCTGTTCGAGCTTGAAAGGCACTGGATCATTTTGTGGATTATAAGGGCATTATGGTAATCTGCCATGGAAAGGAGTGACATGGATATAGAGGTGGAAAACAATTCATCCAGTCAGCAGTTCAGAACATGTGTTGCATTAAAATTGGATGTGATGTGGTAAATTGGTCCATGTCATCACTTTTCGTCCAAAAATAGATGGAATATTGCCGGAGGGGTATAACGGGAAAAAAGGGTCTACCACAGGGGTGGCGGAACAACAAAAATTACCCTAGGGTTATTTCTGAGAAAATATTAAACCCAAGGGGCACGCGTGTATATTAAGCCTATTTTAAATATATAAAAAAATACATTTAATTAAGCATACTTTTATATTAAACATTTGTTATAACTAATCACCTTTTAATTGTAATTACAATCTAATTGCACTAACCGTTACAATCTAAATACACTAACCATTCCGGTGAAATAGCACTTGTACTAATCACCCATTTGATTACACTAATCATCCGTTTTAATTATAATAAATATAAACTAATGAAAAACTTAATTAATACAGAATATCAAACATAATCCAAATACATAACGAAAAACACAATTATAATGTCTAGTACAAGCCAGAGACGTTCTTTCTAAGGATAAAAAAATAATCGTGATAAAAGATAAACAAGTGACTACTTTGAATCACGAGCTGGCTCGTCCAGATCTTGTCTAAGGGCGTCACGAACATGCGCCAAATGCTCCTCCACGTTACCAACCACTATTCTGAATGTTTGGAGCTGTATCAGAGTGGTATGGATAGACTGGGACAACTGTTCTTTCACAGAGAACAATTTCCTCTGCATAATATTGAGCTCCTCCGTCAAAGCCCTATCCATTAGAGCAAATTTGTTCTCTAAACTGGTCAAGCGGCATTGGAGCTCCACGCACAATGAATGCGTTGGCTCTACTATTGCCCGAATACTACCTCTCAGCTCCACTAAAAAGCGTCCGCCCAAGCTGGTCGCACCATTTGTCCCCTGATATTGGTGATACTTCTCTCGAAGAGATCCATGGTCAACCTAACACAAACCGTCCGAACGTTAGTAAATACTATTCAAACATTTTAGAAGACGTCTGGACGGTTTGAAAACATCCAAATGACATGCGACTGAACGGTAATTCGATGACCACAAGCCAAACAGTAAAGATAAATCCAAAGAATGCAAAAAAATTCAAAAGTATTAAATTAAAATTAATGAAATTGAAAACAAAACTTTCAAAGAAGGTCTTACCTAAAGTTGTTTGAGAGGTCTCGAAAGAAATCTCGAATGGACAGTGAAAACGTTTGACTGAAGAGAGTGAAAGTGTGATTTTGGCTAAGTTTGGCCTATTTAATGAGTTCAAAGAACGTCCGCACAATATTCAAAGGCGTTCGGACGCCTCCATAGGTTAAATTCATGTGTGGCCCAATCAAATTCAATGTGATTAAATATGTTGCTTCGAAAAGCTTCTAGAACTGTGTGTGTCTGGACGACTTATCACTGTCTGGACGAGTGTATTTGTTTGTTGGAAAGGTCATTTTGGAGTCCGGACGGTATTGAGCACTTATGATGACGATTTTTAATTTGTCATTATATGCTGACGATTACAATTCATTAGGTAATTTACGTTCGAACGGTGTGGTGTAACAGTCCGGACGAGAGTGTAAAAATTGTGATGATTCTAATTGTCACTAAGTTACGACGATTTTGAATTTGTCATCTAGCAAAGGGTCCGAATGTTTTGATTTAGGGTCTGGACGGTAGTTTGTATTTTGTGACGATCTTGATCGTCACTCATTCACGACGCGGTGCATGTTGTTACACCAAAAATACGTTCGAACGGTTTTAGGAGCGGCCCGAACAGGTTTTTGCATTCCTGCATTGTTTTGGATGACAACATTATTTTGTCATGAAAATGCCAGTTTAGGTGACAAAATTTGATTTGACACCCAATATTTTGTCACCTAAAGGAAAGTTTCTTCTAGTGATTCACAAAGAAATTGTACAAAGATAGGCCTAGGCCAAGTAATAAAGAAATTACGTAATTCCTCATCAAAGGGGGGTGTATCTCAGAAAGAAGAAATCTATGGCCTCACAGATTGGTGTATCTCATCCCAAAAGAAACCTATAACCTGAAAAGGGGTGTATCTTAGTAAGCAAGTACCTAGACAAAACAAAAACATTGGATACTCATGGTAGTTAATAAAAAAAAGTCAATCAATATTATAGAATAATTCTCAAAGGAGACAAGATGCTATCTAACAAACACCATTTTCTTGCTAACTTCAAGTTGGATTCAGTCCACTGAACCTGTTTGAGAATGCTAATTTTGGCCACCACTCTATTGCTAATATCGTTTAAGGAAATGAATAACTCTTCTTAGCTTGCCCCTGAATATTCTGTTTTTTCATTCCTTCCATAAATGATAAATTGCAGTGGAGAACATGATTCGGGTAGTTCTAGCTAATAGTGTCCTACCCTCCCTCTTCATGGACATTCATCTTACAACCACCTTCTAACTATATAACCTCCTATGCATACCACATCTATCCAACAAAATAATCCAGGATGAGACGAGAGAATAATCATCAAAAAAATAGGTGTTTCTCATCCTCTAGAAGCATCAGAGGATCTTAAGATGCACAAGATTTATTTACTTAAACTCATATAAATTTAAACCCATATAGGAGACATCCAAGGAAGAACCGGTCATACATGTTATATATGCTTTATAAATGATCAACTCTATCTCTTTTAACCTTACAAATTTAACTAACAACTGATCTTTGTCATGTAGCGACACTTGAAGCTTCTTGACAATGCGGTGTGTCCCGAGGCATTAGTTTAGAAATGGTTTGTGCGAAGGGAAAAATTCAAGTTTACATTCCCAACGGTCAAACCAGAGGAGATTTGCGGGAGGCGGCATGGGTTGCAACAAAGATGTGTGTACTTGTAAGGACATACGCTCCATTTGCTACACAGAATTGGTCAAGAGGACCTCTAGATGTCAAAAAACCGTTGATGTGATAATGAGTAGTGCATATTGACATCATAATGGCAAGTTACATGCACATTATAAGAAGTATGGGACCAAGACTAACATAATAGAAGAAAATTGGCGGGAACTTTATGATATGTTCTCAAATCTTAAGTTCAAGGTGAAATACGTAGTCTATTTATAATGGTAGTACGTATCTTTTTGTTTTAGTTTGAATATTGATATTGTGAGTCTAGGTGACAACCAAATAGGGGGAGAATTGGGCTTTTGGGAGGCTAGGTAAAAAATAATGTTGTTAGTTGTTGTTTTTCTCTTCATGTACTTTTTCTATTTATAGTCTCTTAGACTTGTGTGGTCTTAAAATACTTTATTGTACTGTTGGAGAGGTGCTCTAGATGTTTTATACAAAAAAATTGAGCTAGCAGTGTTGTAGTATTTTCTACAAAATCGCAGCATATGTTGACATCTCGTGGTAATATGTCGACAGCATCAGCCTTGGCTGGAATGTCCCCTCTTAGGTGTATGTGGCATTTGTCGACACTTTCTTCACATATGTTGACACCATCAAAACAACACTGGGGTGTGTGTGGCTTGTGTAGACACCATCAAACTAGCACCACTAGATTGATTTTTCTGCTCATTGAAGGAGCCCTTTCCACTCCAATCCATCTTTAAATACCTACAACGAAAATGTGGACATTTTAGCTTATGCAAAGCTATTAGAAAATATGTAGAGACTTTTACAGAAAGAGGTTTTCAATCATTTTGGAAATCATTTTTATTAAATGATGATTGACAAGATTAAGTTATAAATCCTTTAAAGTGGGTATAGAGTTTTTTATCATCAAAATAAAAATAGATTGTTCAAATAACACCCTTGGACAAACTGATAAACTACACTACCCACACTAAGAACCCCAACTAAAACTTCATGTTCTCTACCGTAACCCAATAGTTTACTTGCCAGCTCAGATTTTATCACTTGTTATTAGTGCGCATATTTAGATTAATTAAGTTAAGCAAAATAGACGAGACAATTGAGATGAAAGCGACTTGGCCATGTCACAGGAGTCCTGCAGTTAAGTAAATTGAAAAGAGAACTGATACCCATTTCAAGATGTTCAAAATCTAGGAAAAATCTTCGAGAGATTACAATAACATAAATAAAACTTTTATCATGTGTAGTGTTAGACAACCATTTACACTACACTCTATCTCCTATTTTTTAAGTAAAATGATTGTTCATCATTTTTTAGAAGGATTAGTGCAATCAAGTATAGTAATTGATACAGATAGTTCAACTAGTAATTACTATTTCCCAGGTCGATTGTTTATTACATCACGTAACTAGTAATTAATATATTCGTAATAATATTTTTATTTTTCTTTGACTGACTTGTAGGATCTTATCCTAATAAAATAATTGACGAAAACTACCATATATATATATATATTTTATCCCCGAATAGTGGAGATCAGTAATGACTGAAGCTTGGAAGAAGTCCAGAGTCTTAATAATACACGTCAAAACTAACGGGTAATTCAACCTCTTTTGTTTTTAATTAGCGGCTTCCGTTTAGTCGTCATCGCATAGCAAGCGTCATACTTTATTTCCCAAAACATAATAACAATTAATATAATTGTGAAAGGCAGACAAACTTTAAACTATATGAAGCAAGTCTCACATGGTGAATATTTCGATAATTGATAGGTGCAACGTGAAAAAAATAATATCGGGGTACATAGTGTTAATTACGTAAGGCAAAACAGAAGAGACAATTTAGATGCAAGCCACTTCGTCAGGTCACCGGACCCTGCAATTGAGTAAATTGAAAAGAAACAAGTGATTTATTCTCATTTCAAGATCATCTAAATTTTTGAAAAATCTTCAAAATCTTCCAATTAGATTACGATAACATAAATAAAACTTTTCAATGAAAAGAAAAGGAACAGACAATATTTTATTTATCATGTGTAGTATAGTTAGACAACCACAATGCTGTCTATCTCCAATTTTAAAGTACCGGCCAAAGCTTATAATTAATTAATTTAATATCTCGTAATAGCTATTTATTACTGTTCAAACGTTGAAATATTTTTTGCTTACGATAGATTCGTAGGTTTACCTGTCCATGGGTTCTTGTCGGCCATTCTTTATTTCTTTACGTATGCCATTCTTCACACTTGTTTGCTCTACAGTCGAGTCTCTATCACTCTTCAATACACAACTTGCTATAGTTTGTCTCTTCCCAGCCCGGTCCATCTACAGAGATTATATAAATTAGTGATAGAAGATTCTTTAGTACTATCTTAAAAAATTGTTTCTTGTTTGTTGAAGAATTACAGCTGTTTGTGCAAGAGTTAAGGTGTATATTGTTAGAACTTTGGGCTTCTTCCAAGCTTTATGTATAAAAAACTATTCTATTTCTTTATGTATGTCATTCTTCGTATATACTTTACTCTACAGCCCAATATTACTCTCATTCTCTATTTACTACACAAACATGATTCATGAACCACATCATCATTGGCAGAGTCGGCATTAGCTTGTACTCAGCGTAGGCCAAATACATTAAACTAATTTTTTAGGACTAGATTAAATAAATTAAATTGAATTGCGCTTTGAAAAAAAAAAAAAGTAATGGCTGCTGCTGGTAAAAGTTCAAATTAAATGAATATAACTCATTCCTACTAGCTTAAACTTTTCAGATAATTCGTAGTTCATATAATTAGTACCAGAGTAGTGGTAGTCTTGATTAAGAAACATTGACATCATACTTTGGGCCAAATTTAGTTTTTGGGACAGATTTTTTCCGCCCAAAAACACCTGAATTCCATTCGTTACCCCTATTGTCCCAACAAATCCGTTACAAAAGGTTCTTTGCATGTTCTAGTTTGGAAGGAAAGAACTCCTTTTTAGGTCGGATGTGTGGCCAAAAGGTTTTCAGAAGTCCGGCCCTACTAACCAGAGTATTGCTCTTATTTATTTCCACACAATGAAAAATGCTGGTTGGAAAATGTTGTATTAGCTTTTATTATTCTCTCCAATAGTTTCGTGTGCATCTTAATATTTGTTATAGTGATACAAATCCATTTGAGATCCAACACCTCAAATTTAGATTTGTCTGCATAATTAAAACTTCTAATTTTTCTAAAAAATAATAAAAAAATGTTCTAATACGTTCGAACGACTACAATATGCTTGAGCGGTATAAAATTATCGTTCGAACATATTTGTCATCCCTATAAATGAACTATTTTATCAATTCATTCAAATGAACACTTTTATAGAGTTCGAATGCTGCCTAAAACCCACGACAAACAACGACCTAAAAACTCCCAATCAATCCCAAAAACATGTTTTTTTACTCCTAAACATGCATTCAACACCCTAAACATGTATGAAACTAACCATAAGCATTTAAACATCAATTTGTCCACAAATTCAAGCCACAACAACCAAAAATCTATACTAAAAAACTAAGAAATTCATTGATAATTGATAAATCTTAGCTCCAAAACACAAAGAAGCTCCATTTGAGTATTTTCCTACAACAATAAGACAAAAAACGTAAGATTTTTATTAAAAAAAAAAAACCCCAAGGTGAATTTGTGTTGTTTTGAGAGTGTGGGTGAAATAAGGTCTCACAATCGTCTGTGATATTTGAGTTCGTGGTGTCCATTCGAATGTTATTTTACGTTAGAAGGTAACCAAAAATGGGGTGGGGAAAAAACGCGCTTAAAATATCGTTCGAACTCATTTTTCATACATTCGAATGATTCTTTTTTATCTGAATGACGTCCTTAGTTTCCAAATAACGTTCTAACGGTTATTGAAAATCTGTTTGAATGTGTTTTAGAAAATGAAATAGCGTCATTTCATGCTTTTTAGCGTTCTAACTCGATGTTGAAATGATTTTGAGAATAATTTAAATAATATGTAATTAAATTATAAGTATAATTTTATTAACTATAGACTTATTATAGCACATATGTAGGAGTATGGAAATATTTTTAGTACTCAATTATGTATAAGTATAATAAACACAACATATTTATCTATGTAAGTATGATAGTATATGTATTAAGTTTTGAGTGTTAAGTGTTAAGTATATAAACTTTATTGGTACAAACATATATAAGTATCATAGCAAATGTATGAGAGTATGACAATCCTATTACTACTAACAAATGATATGTAACTATCGTTGTATATTATAGTACATGTATGAAAATATCATTAGTACATAATATTGTATGTAACAAATTACGTGCATATTATTATTTAAACATGTACTATATATTCAATAATATGTATAAAGTACTATATATTACATAATATGTATAAGGTACTATAGTATATTACATAACATGTATAAGATATTATATATACATTACATATATAATATGTATAAGGTTTTATTACATAGCATGTATAAGGTATATATGTAAATTTTGATTTTGATTAATTTTATTCCTTTTTATTTTTAATTCATTTTATAATTTTATTCGATTTACTGTGTAGCCGTTCTAACGTTAATACAATTAACGTTTGAACGTAAATAGTGTCGTCCATTCTAACGGTTTATATTGTTAGAATGGAAAATAAATTTATTATTTCTTAATTTTTAGTGTGATTTCCTTTTTAATCATAATTTACTTATCCAATAAAAATATGCATATCAACACGCACAAATAATATAATATGTACAAACATAACTGTTTGAATGTTTGAAAATAAACATAAATGCATGACAAAATATTATAAAGAAACTATTGGTCATTCTTCTTCATCTCCTGCACAAAGTCAAACTTGACATCATCTATCCTCTCCATGATGTCTTCCTGGCCTTCGTCATGTGCCTTTTTCAACTCTAGTTGCATTGACTCAATATTCTCGAGTCTCTTCTCTATAGGAGCCAGATTGGTGATGATGGGAGCGATGGTCATATCCACTGCGTCCATCTCTTGTATAGCCTGGATCAGATTACCCGAATGTCGTGGAGCAACTTCAGGATGTTGTGACCCCGATCCATGCGCCATCAAACACTGATAAGTCACACCGTTGATGGGGCCGAGTTGCATAAACCTAGGCTCATGACGTTTGGCCACTACCTTGGCATCCAGCATCATCCTGGTCAACATGACCCCAAATGGCAGGCCAATTTCTAATAGTGGACTGAGCCTCGGTCCTCATAGTTCGGAACATGAAGAGCGGGAGGTTGAATGGCTCGACTACGCACTCCATGTGACGTTGCTTCGGGAATGTGTTATGGTTTAAGATGAGGTGGAACATCCTCCAAAAGTCGGGCAAAGAGCTATGCAAAACTGATGACTGGACTAAGTACTGCTCCTCTCCAGTCATCAGTTTAAAGATCTCTTCGGCTAACAAAGCCGTAGCAGGCTAGCTCCACAATAGGATAGGCAACCATTTCCCTAGAATGCACAAATAGTTGGAGAGGATCTCAGGGGATAAAGACCTCCCACTCATCCCTGTCAATCTCAACATCTTGCAGTGCCAAGTAAAACTCTTAGACAAAATATGTGTACAGCGGGCCAGTCCAAGAGAGCACGCTCTCCTAGCTATAGTGGGTGAATATCTCGTCGATGGTGCGACCCTCGAACTGAAACCCTGAAAAGTTGTTTGTGCAAACCGATCTCTCCGCCAAAACTGTGTGCATAAACATAAGCACTTGCTTCTTTGCTATAGTCAGTGATGTGGAAGAAGAGGAAGACACTCTAGAATGTTTAGTCATTTTATGTTAATCTAAAAAAAAAACATTGGAATGGGTAAAAAAACATAAAACAAATTAAGTGTAGCGTTCAATTTGACCCGACCAATGTGATTGATGCTTTAAAAATTTCGACAACATTTCGTCTTAGTCCCCAGATACACGCCTACAACATTAAGCATAAATACTCCCCATTGAAGGCGAGTGTGTAAGTTTAATACTGAATGTGTATTCAAAGGACAAAAGGAGATCGAAATTTCTAAATACATCTGTCACAGTACTAGCTACAATTACACACATTACGAATATTATAAACTCAAATTGTCCATAACGTGAACAATTTAAGAAATACACCGAGTTCATTATTTGAAAGTCTGTAATTCTTAAATGGGGCTAAGACTGCTAAATGAATGGATGAAACATAACAGCCAAAAACCGTTTGAATGAAGTTAAACCGTTCGAACAATACAAACGAGCCTTTGGATGCCTTAGCAAAGTGTCCGAACCAAACAAGAGAGTTCGGACGGACCATAATCCATTGGACTATGATTGTTGAAAATAGACCTAAAAATCACGTCAATGATCCCAAATCGCAAACAAATTCAACATATGAACATCACAACTATCCCCAAACTCCATTGCTATCATTTTAGAACCTAGAAATTTGAAAAACACATGCTTTGATATCCTAAAATCCATGCTTTTTCATCCTAAAATTAATAAAATTTAAACCCACTAACCTCAAATGCAAATCCAATGTGAAATCTTCCTTAGTTGCTTATTCCACCCCTTTTTTAGAAGATTGAATGCCCAAATCAGCTCTTACTTGTCCTCTTCCTCAAATCTCAAATTTTCTACAAATGTTTTGCCCGTTACTTCACACTGTCTACGATTTCCCCTATTTCATCTGCATAAAATCCGTACGGAACAAAAGTACGTATGGACGCCTACATGTCTAAGTTTTTGAGGGAATTCATTGCCGCCTAAAATTTCATTCCGTCCACACTGACACATTTACGTTTGCACAGGTTCTTATACTTCACGATACTGTTTTACATCCCCAAATGACAACGCATTTCTACATGATCAAATCCGTCTGGGACGAAAAAAAATACTATCCGGATTGTTATTTTATATAATACGAGACCGTTTAACGTCACAGTAAACCGTCTGGACACTTACCATGCTATCCGAACGGTTTTTAACGACTTAATTTCTTTTATAACTAATACCATTCAATTTATTGCCAAGTTTTATAAACCTATGTGTGTTAATAACATAAATAACTAAGTGTGTTAGATAGTAGTTTTGAAGTTTGAAGAAGTGTAATGAAAGAGAAACACAACATAAATTAACATGTTGTACTAAGGATGAATAAACTGAAATAGCATAACTGAAATAAGAAAATTATATCAAATGTCATCAAAATATAATATAACCAAAATAACATAAAATAAATCCTCAAATTTCCTTAAAATATAATATAAAATAAAATAACAGAAACTACTGCTTCACATGAACTGAAGAACTCATGGCACGCTTCATGTGCTCCTCCATCTCAGTGACCCGGAACGTCAAGGCATGCAACTGTGTCAAAGATGCCACGTATTCAGATTAGATCGAACTGCTTCCACCTCTTTTCTCCACTAAGAGTCCTACTGGACAACTTTAGTCTCTAGAGCCGAAAGCCGAGCATTAATATCACTTAACACCTATTGGATGAGTTGCATCACTGCTGGCATAGTCGCACTCAACTCGGCCTTTAGATCCTCCACCCAAGTCGATCGCTATACCTGAAAGGCCTGGGTCGACCTCTGACCAGGATTCAGTTACTTAGTCCCACGAGGCTGCTCCTGACATCTACCAATATCTGCTCGTGTGGTATGAGCTCAACGTGTTTGGGCTATGGAATGCGAGAAGGTTGTCTTCTTGATTGGCCCAAGTGGATACCCCTTTATCTCATTAGGACTCTCAGGTACTAGCATGGTGTGGAGGAATTGCATCAGTAGAACACTGTACGACAATGAAACCGTATTGCATGATAGGGCCTCTACACAGACGGTCTGGAATATGTGTGATGCCCTGCAACCTAATACATAATCTCGGGCCGGTAAAAAGAAACCTCAATTCTGTGCTTCTTCAGGTCGATGTAGTAGGATAAAATTATGTGCATGATCTGCTAAAAAAAAGCAGGTACCCATTTTGCATGTCCCTTCAAAACAATTGTATCAAGACCCAATATCGTCTGGAATACTTCAACTTTATACAGCTGCCCTCCTCGAAAAGAGGTAAATTAGGGAACGCTTCCATTGGCCACTCATAGCCCATGAACTGTTTGAGCTCATTGGGCAAGAACAAGACCCAATTGTTGCGGACTTTGACTTCCCAACTAGGATCTGAGACGTTGGGCACTAGAAGAATAGTGACGTAGAAATCTTGCATCATATCCACATATACAGCGCCTGTCCTCTGTAAAAATGGTATCCAACTCGCATGCTCTACCACCTTCTGAAGCGTCTAATCCTCAAACCTCAAATTGTTGAAATTTGACAAGGAAATCTTCCGCTCAATAATGATCAATTGGGACATAATCATTGCCCAATGCTGCTACACTGATAAAGGTGCCATAAGATCTACCTGGCTGCTGGAATGCTCAGGATCTAAAGCGGACGCCTGTTCATTTTTCTTAATCTGGACAAAAGCTTTCGCAAGAGAGAAAAACCCGTTTGAATGGATGGCATATATACAAAATATTTTGACTAAACATCACTGTTCGAAATCAAGACACTTACCGACGCATTATCCAAGGTGCCTGGACAGAATTCTAAATTATAGTTAAAATTCTACCATGGTGAAAACGATGATGTTTCCACCAAACACGTTCGAACAGAACGAACGCCGTCCAAATAGAGAACAAAGAAAACAAATATTCAAAATAAATATAAATAGGTGTTCGAACTACTTGGATAAAGCATCTGGACACTTTGGTAATCACAACGTATCCATGGCAGCCTCCCTCCACCTCACACTTCCCAAATACACAACAAATGTAATAAAATACACTTAAAATAATCCTAACACTTAGCACAATCAATTTTCACAAAAAAATAAAAAAAAAATAAAAAAACACAATGTAGTTTACAAAAATGGAATTGAATTTTTTTGCATAAAACTAAAAAAAAATAAAATTTTTACTGCTAAAATCCAGCTTAACTGGATGTGATTAAGCACTCAAATGAAGGAGTTTTATGTAAAAATTTGTGAAGAAAATACATAGGGGAGGAGAGATTTGAGATAAAATATCACACGGAAACGTTGAAAATATCGAGCCTATTTGTATTTGACAATCAGTAGAACCCATTTTGACAAATGTCCCTCGTTCAGACCTATTTTAGCACACGAGGCCTATTGAAAATCCACTGCATTAAATGCAAAACGTGGAATCGTTTGAAACTGTTCGAAAAATTAAAGGTGTCTGGACGGTTATTGTCCTTCCAGGATTGTATTCTCTTGACATTGGGCAACGTGGAAGCACACTGGCTGAATAAACGTGATGTCATGTCTGGACGATATGTGATACGTCCAGATGGTTACAACTATTTTCAACTGTCGTCCTTATTAAACACGTGTAAGCCGTGCTATTGTTATATAGACGTTCGGACGACATCGTCCGTTCCAACTCTGTCATTTCATCTTATGCGGCTGAACGTTCCTACATAAACCGTGTGGACGATTGTAGCTATTTTCAACCCTCGTCCTCATTAAACAAGTGTAAGTCATGTGACTATTATATAGACGTCGGATGGTGTTCTCGTGCGTTTCAACGTTGTCGTTTCATCTTACTCGTTCGAACGTAACGTTACCCATGTGAATGCGTAACAGATTAATTAAACATTACTTAATTCATTAATTGATTATGGAAAATTTAATTTCAATTTAATTTATTTAAATCTTTACAAACCAAATGCAATTCAACACAAAATTTTAACTTAATTTATTTATTTACACTTCTTTTTTACTACATAAAAAATAACATAGTTAAGCATACTTTTGTATTAAATGTCCGTTATAACTAATTATACTAACTATTCGGTTAACTTAGCACTCATACTAATCATCCGTTTAATTGTACTAATTGTTTGTTTAAATTGTAATAAATTTAAACTAATGAAAAAACATAATTAATACAAAATATCAAACATAGAAATACAAACGAAAAACACAATCATAAAGTCTAGTACAAGCCGGAGACTAACAAAGCATAAATAAATAATAGCAAAAAAGCATAAATCGAAGACTAGTCCAAATTACAAGCTGGACACTAACAAAGCATAAGTTATAGACTAGTCTGAATCATGACGACGAGCTGGCTAATTGGGATCTTATCCGAGGGTGTCACAAACATGCTCCAACAGCTCTTCCATATTATCCACTTGTTTGATGAGTGTCCAGAGCTGTATCAGAATAGGTACTGAGAGATTGGTACAACTGGACAATGTCCTTCAGGAATCAGTTTGTTCCGCATAGCAATCACCTCCTCCCTTAGAGCCCTCTCCATTAGAGCAAAATTATTCTCCAGAGTGGTCAAGCAGGTATGGAGACCCGTGCACAACATATGCGTCGGCTCCACTATCGCCTAGATACTCTCCCTCAACTCTACTACCATAGCTTCCACCAAGCTGGTCACTCTGTCTGTGCCCGGCCTTGGTGATACTTTTCCTGAGTGATCCATGGCCAACCTAACAAAAACCCATCCAACATAAGCATAAATGTTCGCACTGATGACAAACGACGACGTTTCTATTTACAAGGTGTCTGAATGTAGTCTAAAGCATCTGGACGCTGTGCAACACATAGAGATGAATCGTCCAAATGATGCTTCTATGAACACAAAGCAAACAGCTCTATTGTCCACCAAAAAACAATACAAATGCATTAAATTGAAAAGCAAAGTCACGAAGGTCTTACCTAAAGTTGTTTGGCAAATCTTGTTGTTTGAGAGAAAAGATAGTGAAAGTGTGATTTTGACAAGTCTTGTAGGTTTTATGGGACAAGTTGGGTGTCTGCATGGGTTCCGTAGGTGTTCGGATAGTTCTTAAAGTTTAGATTCACACGTGGCCCAATCAAATTCAATGTCATTAAATATGGCAAATTCAAAAAATTTTCAGAACTTACATCCGTCCGAATAGTATGTAGTGGTCTGGATGGTTTCGATATGACGTGTGTGAAGTATTACAACATGAAACCATATAATACACTGAAAAAGCATTCATACCTGTGCGAACATCGTTTTGGCGTTCGGACGATATGTTTTTCCACATTGGAACATTCGTCTATACATCTGGACAGTTGTGAGTATTAATGACAATTTTGAATGCGTCCTAAATGATGACGACCATTAGTCGTTAGGTTAAGTGTCTTCGGACGTTGTAAGAAGACTGTCCGGACATACGTGACAAATTGGTGATGATTTTAATCGTCATTCAGTTACGACGATTTGTATTTTGTCACCCAGATAACCGTCCAAACATTGAATTTACTCATTCGGACAATAATTAACTATTTGTGACAATACTATCGTTACTCTTTTCAACGAGTTGGATTTCGTTATGCCACAAATACGTCTGAGCGGGTTTTAGGACCTGTCTGGATGGTTTTGACATTCTAGATGATTTTGGTGATGAAATTAATGTTTTGACAAGGAAAGATCACTTTAGGTGACAAAATTTGGTTTGACACCCAAAATTTTGTCACCAAAGATCAAATTTCTTGTAGTGTTGGGATAGTGTTTGGATAGCTTGGAATGTATGTGGGAATGTTGGGAAACACTCAGGAACACAATCTAACTCGCACACTAGGATATATAAGCACACCACCCAAGTAGAACACAAAGGGATACAAAATCACCATCCAATGTAATCCATCATAGGATACAGAGTAAGAACTCACCACCTATCGGAATCCACCGAAGGATAAGAGTTTGTAGAAGAAATCCTTCTTTGATGTAGCCTAAGGCTGAAGTTGTATAAATACTTAAAATCTATTTTTCCACTACTAGAAAATGGTTTAAATAGCAAAGCTTGGAACAACCCTCCAGGCATGAGTAAATGAGAAATACAACTTGCAAAATATTAATTGAGACTTAGGAAACATAAAATACTTTTAGGGAATTGAAAAGACTTACTGAAAATCCAAAAGAACAAGCTAAAAATAGCAAAATTGTCCAAAATTCGCTAGACCTCGGAATTAGCTGCCAGCCTGATCTCCTTGGAGTAATTTCCATAACTTTGTCGAGAAAACTCCACTTTGTATGGCTTTTGGTGCATTGGAAACTAGACTCTTAGAGCTTTCCAACAAGACATAACTCGAACACAGACTCAAATCATTCCAGACATTGATTTCAATTATGACCTTCTGTGCTGACCACACCTGTGTCAAAATTGAATGATACTTAGAAAAAAAAACAAGTTATGTCAGAATTTGACACATAATCTTCATAAGTTCTATAGCCATTGGTTAGATATAAGTGGTTAACAAAGGGAAAGTCCCTTGTTATAGTCAGTACATGTATGAGTCAATCAACTCTTTGTTGTTATTGACTGGACAGATTAATTTTTTTTCTAAGGCAATTTTGTAATACAGGACCAAATTAATAAACGTGCGGATTGGAGGGGATGCCAGTTGAGCCAATGGCTCAGTGGCATTGACTGAAAGAAGTTATTTGCATCTCCGGCCAGCTGTTTTGGTCTTCGTGATCTTCTCCCCTCCCCCACTCATACATATATATAGGGTAAACCCTCAACAAATCAGATAATTGAATCCGAAGAAGTGTTCTCTCTCTGAACACTAGTACTCCTGTCTTCTGGTACCCGGACAGGTAACAAACTCAGAGCCTGTGTTCTTCAGCAAACCTATTCTCAGTGACAAATTTCTGAAGGAAGTGATCCTCATGCTCATTTCATTAGTTCTATAGTAGACTGGAATTATTGCTCGAAACTATGCAAATCTCTCTGACGTTAAGTAGCAATGGCGGCCGGAAAAATACGGCCAACTTTTTGTACAACGTTGTCACGTTTGCAACATAATTTCTTTCCGCTCCAGAATTCTTGTCATTTAACCAAAGACATAATGTCCACCGATACTGTATTTTACGAAGTAAGATATATACCGAACATAAATAGCCAAATTCCTTTTTCAGGCCGGAAATCATTTTCGTACTCTCTGGGCAGGTTACTACATACTTCACCTCTCACTACAAGAATTATGGTCTTCAGCGACGAATTCATTTGCAACAAATCCAATTTCGTAGCTAAAACTCTTTTTTTGCGACAAAAAATTGTTTTGTCCCTAAAATACTGTTTTTTTGCAACGGATATAAAATTTCGTCACTAAAAAATAATTTTAGCGACAACCTTATCAGCGACAAACCGAATGTTGTCGCTACAAATTTGTCTTTTGCGACGAAAATAATTTTTTGTCGCTAAATACTTAAGACACATGCTTTTAGCGACCACCCCCAGCTACTTTTAGCGACAAAATTATAAATCGTTGCTAAAAGCTAAAGGCACCGTGCATTGTTTATTGCGTCTGAGTCTTTGTTTCCCCTCTAATTTCCCAAGTCAAGTGTAAACAATGCCCTTTGCCATCTTCCTCGATTCCACTCTCCCTCCCCTTCAAAACCTTACTTGATAACTCCATCTCCGTCCTCCTTCTCAATCGATTTCACTTTGCCTCTCCCTCAAATCCTAAATGGCTGACTTCCTCTTTCGATTTCTCCCTTTCCGTCCTCTCTCTCTCTGGATTTCTCTTCACTCTCCTTCTCCATTAAACCCTAACTGGCTAACTCTCTCGCTCTCTCTCTTGTCTCTGCTATGGATTCGGTTGCTCCTAGTTTAAGAGCCACTTAGCCCTAATTTCCCAAAAGCGGCGTCCTTATTTTCGTTACTCCGAATCGTTCAAGGTTTGGTTTTTTCTCTATGATTTGTTTTAGCTGATTTATTATCTTGTACAATTTTAATGGCTAACATTGGTTTTGTTTCGTTCTTGGTGATATGGTGGTTTGTTTGTAAAAGTTCAAGGTTTTGGTTTTTGTTATTCAGTTTTGGATTTTGATTTCTAGGGAAAATTTCGAAAGTGATGGAGCTGGCTAGCAAGACCAACTGAAGATTTCTTGAGCACCGAAAGCCTTCCATTGGCGCCTTTTGAGGTTGGGAGAATCTTAGGTGTTTGGCCTCTTATATGATTCTTGTTCTGAATTCTTCAATGTTGTATTGGGTAAACTGTTTTCCTATTTCTTCAAGATCGATCTTTTACGAGAGTTTAGACCACTTAAATTTTCTATTTGGTTTGAACTGTACCACTTTATTTCTTAGATATCTCAAGCTACTCATTTTGAATTATTTTGTACTGGCCCTCTGTATCAAGGTTTTGTACGGTTATGAAATTTTCTTTTAATTTCTTTGCTTTTTCCCGCTTGCCTTGAAATGGAAAATTCTTGATCCTTATGTCTAGGATTTACAGAAACTGAAAGAAAATTGCTGAATTATGAGTTTTTGACTTGATGGGTTGTGGACCTAGGTCGCTCTATTTATCTTGTTAGTTACACGATCATGAGGATCTGGTGTAATTTATAGAATTTTGTCTTTGCTACTAGTCCTTTTCATGATAATTTGTATGGTAATTTCCCTTGGTCCATTTGTGGGAACTTGTATTGCTGGGGTTTGGCTGCTTGGAATCAGGGCATTGGTGACATTCCAGCTCAAGCCCACGTGCGACATTCCAAAGGCTCGCGCGCGCGTCCCCAGTGTGACATTCCAGTCACAGCTCGCGCGCAGGATGCGCACGGCATTCCAGCGCACAGGCTCGCGCGCGCGGCCTTGCGCGCAGGATGCGCGCGGCATTCCAGCGCTGCGCGCGGCATTCCAGCGCACAGGCTCGCGCGCGCGGCCTTGCGCGCAGGATGCGCGCGGCAAAATTTCATGTTTATATATTATTAAATTAAATAATAATATTATTGTTTTTTTATAGTTATTATGATATTCAAAAAAATTAAAACATATAATTCAAAAAATACGTAGAGAATGGTTTCATAAATATAAAAATTATAAAAAATAGATAAAATATCTTGCAACAACGTAAAATAGCAGCCACAAATGTCTTGGAACAATATAAAACCATGTCGTTAAAATGCAGGACCTATAATCATGGTTATTACCAATAGTTTAGGCTCAATATGCGACGAATTAAATTTGTTGTTTTAAACTTTCTGCGACATAAATGGAACCAAAGAAAGAGGTAACAGCAACAGAATGAGGTGCACTCTTGCGACATCAGTATTCGTTGTTATTACCAAATAAACAGCGACTAAGAGTAAAATATGTTGCCAGTTACATGTAGTGACGACGTAAAAGCGACAGGGCTCCGACGGTTTTATAATTGTCACCTGTGAGTTGCAGCGACAAAAAATCGAGTTTTAGCGACATCCACCCAGCGCCGCTATACACCGATTTTCTTGTAGTGTCTCTCTATTCCCTTGGTACACAAACGGTACTTATTATCAGAATAATTTTCCATTGATTAGACGGTTAATGATCATCTTTTGATCTGGATGTATAGGACTCTTCCCTGTGACGTATAGGATGTGGAAGTTGAAGATAGCCGAAGGAGGTCCGGGACTGGTAAGGGGAAACAATTTCATCGGACGGCAACATTGGGAATTCGTCCCTGATGCTGGTTCTCCGGAAGAGCGTGCTGAAGTGGAACGAGTCCGCGAGGTGTTTAAGAGAAATCGTTTTCAGACGAAACAAAGTGCTGATCTTTTGATGAGAATGCAGGTACTGATGATTAATAAGTTCAATTAGTCTTTCGGTATTGATAAATAAATTCAATCGACATGCAGTAATAAAATAAAAAACATGTCCAAACATGGGCTAAAAAAGATTATATAATACACAGGTCGCAGCAAAACTTGTAGCGGTGCATATAAGTTAAATTCATCCTCTTCCAGACTACATAATAACAGGTCTAATAATTACTTAAATCCACTCTCAGGATATATGTTTCTACGAGGTTGTGTGGTTTCGTACATCCTCCATAGAAGTACTACTGTGCCGATGATTGGAAATCAACACCTAAGCACCCTATTATTTGTAGAAAAGATAATTCGTCGGGATCTTGCTGTTGTGCTTGGCGTTGATATCTAGCTGATTTTAATAGAGAGGATTTGATTTATTTTTCACCTGGATATTTTCCTCACAGCCTAGGAAGGAAAATCCACGCGGTCCAATTCCACCGCCAGTGAAAGTTGGAGGAACAGAGGTGATAACGGAGGAAGCAGTGGTAACTACACTGAGAAGAGCGTTAAGCTTCTTTTCATCAATTCAGGCCCATGATGGCCATTGGCCTGCTGATGCTGCTGGGCCGTTGCTTTCCCTTCAACCCCTTGTATGTATTAATATTTCTTGCACATATATATTAATTCTTACTAGCCAACAAAAAAAAAAGGAACGTGCACACGGCCAAATAGTTTTTCATAATGTTTTTAATTTGTTTTCAGAAAATCCTGATACAAGGAAAAGCATGGACACATTTCTATATTTTCATATCTATGGGGACGGGTGCCTAAGTTATTGAAGTTAAGATTACGTAGCTTAATTTCCAATGATGACGATATGCAGGTAATAGCATTGTATATTACTGGAGCAATCAATGATACATTTTCTCCACCACACAAGAAGGAAATCATTCGCTACTTATATAACCATCAGGTATTAATACAAATACACACATATTATACGTAGCTTAGTACAAATATACATATCTGCACACACATATTATTCAGTAATTACCTATGGACGTTATATATTTCCATGCGAGACAGAATGAAGATGGAGGTTGGAGCTTCCACATAGAGGGTCACAGCACAATGTTTGGCACGGCTTTGAGCTACATTGTCTTGAGGATACTGGGCGAGGGCCCTGAAGATGGTGAAGACATGGCTATGCCTAGGGCACGGAAATGGATCCTTGACCATGGTGGTTTAGTTGCTATTCCAATGTGGGGGAAGTTTTGGGTGGCGGTATGTCCCGATTGAACCCTATTAATTGATACTTAAAACCACAGAAATAACAAACAACCTAGCAATTTCGTCATATTAGTTGTCCTGACCTCATGATAATATTGAAGTATCGTAAGTATATATGAGTGTGAGAGCCTAAATCCTCTCCTTCAGATCAAATATTAATCAAATATAAGGATATATAACGTGATTAAGAAAATTCTAATGACTAATGAGGTGAAAAGCCAATTCCCTGATATGTTTAATTTATTCTTATTCTTGGAGTACTTAACATCTTCAACAGTTATTAATTTTTTTTTTCTAAGCAAGTACAGAAGCTCCAGGATAACCCTATGGAGGAATCCAGGGCTTATCTCTGGAGAGAACCAAATGAGGAAGACTAGAGAGTGGGATATTTCCTACAAAATTCTCCACAGCAGCCCATTTCGCAAGCTTGTGAGCCATAGAATTAGCCTCACGCTTAACGTGAACAAAGGACCAAGAAGAGTGTCTCATGCTAAGGCGATGAATATCTTCAACGAAAGGAAGGATCTGCCACTCAGGGAGAGTATCTTCAGCATTCACAGCATCTATGACCGACTTTGAATCCCCCTCAAGAACAACCCGATCACATCTCAGAAAAGACGCCTCCTGGGCAGCAAAAAGTGCTGCCCTTGCCTCGCCCACTAGTGAGCCGCTCGGAGGAAAGCTCTTCGTCCAGGCAAAGAGCAAATGTCCTTCATGATCGCGACAAACCGCTGCCACCACTAAAAGATCTTCTAATAGCCACGTCAAAGTTGATTTTCCAACACCCCAAAGGAGGGGGACTCCAAACAATACGCGAATCTGCATGAGTCAGGATCTCCTTCCAGGCCAAAGAGTGTTCAGCAAACAAGGAATGAATTTTGGAATTCATACTCATCAGGTCCAGAGAGAAACCATGGTGGACTATTTGGTTTCGAGTATACCAAAGTGAGTCCATTAAAATAGCCGAAAACAAAATAAAACGGTGTTGATCAGTCCGAGGCAGATGAAGCAAAGAAGGAGCTGACAAAATAGCCTTAATCCAGTCACCTATATTTCGAAAAGCAAGATCCTGAATTCTGAAAGCCCATGGAGAGGTAAACCAAAGCATACAAGCAATATGCAATTCAAAAAAGATATGCTCCAAAGACTCAGGATGCTGGAGACATAAAGGGCACGCCAAAGCTTCATCAGAATTGCCACCAGAATCAAAAATAGAGCGGCTGATATTAACCTTACACGGGAGAATGTTCCAAGCCACCTTCCAAAGAAGGAGTTTAAGCCTGTCTTGAATGGGCACAGCCCATAATTTTTTCCAGAGCTCAGGCTCAAGGTGAACAGAAACAACGTTACTAGGGGAAGATAACAAAGGATACACAGACTTAATAGAGAACACCCCCTTCGGGTTTACTGCCCAAATCAATCGGTCCTCATGGTGCACCCGAGGAACACACTCATTCAAAATTCTATCAGCATCTTCTGTTACAAAAAGATCTCGAACAAGAGCAGAATTCCATAAGTTAGAGTGAGGTAAAATAAGGGCACTCACAGTGCGATTAACATCCTGAGAGCCAGTAGTAATCCGAGCTGAGGGAGCGTGTGGAATGGGATTAGGAATCCAGGGTCATCCCACAGGCGAATAGAAGAGCCAGCTCCAATTTGATAACATACACCCGCTTTCAAAATGGAAGCAACCCGAGAAATACCCCTCCAAAACCATGAGACCCCTGATTTAGAGGGGATATCCTAGATAAAGTTAGACTTCATATACTTTGCCCGAATAATTCGAACCTAAAGCTTACTAGGGTCAGATTGAATAAGCCACGCCAACTTGGTGATTTGGGCTCCATTAACATCCTACATCAATTGGAGACCCAACCCTCCTTGAGCCTTTGGTCTACACATAGAGGCCCATGATTTAAGATACAAGTGCCGACTACCATCATCCACAAATCCCCACCAAAATCGCATCATCATAGAATCAAGTTGAGAACAGAGAGATTTTGGCAAAAGATATTGAGCCATGGTGTAAGTAGGAAGAGCAGAGGCGACTGATTTAATGAGAACCAGCCGACCCGCTTGAGACAAAGTCTTCATTTGCCAACTCTCTAACCGGTGCTTAACCCTTTCACAAATAACTTTGAACTGAACCTTCTTATTCCGGTGAATGGTGACCGATAAACCAAAGTGATTTTCAACGTTTCTTTTCGAGGAAGTTGAAGCAATGCACAAATAGCCTGGGCATCAGTAGAATTAGTGCTTTGGCTGAAAGTAATTGAAGACTTCCGAGAGTTAAGTCGTTGCCCCACCAGCTTCCATATAAACTCAAACAATCAAGAATGGCCCAGCCTCAGAAATATCCGCCCTGCAAAAAAGAAGGAGATCATCTGCGTATAATAGGTGAGAGATAGCAGGGACACCACGCCCAATGCAAATACCCTGTAAGCTGCCACGAGCTTCCACACGGCTAATCATACGGGAAAACACCTCAGAGCCAATGATGAACAAAAGAGGCGAGATAGGATCTCCTTGTCGGAGCCCTCTACTTGGTTTGAAAAAGTCAAACGGTGAACCATTAAGCAAAATAGAGTAAGAGATAGTAGAGAGACATTGATTAATCCAGTTCACAAATTGCTCAGGAAACCCAAGGCATAAGAGTGCTTGTAGAATAAGGGGCCATTCCATACGGTCATAGGCTTTTTCAATGTCTGCCCGAATTGCCATATATTTTCGATCTTTCTTTTTGCTACGAAGCATATGAAAAACTTCGTGGGTAAGAATAAATTCTCCTGAATAACACACCTTGAACAAAAGCCATTTGGAGAGGAGATATGAAACTTGGAAGGAGCGATTTTAGCTGGTTCGCCAAAATTTTGGAGAGAATTTTATAAGCCACATTACAGAAGGCTAATCGGCCTGTAGTGAGCTATCTCAGTAGGATGATCAATCTTGGGTATGAGCGTAATTAGAGAGTGATTAAGCTCAGAAAGCATATGGCCTCTAGTAAAGAAATCTTGTACCATCTCAGTCACATCAGACCCAACAGTATCCCAAATTTATTTAAAGAAAAGCCCAGTCATCCCATCAGGCCTAGGGCTTTTCAAAGAGCCAATGCCCCACACTACGGCTTTTATCTCCTCCAGATCAGGAATAGAGCAAAGACTCACACGCTCCACCTCAGAGATAACAGGGTCTAACAGCCCATCAAGATTACTGGGAATTAAAGGACCAGATGAAGAAAACATCTCCTGAAAATAATCCTGGATATGAAGCCCAATCTCATTTCTCGAAGAAAGCCAAGCACCATTTCCATCTTTAATAAACTCAATAGCATTTCTACGACGGCAAATAATCGTAGATAAATGAAAAAACTTGGTGTTAAGATCTTTCGTTGTGAGCCAAGTTTTACGAGATTTGATGCGCCATAAATCCTCTTCTAATTTCTCCTCTTCACGAAAGGCATCAAGCAACCAACGCTCAGTAGCACAATTTTCCAGTGTACTAGGAAGCTCTTGGAGGGATAAGAGTTTGGTAGACAAAGTTTGCTTCAATTGTGAATCAACCCGAACTGCCGCTTGTTCCAGATTTTCAAGGCAGCTTTTACAGCCTTAACTTTTTTACAAACACGAAAAGCAGGCGACCCCGAAAAAGAAGTAGCCCAATTCTCCGCAATAACACGCCTACAAGAGACTTCCTGAACCCAAATAGCTTCAAACCGAAATGGTTTGGGATATGAAAAGCAATCACCATCAGTATTAATAAGCAAAGGCGCATGATCAGAAGCAGCCCAGACTAAATGAGTAATACGACAGCGGGGGAAAAGAGTTTGCCAATCAGCATTGGCAATGGCTCTATCTAATCTCTCCTTTATGTTAGCATGCCCATCACGATTGTTGCTCCACGTAAAAGTAGTCCCCTGGAATCCCAGGTCAATAAGCCCAAAATCATCCATTAACAATTGAAATGGATTATGAGAGGATGAAGCAAACGGCCTCCCACCCTGTTTTTCCCAACTAGCCAGAATACAATTGAAATCACCAAGACAAAGCCAAGGACCACTGAAGGCCGCAACAATATTATGGAGAGAATGCTAGAAATCTGCTTTTTGGTGCCAAGAAGAGGCCCATATACAACAGTGAGCAACCAAGGAATAGAAGCAGGGGCCGAATAAACCAACACATTGATCAGATTCTCATTAATACCAATCACTTCCACATCAAGACTAAGTCTCCAAGCAAAAGCCAAACCCCCTCCCTCGTCTACCAATAGGTGGGTGGAAAACAAAATGAACAAAGCCAAACGATTCAAAACGGGTTTAACATCAGCAATTTTAGTCTTCGTAAAACATAAAAAATCCGGGTTCTGAGAGCGATTGATCCCCCGGAGAGACCGAACTGTCTTTGCTCTACCAAGCCCACGACAGTTCTAGTACACGCCTATCATGGCGCTGGGCTGGGCGCAAAAAGATCTGCAGCCTCAGCCTAATTAGAATCATCAACTTTCTAGGACTCCAACTCCGATTTAGCCGATTGAAGTAAAACCAGCAGCTCATTTTTCATCTCTGTCAGCACCTTGTGTTTCTTTACATTTAATTTCTTCCATTGAGTTTTCAAATCAGCGAGCACCATATCATCCTCTCCAAGAGCAGGATCATCATTGGTAGTAGTAGGCACAACATTATGAATAGAAGAGAAATTGGCAGGGGAACCCATTCTCTTCTCGCAGGGGTCATCGTCCCATCCAGAGCACAACTTCCGCTTACCTTTCCCAGTGTTGCGGTCCAAGGAAGCTCCTGTAACTACATGACCAACAGGAGAAATAGGCCTGGACGCTAGGGATAGTGTCCACCTTGCCAAAGGAGAAATAATGGGCGCCACATCATCTAGAAATAGCCCACAGCCAGGAGGCCCATGATCGGCAACCAATTGATCCAAATGTTGCAGAAGTCCACCTTCACAAGCTACAGGAGTCACTGGGCTAGAAAGGGCCAGCTGGCCTTTGCTTTTCAAAAATGAGACCTTTGGGCTTAAAGCATGCAACAGGGCCTTCAAGCCCACTTTCTTCTTTGTTGGAAGTTTAAGCTGACTAGACAGAGGGCTAGAGAAAACAAGCAACGGTTCTGTATTGGGAGACGGCACAGTTACCTTTTTCACCTAGTGACTTCAGGGATTGTTGAGAGAGTTGAATTGGCAATAACTCGTCCACGGGTACAAAAGGCATCTCAAGCAATAAATTTCTGCGGCTACCAAGAACAGACTCTGACCCGCCAGAAGACTCGGGCAGACCACCGACGTTAACCTGCTCCCCAGGTGTGAACTTCCTAGAGGAAGAGCCTGCCAAAACAACCACCGCAGCACCCTTGGTGGAGTCATCTTCAACCTGCCGCCCACGGTGGTGAAGCATTGAAGGAGTACGGGCCAAAAGAGATGGAGAATTTGAGGAGTTAATAGCCGAACGAGTACCAAAGTTGGAGCCATGCGGACACTTCATAAAGGACGTTGAATAATCACTATCTTGAGCATTGGACTTAGACCAATGGAGGAGAGCACCCATATCATGGAGGCGAGAAGGAAGGCAACGGATAATAATAGCACGTCTTATAGTAGCAGGATCCGCCCGCATTAAAGGACCCACACCTGGAGTCCCCTTAACACTCCCAATTTGTTTGCATTGCTTCTGAGCATGACCAAATTGCTTCTGAGCATAACCAATCAGACAACATAAATAGCAAAAATCAGCCAGTTTTTCGTATCTAAATTGGACTCAAAGTGGTGAAAGCAGCTGCCGCGGAATGGGGAAACCACCAGCCAGAGAACAATATATCAGAAGTTGACAGAGTTGCAAAGCACAATTACAACAGATAAATATTCAGTTCAAACCAATATAAATAAGTTTTAATAGACAAATATTCAGTTCGGACCGATATAAATATGTTTCAATAGAAAAATATGTAGTTCGAACTACAGTGAACAGACTCAAATTCTGCAGAAACCCAAGAACTGAACAACCACAACAAGGACCCTCAACCACGAAATAACAAGTTGGAATCATGTAAAAGACATAGAAATTTCATCCAGACACCAAACCTGGACGGGTATTTTAGTAAATCGTACAAATTCTTGATATTTTCTCCCAAAATAGCTCCTACGCAATTAACTTTCGAATCAACAACATTCAAAGGAAAGGAGAAATGGAAACTAAAGTAGATGTGAAATGAACATACCTCAATGGAACTTCTAACCGGAGCTTGGCCAGAAACAACCTCCCCGAATGCCCTCACACCAACGCTTTCCCACAATGCCTCAAACCCACAAAACCCACGAAGATATCAAGATCTTCCGAGCCACCCAAGACCCTAATCTCCCCATAAATTCGCTTACAATTTTCTCTTCGGTGTTCTCCACGGTCACTACAACCCTAGAATCTCCCTTGCCCAGCCTAAAGTTCACCTTCTGTTCAGCAACTTCCTGCACAAATAGGTTTGCACGAAGCTACTAATTTTTTTTTTTTAAGTCTGTGTTCTCAGCTCGAACTAGAATACTTAAGTTCAGACTAAGCTAGTAAGTTGGACGACACCGTTTGGTTCCCATTCGTTCATGTTCGAACTTACCTCACCTTGTTCGCACTTACATAATCCATGGTCCAACTTAAAAAATTTCGGGAGATGATATTTGAGAGGTCATTCGAAACTCAAACAAAATATTTTTTTTTTGCCTCCACTTAGATGAAATAGATGTTCCTACTTGACATATATATGGTTGAGAGTGTATATATATATTGGTCTGAACTAATCATTATGGCGTCATTTGTAGATATCTTAGTTTGGACTTTTCTCAACTTAGTTCGCACTTGACATTACGAAGACGTAATTTGCATTTGGCCCAGTTCGAACGTAATATTAGCAGTTCGAACATTAAACATACTACAATCATTTAAAAAATACATAGCAATTTACAGTTCAATCACAATTTGACTAACACTTTCTAATGATGAAAATAACGTGAACAAAACATGGTAGGTACATAAATTTGAGTTAGCACTCCTTAACACCTTGGAGTGTAATACATAGTAACACAAGTGCTACACCTACTACTAATCTGCCAACTCTAACATACATTTCTTTAACACGTCTTGCACATATATACTAATGTGCTCATAATATCACCGGGTTATCAAACTGTATTAAACACATTCTAATAAAATGAGTTTATCACACATTAACTCACATGTGCTACATTCATTATCAATGTCCTCAAGTTAGCATAATGATCTTCATCACTTCATTGATGTACATTTGATCACAACATAGTAGGTACATGAAATGAAGACAACATTTAAAACACATTAGTGTACATGTAATAAAAATATGGTAAGTACATCATAGTAGCATAATGAGTTTAACACACATTACCATAATGAGTAATCCAATGTGAATATATAGTTCACACTAACATATATTCGTTAGCATTAACAACAGTTATGTTCGAACTAACATAAAGTCGTTTGCACTTACCTATACCAATTTGGACTGAAAATGTCGGGAAACAAATTTTGCGCAGTTACATGAAAGTCAAATGAAATACATGTTCAAACTAGAACATATAAACATCTGAACTCAATATACATTAGTTCAGACAAGAACATATAAGTTCGAACTTGGAATGACTATCATGGCAAATTAATGTGATTAGGGTGGTCCAAACTCAAGTAGCCTCAGTTCGAACTAGTTCATTTTGATGTTTTAGTTTTAACTTAAAATGTTCATTTTAACCTGGCCGAAAGAGGCCCGCGAAAATTAAAATTTGAAGTTCGAACTGGGTGCATAATTCATGTGACTTAGTTCGAACCTCAGGAAAACTAGTCAAAACCAATAAAATAGAAGTTTGAACTAGTAAGTACGACATCGTTTTGATGTTTACTTCCATATAAGAACGTGAACTTTAACATGGCAAGAGGAATCTCGAGGAAAAAAAAAATTGAAAGTGCGAACTAGTAAAATTAGTGGTCCGAACTTTCCGTTCTGTTCAAACTAAATTATCAACATCTAAACTAGACTGTAGTTTGAACTCTCCGTTTTGTTCAAACTAAATGCATATTATATAATATATACTATCTTGTGCATATTATTTAACATAATAATACCTTGTACGTATTATTTAACATATAGTACCTTGTGCATATTATTTAACGTATCGAACCTTATGCATATTATTTAATATATATTGCAGTCTACATTTTATTTATTACATAGTACATTCTGCATATTATTGCATATTATTTAACATATAATATCTTACACATGTTATTTGACATATAATACTTTATGCATATTATTTAATATATAGTATTTATACATATTATGTAACATATAGTACCTTATGTATATTATTTAATATGTAGTAATAATAACTTTCTGACTCTCATAGATGTGTTAGTTAGTTTGTAATTACTTAGACGTTGTGATGTACAAATAAAATATTCATACTTAATACTTAACACTTTACACTCAAGAATTAATACATATATTGTATATCATACTTACGCATGTGTTTATTATACTTATACATAAGTGAGTACAAAAAATATTTTCATTGTCCTACACATGTGCTATAGTACGTCCATAGTTTATAAAATTATACTTATAATTTAATTACATATTATGTAAGTTTTATTTAATTTATTCACATAAATGTTCGAACATCTCAATAACCACTCGAACATCAAAAGTAATAAAATGATGCTACTTCATTTATAATAAACCGTTTAAACATAGTTCCAATAACCATTAGAATGTTAATCAAAACTAAGGATGTTGTTCAAATAGAAAACAAACCGTTCGAACGAGTGAAAAAAAATAGTTCAAACAATATTTAAGCGCCTTTTTTTGCTGCCCATTTTTTTGATGTGTCATTCTAACGCAAACATACGCATAGAATCGACCATGAGACATCATTTCACCCTCTCTCAAAATAGCACAAATTTGCCAAATTTTTCTTCTTATGCAAATCTTGTTTTTTTTTTTTTTTTTTTTCTTATTGTTGTAGGAAAATACTTAAATGGAGCTTCTTTATTTTTTTTGTCTTATTATACATTGATTGTATAATTGCAATATTTAAATCCACTACATTAGTCTATGAAAAATTTGGAAAGAAAAATATTTTATATTCATTATATATAGTAAACTTCTTGGGAGCATAAATGTATAGATTTACTATATATAAATATATATATATGACTAAAAACAATGCCACTATATTAATATTTTTTTAATTTTTCATATTTAAATCACTATATTTTTTAACTTTAATATTTAAATCTACTATATTTGTTAAACGAAATATAAATTCTATATTAATACAAGAACTTAGTTTAATATAAGTAAATTAAACATGATTTTATCATTGCAAAAATTTAACTTAGATTTAACTTAGCACTATACGGATTTAATAAGTTCACATGTCTGCGTTTGAAAGGATACGTGTCGGTTGAATGAAAGTACAACACACCGTTTAACTTAATTGCTAAACCGTTTAACTTAGTTGCTCAAACGCAGCATATAAAGTAATTAATATTCACGTTTGAACAACTTAATCATTCGAACGGGCGTCTCACGCACCATTTCACTTAATTGCTTAAACGCACCATTTAACTTAATTGCTCAAACACAGTGTTTAAATTAATAGCATTTCCGTTCGAATGGATGTGTATGGTTCGAACGACAGTATCACGCACAGTTTCATTTCATTGCTTAAGCGCACCATTTAACTGAATTGCATTGGTGTTCGAACGAAATGTTCCATTCGAACGAGGTTGCTCAGGTTCGTTTAACATGTTTCTAAACGCACCGTTTAACATGAATTCATAGTTAAAACGGAAGTTAGAGTTGGTTCGAATGAAATTGCCGGGAAGACAAAAAAAAATGAGATGGGTTTGCTGGATTACTGAAAAGCACAGTCCATCTCACCTGAGACGAAGGAGAAAATGCGCCAGAACTCTCGCCGTCAGCTGTAAACTCCGGCTTGAGTCTTCCATCTCCACTGAAGAGCATATTTTTGGAGCAAAAACCTTGGTAAGTGAACTGCTACTGACTTCCATTCTATATATTTTTTGAATATTTCTTCTCATAGATTTAAAAAATCAAACTTTTGAACGATTATATACCCATTTCAGTTTGTAGTCGGTGGTGAGCTCTTGGTTGCTGTAATTCCGGAAAAAACAAAGGGGAAAGAACTATCAAGTAAGCTTTTGATTTTATTTGCCTGTTATTTTGTTTTTTGTTCTGTACAATGGGTCACCCGTTTGAGAATATGCGATGGATTGAAGCTAAATGTTTGCTATTTTCTTGGCTTTGTTTCGACTATTTTCTTAGCTTTGTTTAGTTCAGTTGTTGGCAATTGGGATAAGTTCTACATGGGGTTGGCATCTTAGAGCTGACTTGCGACAAGAGATTTGGGAAAATGGAATACATATAGCTGACTTGCGACTGTACAATGGCTTTGTTTCGTCTATTTTCACCTTGCTTGTTTTGTTCAATTCTTTTTTCTTTATCTTGGTTTTTCTTATCTGATTTGGGAAAATAGAATACATATAGATGACTTGCGACTAGAGATTTGCCTTACTAATACTCTGGACTGTTGCTGACAAGTGTTCTAAATAGGAGCCTAGGCGACCTAAATACCGTTATACATGTAATGGGTTGTACTCGTTTTGTTACAACCAGGTCTTCAATTCTTCTACAACAATAAACCCTCCCCGTGCGGGGAAATATGGTATGCTAAATAGCCCTTTGGTTCGTAGACCCTAACAACTGGATGAGGGAAAGGAAAAAGAACATACAAGAAGGGATATGGAAGAGGAAAGAGAGGCCATTTGGGTGACACGGCAACAAAAAATTAAAATCTTTTTTTATTGCTTTGAAATTTAAAAAACAAAAGGGGAAAAAAAAACATTCACAGATTTTGCACCATTTACATTGTGATTCGAATGGATATTGGATTATGTAAGACCATAATTATTTGGTCTTTTGTTGGGCAGGCTAAAGTTTTAGTAAGGATAAGTAGAGGAATTACTTCTATTGGCTAGTATCATACGTGGAAGTCAATTTGAAGTAAATTGTTCAGTGAGACAAAAAGAAATTTGTAGCAGTCGGCTTTGGACAGTGTAATTGCAGTAGAGAATAATACGGGAAATTAGAATTGTATTGAAGTTCACTGGAAATACAACAACAGAAATGGCCAAATTCGAGGTTTGGCCAACCTCCTTACAGAATAGAGAGATGGAAAAGAGACTCTACGTATTTTGGTTTTTTGATGGCTAAAAAAAAATAACCTTTGCCTTATATAGCATAAGCAGCTGAATGCAGCTGGATTCTAGTGCTCAGAAAATAGGTTGGATGGCAAAAGATTTACATGTAGCGCTATATTATAATTTATTCCATATATATAAGGTTGGCATGCATTTTGGTTTCTTGCCGTTGTTGGGAATTAAAAGTTTTTTTCCTCTTTGCTTTTTGTTTTTCATTTATTTTTACTTTTCATAAAATCAAGTCAACGCTCTCCAAATTGATTGCTCAGACACGCCGAGCAGCTTGAGGAGGTTGGGGAGCAGCAGGATCCTGGGTAGAGCTCGACCCAGGGATTTGGGGCACAGCGACCGGGTTGGATGGACGACATGATGACGCAGCTGACTGAGCAAATGCAATCGGTCTTGCGGCCCACCCATAAGATGGTCAGTGATATCAGTTGTCGGCTGACAACTTTGGAGCAAAAGGTCATGGAACATGGACTCTGGGTGAAAGAAGGAGATCACTGTGGTTCAGGAGGCCATGAGGAAAGCGGCAACCAGTGCTGACTTATTTGGATTGACTCAGCGGGTCGTGCATATAGAGGAGCACCTTAGTCAAATCCGTGATGTTCTAAAAATCACGGATGATGACGATGATGACCTGTAGCTTTATTATGATGTTATTTATTTTTATTTTTTTTAGGACATCGATTTGTATTTATTTGATGTTATTTTGTTTATATTATGTTTTGACAATATTTGATATATTTATGTTATCTCAGTTATGTTATAATTGTTATTAGAACTTAATACAATATGAATTGTTATTAGAACAAATAATAAAAGTTCGTCAAAACCTATTCGAACGACTTTGAAACCGTTCGTAGGGTTTATTATACGGTCGGGACGATTTCGTTTACGATCCTTTTATTTAGACGCTGTCGTTTGGGGATTTCCAAACGACGTCTGCAATGTAAGATATCGTTCGGACGTATTATTCGAGTCCGGATTTTGTGTTTTGACCAGACACTGTCGTTTGAGGATTACTAAAACGAGACCAAAGATAGCGTTGGATAGTTTGAAGTGGTTCGGACGGTGCGAAAATTTTAGGCGGCAACAATTCCCTCGAAAACTAATACACGTCAGCATCCGAACTTATTCAATCATCATTCAAAGTTTTAGAATCACAGACAGGGGAGGAAAAATGGGAAACACTTAGAAAACGAAAGATTTGAGCAAGAGGAGAAGAGGAGAGCTGATTTTGAGCGTCCAACCGCATTGAATCGGGTGTGGAAGAGCAACTCATTTGGAATTTGATATTGGATTGTATTTGAGGTTAGTGGGTTCTAAATTGAATTGTTTTAGGATGAAAAGCATAGCTTTTAGGATATAAAAGCATGTGTTTTTCAAAATTTTTGGGTCTAAAATGATAGCAATTGAGTTTATGCTTGGTTGTGATGTGTTTATATTGTAGTGTTTGTGATTTGAGGTGATTTTGGAAAGAATTTGTAGTGAAAATGGAGTCTGTGCGTGGAAGAACTGTCTTGTTCGACAATTGCAGTCCGGACGGATTATGTCCGTCCAGATTCATTTTTTTAGTTCGAAAGCTTTTGCAAAAAGCATCCGAACGCTTATGGATTGTGCGGACGGTTTAGATTACGTCCAAACGGTTTTTAGCTTTTATGTTCTTGCATTCATTTAGTAGCCTTAGCCCCCCCTTTAAGAATTACACGGAGTTCGATAACGAACTCGGTTTAATTCTTGAATTGTCCACGTTATGGACAGTTTGAGTTTACAATATGCGTAATGTGTAATCTGCTATTGTGACATTGTGTTTAGAAATTTCGATGCAAATCTCCTTTTGTCCTTCGGATACACATTCAGCATTGAGCTTATACACTTGCCTTAAATGGTGGGTGTTTATGCTCAATATTGTAGGCGTGTATCTGGGGACTGAGGAGAAATGCTGTCAAATTTCTAAGCATCGGTCACAATGGTCGGGTCAATTACGTGCAGTATATGATATTATAAACTTGAATGGGATAGGACCTATCACCTGAAGAAATTGGAGTTGAGTATGAATGTCATCATCATTGTTTGCATTATTGTTTGTATTTTCTCTTTGAAGGAACAATATGGATAAGAGCTAGATTTATGAGGCTGATAGACTAAAAGTGCGAAGTATAGTGATGGTGTTCGGATTTTATGAGTGTTGCCCGTAGTTATGCAGATAGTCGGGGACAATAAGATGTCCATGTAAGAAATGTAAAAATGTGTTGTTCCAACGTGTGGACGAGATGGAGGATCATTTATTCATAATTGGGTTTGACCAGAGTTACACTCATGGGTATTTCATGGAGAGTCAATTTCAGAAGTTTCTAACTGGGTAGTGACTTTAGAACCTGAACCTTGTAGTGAAGACTCTGGGGGAAACATAAATGATGATATGAGAGACATGTTAGAAGATTTTGAGGAGGAGGGGTTGATGAGAACGCTGGTGAAAATATGCTAGGTCCTGAAACAGTCGAGTCGGGATTTTCGAGTATACCAAGTTATGGGCAGATGCTGAGCGAGAGTTGTATCCCGGGTGTAAGAAGTACTCGAAGTTGTCTTTCGTTGTTAGGTTACTTCATGTGAAGTCGAGAATAATTTGACTTAAAGGCGTTTGAAGATGTGTTGGGCTTAATAAAAGATGTGCTGCCGGAGGGGGAGACACTTCCTAAATCTTATTATGAGGCGAAAAAGTTAAGAAAGAATTTAGGCTTTAGCTACGATAACATACATGCGTGCTTAAATGATTGTGTATTATTTTGGAAGGAGTACAATGAGTTACAAGAGTGTCCGGTTTGTGGGGCATCGAGGTGGAAGTACAGTCAGAATACCCAATCAAAGGTTCCTCAAAAAGTGCTACTGCATTTTCCCTTGAAACCGAGGTTGCAGAGATTGTTTCGGTCAAGGCAAACGGCAACGGATATGCGATGGCACCAAGAGAAGCGTGTGATTGAAGATGGGGTGATGAGGCATCCTGCAGACTCTGGGTATGGAAAGACCTCGATAAGAAGTATGAATGGTTTGTCGGAAATCTCGGAATGTCCGATTGGGTTTGGCATCTGATGGGTTCAATCCGTTTGGCAACATGAGCTTATCGTATAGTATATGGCCAGTGGTACTAATTCCATACAATTTGCTTTCATGTTGTCGTTGCTTATTCGGGTCCAAGAAGTCCGGGAATGATATCGACGTCTACTTGCAGCCATTGATAGATGAGTTGAAGGAGTTGTGAGAAAATGGAGTGCAGACCTACGACGCAGCCGTGTCAAGTCCATTCAAGTTACATGCTGCTTTGCTTTGGACAATAAACGATTTTTTGGCTTATGGTAATCTCTCGGGTTGGAGTACGAAAGGACAGTTAGCATGCCTTAATTGCAATGCGAACACAATGTCGTTTTGGTTGAAACATGGGGGCAAACATTGTTTTTTGGGACATCGCGGTATTTGCCTGTGACGCATGGGTGGAGGCATGATGTCGACATATTTGATGGGAAAAAAGAGTTTAGAGCAGCGCCTGAAGAAGTCACTGGAGAGGAGATACTTCAACAACTTGAATCGGTACCTTATGTTCGTTTGGGAAGACTCAAAAGAAGAGAAAACGGGCTAAGAATGAGTTAAGTTGGACGAAGCGTAGCATATTATTTGAGTTGCCGTACTGGTTAGATTTGAAACTTTGACATAATTTGGACATCATGCACATAGAGAAGAATATTTGTGACAATGTGTTGGGAACTTTGATGAAGTCGATGGTAAGACGAAGGACAAGCACAGTGTGAGGGCTCCATAGCAGAAGAATGTTAAATGAATGTCTAACATTTTGCTCAATGTATCTTGGTACGGTTGAGACGAGATTTAATAGAAAAGACCGGAATTATGCGACATGGATGATCGAAGTTGTCATTTTTCTATGTTTACTCAAGTGTTCGACTAGAGCTGGTAAGGGTCAAGATTTGAATAGAAAGGAATTTACAAAAGCGCAGTGGTACGTACTCAACAACTGTTCAGAAATCAGCCAACATATAGAGTAAGCGCTTATAAGAATATTTTCTCATTTAATCACTTATCAGTTCATTATATTTTAATTTATTATAAAATATCTTATTCTTTATAGCGAGCACTTGGAAGAGATGAGGAGACAATCACCAATAAATGTTGATAGGAGGCACGAAGAAGGATTTCGTTATGGTTTAGAAATCGGGTATTTATTTAATTTTATCTCTATTATATGTTTAATTTTAATTGATTTTATTTTTTAGATTCAAACTTAACACGTGTTTAGTATTTTAGATTCAAACTATGCGCAATGAAAATCCAGGCTCGGTGTCAGATGATTTGTATGCATTAGCATCTGGTCCGGATCAGCGGGCACTTTGTTATTCTGGTGTGTAGTGAATGGAGTTAGGTTTCACACGTCTTTCGTGAACAGTTTCGTAACACTCAGAATAGTGGTGTGGTTGTTCGGGGGACCATGATGGGGAAGATGTTGATTTTTATGCCAGGTCGTGGATATTTACGTGTTGCATTATTTGCGGGGAATTTAGTTTATTTACTCAAATGTGACTGGTTTGACTTGAGTACTCAAAACTTAGGTCTTGATAAAAGTGGTCGGTTTGTTAGTATTAACATATCCCGAAAGTGGTACAAAGATGACCCGTTTGTGCTAGCTTCTCAGGGGAATCAAGTATTTTATATCGATGATATGAAGTTGGGCGGTCACTGGAAGATTGTTCAAAAGATTACCCTAGAAACACGTATGATATTCCACCTATTGAGGAGGAAGCTAGTGAAGATGGAGAAGGACCGTCAAACCGTGAAGCATACAGGAGAATGAGTCTATTGAGCTTTTTGTGGACTTTAGCTCATTTGATATGATCCCATTGACTAGAAATGACATTGACCCTTATGTGCCGGTAACCGATGATGGTGTTCCACAACAGCGTGAAGTAGAAGGAAGTGATGATTCCTCAAATCGTTCAGTGAAGATTGTAGTGATTCTGAAGAATATGACTCCGAGGACTAAAGTAACTTTATCGTTTCGATTTACTTTGCGTTTCTATTTTATATTCATTTTGGGTAACATAATTCATTGTCTTTTTTTTTTCTCTAATATTGATTTATTTGGTCACAGGACGACGTCATGCCAGCAGGGAAACGCCTTCGTGCGATTCATCAGTTCGTGCTGAGAGTAGTCCGGTAGACTAGCAGTGTCGGGTCCTTCACTTAGGGATAGGAACGAATTACCGTCCCCTACCACAGCCAGTCCAGTAGGCACCCAAAGTAGTTGTGCGTGTAAGTATCTTACCCCGTCAATCTTGATTAAATATTATGACTTTTAAATTTATTGTTCTTCATTTGTAGCGACGTCCGGAATTAAACACGTTCGAGGTAGTACGTGTGGATTGCCTTACTCAAGGCTCGCACCGAGGAAAGCTGACTATCCATATCCCTGATGGACGTACGGGTGGCGATGACAAGGCGTCCTCAATGCTCTCGAGTCATATTGGTGCGCTCGTTCGACAACATGTCCCATTTGAGACGAGTAAGTGGAAGGAGGTCCCGACGAGGTTATTTTAAGTTCATTAAATTTTAATTGTTGAAACTTTTATATGTACTAACTGTTATATATGTTAAGGATGACTTCCAACTAGATTACGACGAACCGAGGATCGCATAACTGTGACGTCTACGATGAACACAGCGTACAGGACGCACAAAAATAGAATGTTCCAGCATTACTCGGTGTTCAATTCCAAAGAAGAGGCGTTAGAACACCCGTATCCCGATATGAACAAGGAAGAATGGACTCGTGTCTGTGATTTATTCGCGAGCGAGGAATTTCAGGTTAAACATTTTTATTCGTCCTGAACATTTATTTTATTTTATTATTAATTGTGGTAACAACTGTAAATGTACAATGCAGAGGAGTGCAATCAACAAGGAGAATAGAGCTAAGCTGAAGATTGTACACACATCTGGAGCGAGGTCTTTCCAACGCGCGAGAGCGTTGTTAGTAAGTAATAAATTTACATTTTTATTATTTATTATTTAAATAAATGACTTAGGTATTTTAATATGCACGTTCTATATTTCTTTTGATGTACAGAAAAATCCAGAATCTGATGAGATTAGTCCTGCGTTGCTGTATAAAAAGACACATACTAATAAGGATGGCATGTGGACATCAGAAGATGCACGAGAAAATTTTGTAAGTTGTAACGTTAGATTTAATGATGCATTCGTATGCATTTATGTTTCATATATGCTAATTTTATCTTATTTTTTAATTTTGTAGGAAAAAATGGAGGCGTTACAGTTGCAGCACGAGTCAGAGGGAAAGTCATACACCGAAGTGGAGATTTTCGCTGAGGTGTTGGGGATGAAAGCGGGTTACGTGCGAGGTTTAGGCCGTTCAGTACGGTCTGTTGGATCATCTTCATCAGCAGCGTCGTTGATTTGTCCGGAGATTGGAGGAGGCCAGATTAGAGATTGAGGAGATGAGGGCTAGACAGATGGAATATGAAGCGCTTCTGGTCAAGCGTCAGATATGGAGCAAACGATGCGAGAGCATCTACAGATGATAGAGGAGCAGCAACGGAAGAAAGACGAAGAGCTGATGCAGATGATGGCAAGCAGCAACGGAAAAAAGACGAAGAGCATCAGAAGATGATGCAGGAACAACAAAGGAACCTAGTGGAACAACAAGAACGGAGGATGCAACTAATGGCGGAGCAGATGTGTGAGCAGCTGATGGAGCAGATCAGACAGTTGCAATCTCCGTTTGGGTAGATTTATGTATTTTCACTACTTTGTCAGTACTTATTTTATGCATTATTTACTTTTAATGACGATTACATATTTGTAGATATTTTATTATACTACGAGTATTGAATATATTTTTATTTATATTATTTGTAAATTATTTTTAAAATTTTAATTAAATTAATTCAAATATGTGGAAAACGGTTCGAACGCTAACAAAAGTCGTTCGAACGTTGTAACGTGCGCACGCTTACAAAACAAGTCCGAACCCTTACTCCGTCCGAACGATATTTCTAGCATGCACACGGTTTTTATTAGGAAACCGTTCGCATGGTAATAAAACACGTTCCAACGTGTTCTGCAGAAATTGCATCCGAACTTCATTTGTAAAAGTTCGAACGGTGTTTGAAGCTGACAAAAAATATTTCGTCATAATGAAACAACGGTGCGGACGTCTTCACAAATGCGTCCGGACATATTTACATTATCATTCGGACGTTGTTATACAACGTGCGGACGTTTATTCTGTGACAAAATGTATTTCGTCACATTGGACTAACCATTCGCATGAGCTGTCGAACGTATAGAGAGAACGTTCGCACAGCTCATGCGAACGGATGGACTATACTGGGCATGATGATTTTCAATTTCGTCAGTATGGCACAAACCGTTCGGACGTGGTTATATACCGTCCGAACGGTTTTGAGTGACAGAACACCAAAATCGTCACCTAAAACATTGGCTGACGGCTTTAGGTGACAAACCGGGTGACAACTTAGTTTTGTCACCCAAAACCTTAGCTGACGAAATTAGTACTTTGGATGACAAATTTTTTTGTCACCCAAAGTATTTTTTTCTTGTAGTGATTGAATGATACAGATACTTCAACTATCAAATCTTTAAATTTTTAATTAATTAATTGACTTTTAATATCCTCGAAATAATGTTTCAGAGATTTGCATTATCGATCATATGGTTTTGTTTATATTGTAGTAGATGTGGACTAATTTTATTTTCAAGTGCACATGGTGACATGTCCCGTTGCTTTCAGCTTACAAATTGGCTCCTCATCTTGATTAATCTAATTATGTGACAGGTCATGATATATATATGGCCAAATGTTTTTTTTTTTCAAGTTTAGTGACTATTGGGACTGTTCCAATACCGGCCCATGGAAATTATAAGAACAAATGTATGACAGGTCGATCCCTATCATAAACTGTTGTTTTTCGTTCTGTTTTTTTTTTTTTTTCGTTGTTGTCTTAATACTTTCAATTCTGAAGGTTAACTTTTGGCGACGAAAATTTGATGTCGTCCCAAAATGGGTACCCGGTCTACCTTTCAGAGACGACACAAAATTCGTGACTAAAGAACACTTTCAACACGAAATTTATGTCGTGGCCAGGAATATCGTCCATAATTTTCGGCAAGTCACCTGCAGGTGTGCGTTCTGGCTTTTTTATTCCTTTAAAATATTATTTACGCAACAATAATCGAAAACAGTAGCTAGATAGAAGTACAGTTGATGTCCAGGTATATATTCAATACCTTAAAAATATTACCTCAGGCAAAATTCACACTCCACATAATAAAATATTCTCTATCTTGAGCAAGTCAAATATTTTTGCGTGTTCCCCCCGCCCCTTTTTTTTTTTATGAATTCTCTATCTTGAGAAAATCCGGAAAAGAATACTTTTTTCTGCAAGCAAGTATGACGCAGATAGTTCAACTATCAAAGCTTTCACTTTTTAATTAATTAATTGACATGTAATTATGTCCTCAAAATTATAATGTTTCAGAGATTTGCATGCATTATTATTTTTAGAGTTTGTATCAAATAATTTTGTTTTTATAGTTATAGTTAACCCCATTAACATTCGATGTGCACTTTTTTTATTTTGTAAAAGAGCGAAGCACTAGGTTCTGGTCGGCCTGCGTAAAAAAACTCTTTCTATTTCTTTATGTATGCCAGTCTTCATACTTTGCTTTGCAGTCGAGACTCTTATTACACAACTAACTAGTTTGTTGTACCGAGTCTAAAGGCACCTGAAAAACATAGTTTAGACCTTAACAACACCTAAAAGGGATAAATAAGTGTTTTCCGATAAAAAAAAATTCAATAATTATTTTAGTACATGGTCTAAAATTGTTTAGCCTAGATATGTATAATAATAACTCAATCAACAAAATAAGTAATCACATAAAAAGTAAAATAATAAATCACATGAGAAGACAAGGATTTTATTCACAAAGTAGAAAACCTTTAAAATACCATTCAAAGGAAAAATCATTCCGGGCTAACAACCACTAGAAATTCACTAAAAATAAATCCTTACAATCATTTAGACACTCTGGATGTTTCACAACTAAAGAATGGATTAAATTATGATTTTATAGGAGAAAAACTGATAGATTTAAGTAATGAGTATCAAGAGATTTTTCTCACTCAATTGGGGGGCTCAAGGAAACTCAAGAACTGCTTCCCTGGGGTTAATGGACAACCCACCAATGAACATGAGAGATACCTTAAGTTTTTTCTTTTATAGGGCTTTGAAAAATTTGGGTTTTTTGAAATACGTAGCTTCTCGCTGGAGCATTGGTTGAGCGTAAATATATCCAATATCAAACAAATGTGAACTCTCTGTTGCTTCATTTCAAGTCTCGCTCGAGCTTGGATCAAATGTGTAGTGAGGGCAAGAGCACAACTTGCTCTTCACATTAACTAGAAATGCTTCCAAAACTCTTGAACATGTCACAAGCATAGGCGACCGATCTCTAGCCAGAAATCTGAATGAAGAGAGTATCAGCACCGGCTGCACTCTAATTGCCACTTTTACAGGTAGCCTTAACCTTCTGTTGGATGGTTGGTCCGGTGTGGCTCAATTCTAAACTGCTGAAAGTCCCTTGATGAGAGATTTTGAGGATTTATCTTACAAGAGTCCCATTATGGAACGCTAGATCTTTTGGCGGGATTAAGAAGGTAGCAAGCTAGGCCAGCCTTCTTTGCGGTTGGACCAAAGATCTCGGGATAGAGTTTGGATAGGCTGAGTCTTTAGGCCTACAAAGTTTTTGGACTGGGTTTAGAAACTTACAACACTTCCCAACCCATGCTTCCACATAGAAAATTGTGGGGTAAGAGACTGAGAGAAAACACACTTTCGTTAAGATTTTATCTTTTTTCTTAACGACAGTACTGCCACGTCAGTTTGAGGTCCACATGGCATTAAACAAAGTCATGTAAGCTGACTCATCAGCTCCAACTAAGCTAGGTCTATAGCAAACGACGTCGTCCAACATGGAAGCAGTGTCCACGTAGTTCATCCAACATGGAAGCAGCGTCCATTTTCGTCACTGTTGTGACGAGTCTTTGCATTGCCGCTATTGGGAAGATCATCTCCCTCATTGCGGCCATTGAATTCCGCCATTAAGTCCCCTTCCCACAGCCTCCTGACGGTGGCATTTCATACGAAGGGTGGTGATGAAGGTTCTTGAATTGGGCCAGTGTTGGTGATGAGAAACTCAAATGGTAAATTTAAGAACGTAGGTAAAGCCATGTCAACGTCTATATCAAATACTGAAAAATGTGGGATCAAAATTTTAAAGTTTAAAATCGAAGGACCAATCTGTAATAAGGTGCAAAATGTAAGCATTAAAATGCCAAATTCCCTTACTTTTAAAGCACAAATCACTGCAACAAGTTTCTGCTCGGTCAAACATTATCTTTTTTTACTCAATGCAAACATTGTCTCTGGGAACTTAATTTGCAAAAATAAAAAATTCTCTTGGGAAACTATCTATCCACAAGAAATAGGCATTATTCAACTGAAGTTGATTAGACTGTCCTATAAACTATCTCATACTTGATAATAAACTTCCGGAACAAGTGATCCGCTGGAGAGGGTAATAACGTTTCAGGGGAATTGACCTAATTAGTAGGTAGAAGCCGTGGATCACATGTTCATTTTTAGGGAAATTTCAAAATTATTATATATTGGAGGTTTTATGAGATTTTAAAAAACTACCTAGATTTTCAGCATTAGAAAATTACTGTTAGGGTTTAGGCCATAATTGTAAAATCACTCTCTCCACTACATTTCGTTCTAGATTTCCAACAAATTCAATGACGTGACATAAATAACTAAGCGATACAGATACCTAAATGATACTAAACAAAAGGTAGTAATGTATAGATAAACATATAAACACATAACCACAGAAAAATATATAAACAGCAAACATAAAGAATGTAGAGAACATACTAATGTGTGTGTATATATATATATAAACTTTTAAATAAGTTCAAATGAGCCGAATTGAACCTATATGAATTTTGTTTGTCAGCTTAAATTAAGCCAAGCCAAGTTTAGTTAAGTTTAGCTTGTTTTAAATTCGAGTTAGATATGATGTTAAAACTGGGCTCATTTATTAAACGATCAAAGCTTATACGAGCCAAACTCGAACTGTTCATGAATGGTTCATTTACAGCCTTATTCAATGTAAAACACTATATATTGAAATACTGTTAGATTAACATGTTGTATTTTTCTCCGAAACTTCACCATATAATTTAAATATAGTCAATTGAGGAGGATACTACTCCACTATTCTCATGACCTTTGTCGGCCAAAGGAAGAGAAACTTTTCCACTATCTGAATTCTATCATTTGGTGGATACTAGGGTGAGCGTTGAATTTCGCACGAAATAACTCTCTTTCTTCTTTTTATTTGTGACTTTTTGATTGCAAGTGTGTGCAAATTTATTTTTGCAATATAACATTACAACATGCTATAAGTAACTGAAGACTTTGAATTCAATATTTATTGCAAGAAGTGAACATTATTTCGAGATATTAGCAGTCAATTAATTAATTAGAAAGTCGACGCTTTGATAGTTTTTGTATGATCTGTATCATAATTGAACTATGATAGTTGAATTGAAAACAAATAAGTGATAGTGATTTTCAATATTATCCAGATTTTCTAAAAATCTTCACGATCTTCTTAATTTTCTCGATCGACTAGAATGACATAAATAAAATTTCTAAAAGAAAAACATTAAAATAGCAGAAACGAGCAACATGTGACTTGCCCAAGACAGTATTTTATTATGTGTAGTACAGCTATAGGTAACAACGTCCACATTGTCCATCTCCTTTTTCCTTTTTCTTTTTCTTTTTTTATGTTTACCATAACATAATATATATATGAAAATAAAATAAAAGCACGAAGGCGCGAAATGTGAGAGCTTGCCAAAGACGTCCCACTTCTAAGGTTAATTAATTAAGATTTAATTATTAATATAGTACTTGAGGAATTCATTTTTAACAAATCATTTCCTAGGATATAATTTTAAATGGACCGGTTTATGTGATCTGTTTTTTATATATATAGGTTTCCCAGGTTAAATACTTCCCAGGTTTCCCAGACTAGCAGGCCACAGCGTAGTTTCACATAACTCCGAGCCTCCGAGGTTGAGATAGGATACAACGTCTAGCATGGCCGGTTTCCAATATTACTTGCTCTGCTTCCTTCTGTGTTTGCTCTCGACCTTATTATTGAAATACGTCTTCGGCAAGCGTACCAAGTCAGGGACTCATCTCACCTTCCCCCGATCCCACCAGCCCTCCCACTAATCGGTCACCTCCACCTCCTCGGGCCACACTTCCACATATCTTTGCAAAGCCTCTCCGCCAAGTATGGTCCACTTTTCCGTCTCCACCTTGGAGCTTCTCGGTGGATCGTCGTTTCATCGCCTGCTATGGCGACAGAAATATTCAAAATCCAGGATCTCGCTTTCGCGGACCATGCGAAAACTAGGTTCGTCCGCCGAAGAAACGCCGTACAAAAAATATGGGTTGTTTTCCACCCCGTATGGTGATTATTTCCGGTTTGTCAGGAAGGTATTGATGACCGAACTGCTTTCTCCCAGGCAGATTGAACGCTCACGGGCTGTTCGAGAGGAAGAACTGATCCGATTTTTGCACAGTTTGGTTGAGTGTGCTGAGAAGAAAGAGCTTGTTGATGTGGGTGCAGAGCTCATGAAGCTCACAAGTAACGCTCTTAGCAGGCTAGTCGTGAGCGCAAGGTGTTCAGACAAAGGTGATGAAGCTGAAGGGATTCGGGAGCTGGTGAAAGAAACCTTTGAGGTAGGTTCAAGGATGATTCTTGGGGATGTGTTCGGGCCGCTGGGAAAATTGGTTTCCCTGCTGTATACGAAGCAGAACAGGAATTTGCACTTAAAGTTTGATGCGTTTTTGGAAAGGATGCTGAAGGATCATGAAGATCAGAACAAGAAGATACAGCATGAAGATTTAACGGATATGTTATTGAAGCTGCATAAAGATGATAAGGCTGATGTCGAGATGACCAGATCCCATCTCAAGGCTTTAATGGTGGTAAAGTTTCTGCCTCTTAGCTTTAAATCACCGATCATTAATTTTTCCATTTTTTGTTTTGTTTGGTTCTTTGAAAGATGATGCTGATTGCTGATAAAGCACAATTTCAACTATTTTCAAAAACATAATATTAACGTTTGGTTTTATGAAAGCAGACTCGTGTACAAGAAAAAGAAAAGGTTAAAGACTTGCCCAATGCTTAGAATACCTTAAGGTCTACTTGTAATGAGATCATATTTAAACTCTTAGTCTTTCTCTCATTGACTCGAATGTTGTAGGATCTTTTTATTGGAGGCTTTGGCACCACATCAGAGACCATATTATGGACAATTGCTGAGCTTATCAACCATCCAAATGCATTCAACAAGCTCAGACAAGAGATAAAGTCAGTTGTTGGTAGTTCTAGACTGGTGGAGGAATCAGACGTCGCAGGTCTCCCATACTTGCAAGCAGTTGTAAAAGAAGGATTAAGACTATATCCGCCGCTACCTGTAACCACAAGGTCAGCCCGCCAAGATTGTAAGATACAAGGTTTCGATATACCCAAAGCGTCCATGATGTCAATCAATCTGTACGCGATAATGAGAGATCCAGAGTCATGGTTAAATCCGAATGAGTTCTGGCCAGAAAGGTTCCTAGTTTCTACAAAATTAGAGGAAGAAGCTGTGGGAGAAAATTTAAATTTACTTACTTTTGGGGCGGGGAGGAGAGCATGCCCCGGTGCAAAGTTGGCGTTGACTATACTATATAGGACAGTTGCAGCCATGGTTCAATGCTTTGATTGGAAGGTTGGCGGAGATGGAGAAGCTAAGGTTAATATGGAAAGTGAAAAAGGCTCTTTTCTACACATGGCTCATCCACTTATATGCCTTCCAGTTGTTCACTTCAACCCATTTGCTTCTTCGATATAGCTGATCACTCATCTGATCATGGTGTTGTGTTCACTCACATATCGTTTTCCCGCTTATAAATTAATAAGCACATATATATGTGGGTACCTAGACATTGGGGGTCATGTTTACAAATTATGCGTACACGCGGCCTTTAGGCGCTGTTGTATGCTTGCTTTGTTCCGTTTGTACCATACATGAAGCTTTCGATTATGCACTCTGTTAGTGTTAATTTGTATTTTGGCAAGATATGTGTCAAATTGTTTTTTAAATGTGAGTTGTATTTTTCTATCAATGATCTTGGATATATTTTTGTTTAAAGCGTTCAAAAGGAATATTGTTGAAGTTATCCATCAAGAAGATAACGTTGAAGAAGCTTTCAAATTTGAAAAGATGAAGATAAAGATAAATTCAAGGAGCTGGACCCATACCAAAAAGAGTTATGAGTTATCTCCGGATTGAAGACTCGCTCACCTGCCACTTGCCTCTTGGCTTGAGCTAAGGCTGGGAAATTCTTACAGAGAATTTTTGCTTGCCTACAGCTCACCTCTTGGCTTGAGCAAAGACAGCGAGAATCATGATACAGATTCATTTCACCCACCTGCTTGACACAGGCGTGGTCAGCACCAAAGGTTGTGATTGAAATTAAATTTTAGAATGATTTATGAAGAGTCTTATTCGAGTTATGATTTGTTGGAAAGCTCTACAAGTCTAGTTTCCAACGGATCAAACGGCGTAAAATTTGGAGTTCTCTAGACAAATTTATTGTAAAATTACTCCAAGGAAGTTAGGCTGGCAGCTAGTTACGAGGTTAGCGAATTTTGGACGATTTTGCTATTTTTTGCTTGTTCTATTGAATTTTCACTAAGTCTTTTCATTTTCCTTAGAGTCTTTTCTATTTTCTAAGTCTTAATTAAAATTTTGGAAGTTGTATTTGTCATTTACTTATGCTTGGAGGGTTGTTCCAAGCTTTGCTATTTAAACCCTTCTCTAGTAGTGGAAAAATACAGATTTTGAGTTTTTACAACATGAGCCTTAGGCTTCTTTGGAGAAGGATTTCTTCTCCAAACTCTTATCTTTCGTAGATTATGATAGGTGGAGTTCTTACTCTTATCCCGTGTTGGATTACATTGGGTGATGATTTCTTGATTTCTGTATCCCTTTGTTATACTTGGGTGATGAGCTTATCTATCGAGTGTGTGAGTTAGAGTGTGTTCCCAAGTGTTTCCTTATATTCACACTCTCACAAACATCCCGAGCTATCCAAACACTATCCCGACCTTCCAAAAATATCTCAAAGTCTCATTACTATCCTGAGGTTCCTATTATTCCCAAGGTGTCCATTCTTCCGAAACATTCCAACCAGCCCGAGGTGCTCACGAGGTGTCCCGTGCTTTCTCCGGTTAACCCGTATCAAGTAGTATCAGATCTTTTTGGTTGTCTTGGCAGGTTGTCGTCATAGTGGGCCAAATGTTGACTCTCCTCCAGCTCGTGAAAGAGATCTCCATGAAGATTTTGAACTGATCGATATTTATTGTAAGAAGTGAAAATTATGTGATTATTGTTCTAATTAGTCGTTAATTGTTGCACTCAATGGGCACCATATTCAGGCTAAAGGGCAAAGTGACAATTATTACTGAACGTTTAGCGTGTCAATTCTACTCTGCCGAAAGCTCTTAAACTTGTTCCATAAAAATATGATATTCTGAGGATTTTTCGAATGGTGCTGATTTTTTTCTTTTTACGCAGTATTCTTTGTTTTGCTTTTCAAACTTTCATCGCTAGTTTAAGTGCAGACCCCCTTTAGGCAATCATAAACTTCTCGTTTATCCGGCTGGGTCTTTTAGCGTAATTAAAGGGGAGGCAAGTTCGTCACACGTCACTTCGAGATTGGACCAAACATCTCGGTCCATATTCGGGGGGGTCGGATTTATGCACCCCAATTTTTGGACTGCGCGCGTTGGAGCTAAGTAGCTTACAATCCATCCTGGATTAACTCAGCCCACGCCACAGTTTTAACCTCCAGTGGCGAAATTTTTTGTCGCGAAAAATAACCATTTCATAGCTAAAAGTCTTTAGTGACGAAAAATTTCCGTTGCCAAAATGCCGTCGCTGAAAGTCATCAGCAACGAAAATTTAAAATCATCGCTATGGATATCCATTTGAACAAGCAAAGGTGTTTGAACAAGAATATTTCGTCGCAAATCTGTAAAATTTGATAGTCATCATTGGTTGTTTGAACAGATTTGCTTGTTCAAACAATAAATTTCATTCGAACTTGAATGTTTCCTTATTTTGTTTGAAGGTGAATGTTTTTATGATTTCTTGAGAAATTACTTTATTCATTTAAAATTGCTATTTCGAAGTTTATTGTTTTAGTTGTATTTTAAATAAGGCTACAAGAAAATGCATAATTTCATGAGTAATAATATGAAATGAAATATATTGAATAGCCATTATTCAAAATACAAGGAGAAAATAAGAAAATCTTGTTCAATTAGCACAACAAACAAATTTAATAAATATAAAAGAGAAACAAGTATTTGCTGGCAATTATTTCATCTGTTTTCTTGGCTTTTCTCCTCTGTTTCTTTTATCTTTTCAGCAATTCCTTTGCAAAAGACCAAAATATTCGCATAATCAAGACATTCTTCCAGAAAGAATTTATAACTATGAAAAAATAAAATAAAAACAAACACAAATTCAGAGTAAATAAATATGATAAAATCAAACAAACAAACACAAATTCAAAGAAAGTAAATACCAAATTTCTTTGTCTAGAGTTCATTTTGTTCTGCAACAACTACACTCTAAATGGTAATTTCTTTTAGTTGCATCAGAAATTGCACAAAAAATAACCATGTCATATGGGTGCAAATGTTCCACCTTATTGTTGTTATCAAATTATCATCATCTTTAATTTGAATATCCTAAATCTAGTCATCCATCTGGGCAGAGAAAATTGCTTATAGAATTTGCATCCTTTCATAATATTCCATTTCGACAAAACAGTGTATTATTCATGTACCAACATGATAACTACTGGGTTTTGGCTCTTTTACTCACCTACTAAAGTTTTGTTGGTTGTTTCATTGCCTAATAATGAACAATTCCTATCTATGATACAAATGATATAATTCTTTCTTTCCAGCTAAGAAATTTGAAGAATCAGAAAGAGGAAATTTACCAAGAGGAAAACTGCAGCGATGTCATCTATAGGCAAGTTAGTTTCACCAAACCTGTGGTCAATAGACAACATCTGGACTACATCTAATGAGTTTAAAATCTCACTTTCAACTAAAAGCAATATTTGGCTTATCTGAGTAATATTCATATGGTAGGAAGTCTAAAATCCTCCAAGATCCCAAGAACAGTTTCCATAAAACAATTATACCAACACAGAGAGACATAGAAGACGCATCGCCTTGAAACTGAAATAATCATTGTGATATGGGTCATAACTGTCCTGCAATTTCCACACACAAGCTTTGCAAACGAAAGCCAAATCTTTGCAAACGAAAACCAAAAGCCCTTTGTCTAACAGAGGGAAAAAACTTTCAAAAACTCCTACAAAAATCTACCAAAATCAGCAAAAAAAAAAAAATCTCAACCAAATATCCAAAATCTACAAATCCCAATCAAGTTCATTGAACTGCTTTGGTTTCAGAACTTCAAACATAAAATGATGTTTGGTTACCTTTAAAGGCATGAATGAATACTCCCTAAATGTCGAACTTAAATAAGAGAAAAGCAAAACTAACAACAAAAAAGAGCATCGTCCTGAGGTAAACTAAACATACAGATTATGTACAATTTGACTAGATAACAATTACCAAATTTTCAATCTTTCTAGACCCTAAACCAATCTACACCAACAACAATATAAAACAAATCAAACACAAAATCAAACACAAAATCAAACAAAAACTATAAAACAAAATCAAACAGAAAAAAATGCTTACCGTTAATCATACTACAGCAACTCAAATCCCTAAATCTTGGCTAGAAGATCGGAACCTAACAGAAAACAAAATCAAACAAAAAAATGTTAGTAAATCAAACCTAATCGAGACAAAAGCAGCAAGCTCATGAGAGGCCATAGAGAGAGAGAGACAGAACCAGCATGACTGAGAGAGACAGTTGAGATTTCGAGGGAGAGGGAGTGAGAGAGACAGAGAGATTTCGAGAGAGAGGGAGCTTGAGGGAGATCTAGAGCTTCGACGTAGACTGGAGCTTCGACAAGAGGAGGGGCTGGAGATTTTGATGAAGAAGGGAGGGGCTGTCAACGGAGAGGGCAGCGATCGGAGGGCAAAAGCTTCTTCGACGAAGAAGGGGCTGGAGACTTCGAGATTTTTTAAGAAGGGGGAAGGGGGAGCGGGGGAGTCAAAAGGGCATTTAGCGTTCAATGAATTTTTCCCCCACTTGGAACCACATTTTTATTGTTCGAACGAGATGATTTGGGTGACGAAACTACTTTCGTCCTAAAGATTTATTTAGTGACGAATTAGAAATTTTCGTCACTAATATGTGTTCGAACAAGATATTGTCGTTCGAACCATTAAGCAACCATGTGTTTGGACCACATTTTGCTTGTTTGAACAAGATTCTTTTAGTGACGAAAATATTTTCGTCTCTAAAGACTTATTTAGTGACGATTTAACAATTTTCGTCACTAATACTTGTTCGAACGACATTTTACTTGTTTGAACGAGATGGATTACTCTTTAGCAACGAACTCCTAATTTCGTCGAAGAAGATGTATTTTTAGCGACGAAATTGGTTTCGCCACTGAAAATAAAGAGCAAATTTGTTGTCGTGACGCTTCTACATAAAAAATTCTGGTTGCAGAAAGTCAACGAAATCAATTCGTGCATGGCACGTCAAGCAAGGACTTTGTCAATACTGGGCTGGCAGCATCAGATATGGCCAAATGATGATTTAATTTGCATATCCGCATGCTTCGTTGATCTGCAAGCAAAGTGTGGACGGTGGAATGAAATTTGGTGGTTAAGAGGAATCGACATAATTATTATATAGAAGCCATGGATCACCTGCCCATTTTGTTATATTATCTCCACATCCTATTGATAATTATGCATATTGGTCATTAATTTAGCACTGCTTGGCTGTATTATATTATCTCGAAGACATGTGGAGGTGGTCTTCCGTACCTTTCAAGATCGGGACCTGGTCGTTCGCCCACTGCATCGACCCGAGCCGACACATGAGCGTGTCTAACTAGAAGGGATGAGCTAATGTTGATGGAGGCCCAAGGAGTGACTATGGATCTGCTTGTCTACGTTTTTAATTCACACCTGAAGCGGTGACACCTTCCACACCAGGGCTCCCGACACAGTTCCTCCATTTTATTATGTCCTGGAGGGAATAGATCATGAGACAAAGGGATCCCTCTCAGTTCGATCTGCTGGGTGACTTTGAGCCTTCCATGGCTCAGCTTAGGCGGAAACAGGGCAGCCTGTTGCTCCCAGACGTTGGGTCCCAGTGCTGGAGAGGCTCAGCCGTCATAAGAGCCCTCGTTAGTGCCCACGATCAGGGAGAGCTACACTCAGGGGCGTAGATAGAGCAATTAACTTGGCAGACGCCGTGGATCACATGTCCATTTTATTAGGGAAATTTAAAACTTATTGTCTAAATTTTTATGAGATTTTGAAAAACTGTCTAGGTTTCTAGTATTGACAAATCACTATTTGAGTTTAGGCCATACTTGCAAAATCATTCACTCCGCCATATTTCGATCAAAATTTCCAACGATTTTGATGATGTGCCAAGTCATGTGTCAAAAATATGGTCACGTGACATGCACATGTCTTAAAAACAAATAAAGTTATAATTATACTTGACTCTCTCAAAGAGTAGATGATACAATGAAAATTCAATGTCACAAGCTCACATAGAAATAAGGCTTGAAGCTGATTGATTAGTGTGATGCTTTGTAAATTGTGAAGTCTTAGAGATGATATATATGCACGAAAACTGTAAAGTTCGGCAAGCTTAGAAACATGTCCAAAATTTTTCTTTTAAAGACCCAAATTGAAGTTGAGTTGTTTCTTATCATTGTCAGAAAGTATAACTACCAGTCGACCGGGAAATTTATGCTGGTAGATCCGGTACTAGTTACTGCTGACTCCGTAATGGGATTTTCAAAATTAAAAATTCAAAAATACTCCTAACAAGAAACTACGGGTCGATCAAAAACCTATGCTGGTGGATTCGATACTTGTGATCATTGTCAGTGTAACATATTCTTAAATTAGATACCCGAATTTTTTTTGAAAGTTGTACTGATCAACCAAACTTGAATCCAGTAATGAATTTGCTTAAAATAGAGTCTTCAAAAATTTGGTCTCATCATGATTGCATTCGGCAAGATGAACAGAAGCAACCGGTCTACTTACTGTTGAAATAGAGACGATATAAAAATTTGACCCCTTACAGTTGAATCTGTTGCGCAACTAGAAGTCCATTCAATAGGCCAAAATTATAAAATTTTAGACTACTATTTTTGAGAAAAACACATGGAAAATATTTTTAAAGCACATAGAGTTTATCAAAAGTATTTTGGCTTTAGAAGAGAGTTTCAAATGTAATTTTTCTCTGTGAGTGTGTGATCACATGTTTTAAAGTAGTGAGCTATAGACGAACAAATTTTTACCCTAAGGTTGTCAAGCCTTGAACTCTTTGCTCTTCAATCTGTGACTTGGCTCTTGACCATTTGTCTCTTTTTTCTTGAAGATGCCCATTTTGTAATCTTAATGAATTTATTGCAATTATCAAAATTTTCATTGTGAACTAAAATCAATGCACAACACTTTCTTATTGGAACATGTGTTTGCTACGTCAGTAGGACAAGAAATAATTGATCTTTTTCATTTATTTATATTTTTAAGAAGAAATTCTACTTTCAATTCAATTTTTGATTTACACTTTAAACTATTAAATTTGACACATTCCACCTTAAACTATCGATTGGTTTATTCTTTACACCACAATATTATAATTTAAGTACTGTCAAGATCATGCACGTGTCTTTTTTTTCTTTTTATTGGTGTCAAGGGTAAAAGCTTAAGTTGGGCCACAAATTCCAAACTAATTAATATTTAGAACTGTTCATTGCAAAATGAGTTATAAGGTGCAAAATGTAGTTTTCCGTTTTTTTCATTTACTCACCTCTTTCGGAACTTTTTTTTTGTTAGAATTACCTTTCTGGTGATTGCATACTGAGTTGTACCTCTTAATTGGCAGGACAAAGTTTTTTCTCTTGTTACCAGGCGCTAGGCCCATCTTTTTGTACAGTTTGTGGGGAATTAATACATCACCAGTTACCCCAAAGAAAAAAAAAAAACTCTTGCAGAACTTCCTTTCCAAATATAGAAACACCAATTATTTACCTATATTACCTTATACTAAATAGCCACGTGGCGGCTCTTATAAGTCCATAATTTCTTCTGATCTTTTGATCTACTCGAGAGCGTTTGAAAATTTGGAGTGGAATAAATTAAATGTGGTGGTTCAGAGGACTAACTGACCTAATTATTATATGGAAGCCATGGATCAGATGCCCATTTTATTATATTATCTCGACGTCATCCTATTGATAATTATGCGTCGTAACTCCCACAAAAATAAAGAAAAGTTTTAAATTGTCCATAACGGTCATTAATTTAGTACCACTTGGCTGTATGATTCTTCGTATAGTTTGCTATATATAGCCTGAGCACTAGATCTGGGAAGCGCCAAGTAACAAGTCCAGGTCTTTATAGCTCCTCGACCCAGTTGAGCATAAGCACGCTGTTTTGTGAGAAAGATGAATCCTGCTTCTTCAACAGCCTCCTACAAAAGGTTACTAGGTTACTACTTCCAAGCCCAAGCAATATCACTACAAAAAAATTGACTTTTAGTGACAAAAATTTTGTCACTAAAAGTCAAAATTTCGTCACTAAAAGTATTAGTGACAAATTTTTTCGTCACGAGCTCCGTTAGCGAAAGAGCGTCACGAAATGTATTTTGTGACGAAACCCGAATTTCATCACGAAAAATTTTTAGTGATGGAAAATTTTCATCATTAAATATAATGATCGATCAGTAATTTTTGCCGATCGGTCGGTTAAAACGAAGTGATGGATAGGTTGGAACAGCGATCGATCGGTATTTGTTTGCAATGATCGAATGGTTACCAATACCGATCGATCGTAATATATAAAATGATCATATGGTATGTATTAAGGATGGATCGGATATGTATTGTAATTGATCGACACATTTAACCGATTGCATGGTAAGAAATAGCGATCGATTGTTTCAGTAACGACGATTGGACATTTTATATAAGCGATCGATCACTAAGTTTCACGATCGATCGTTATAATTGGATAATCGATCGTCTATTTCTCACCAATCGGTCGCTTATAGTACCGATGATCGCTTGCACTAGGCGATCGATCGTTTATTTTACTGATCGATTAGTAATTTTGACTTTTTAATATTAGCGATCAATTGGTGATACCACAATCAGTTTTTTTTTTAAACAATAATAATAAAAAATATTATATAACACATACTATTATAATAACAATACAATACTCACATTAATAAACATCAATAATAACAAATAGTGATCCGTAATTAAATGGAAAATAATATCGTAATAATACATAATCACAAAGCTATTACAACATACATGCATCTACCTTTTTGAACCCCCAAACTGGCTGAATAGTCGCTTTGACATGTCGCTCATTTTCTTCTCCATTACAGAGGACATTTTCTTCTCCAGCTCCTTCGATATTTCTGCTTGTAAGCGCTCTTGCTCCTTTCGCATGCGCTCTTGTTCCTGTTGCATGCGCTCCTCGCGCTCCACTCACATGCGCTCTTGCTCCCTTTTCATGAGCTCCTCCTGCTCCAACCGGATGTGCTCCTGCTCCACCCGCTGCTCCTCACGGTGGTCCCTCAGCGTGGCCTCTTAGCTTGCTTCTTCGCAAATTCTTGCAAGTCTTTTTCTCTAGCACTCTCATCGTTTCTATCTCATCCCTTGCCTTTGCTAACTGGTGCTGTAAATTAAAAGACTGTGTAGTTAAATTTGATGAAGGTGGAGGCTTAACCGCGCGTCCTAATCCCTGAACATATCCCGACTTCTTGCCCAATATCTCGGAGTATACTTCAATTTCGGTGTAAGTCTTCCTTTCTAAATCACACTGGCGCTGGAAGGCATCCATCCGTTCCTGATCCGGGCCGGGAATGTCATATGCATTTCTACACGACAACTTCTACACTACTCACCATGTAGGTCCATACCAATTATCAGCTAGATAAAACACTTGACTTGCTTAATTTTCCAAAACAAATGGATCTTCTAAGTACCACAGTCGGGAAGTGTTTATGCTCTTAAATTTCTCGTCGATACGAATTCCACGGTATCTCCAACGTCCCACCAATCACACTTAAACAAATATACTGTATTTCCCGCAAGTATTGCATGGCATAAATGTCTACAAGTCTCCCGTAAAATTCTATTGGATTTCCCTATGTGATCCCGGTACTACAATACCACTGTTCTGAGTTCTCCGTCGTTCTTCCTGTTGTACTGTATGATATCTACATCCGTTCACAACACATGTAGAATAACGCATCACTCGTGTATCAGGCCCATGTGCCAATGAATACAATTCATCGATCGATGTACATAGATTTTGAGAACGTAATGTTTGAACCTACAATAATATATTAGAAGGTTATTAAAAACAAAACACGATATTAATTTGAATTATTTGTCAGTAACACTTACTCGCCCTAAGAACCAATCCGAAAATTGTTCCTCATGCGTACGACAAATGTCACCAACTCCTTGCGCGTGAAGTTCTTCCATGTGTTCACTGTAACGATAAGGTTAATCAACGACTGTATATTATAGAAAACCTATGAAATTTTATTTTACTTACTCTAAGTAGTTGCTGATGCCTTTGCAATTGTTCAGCACAAACCACCGAGCTTTCTTGAACTCTGTTCGGTCTATGTCATGTCCTTTTGCAGCCCCTATCAATCTAATTCTCTAAGTGAACACATCCAATAACCTTTACTGTACCTCCATTTCGCCGTCAGAATCATAGTTTCGATCTCTGCAATTAAACACTGTTTCGACCCCTCAGAGGTATTGGGAACAAAATGTCGAACACTCATTCTCAATATACGCTTCTGCAATCGACCCTTCGGGACGAGACTTATTTTTCACATACCGTTTCGAGACACCCATCAACTGTTCAATTGGATACATCCATTTGTATTGTATTGGTCCAACAAGCATTGCTTTGCTCGGTAAGTGGACCGCCAAATGCATCATCACTGTAAAAAAAAGGGTGGAAAAATCATTTCCAACTTGCATAAAATTATCCCGATATCTTCTGACATCCTCTGCAATACATAAATCTTCAACGTACGTGAACACAACTCTCGAAAAAATAAACATAATTCGGTCACTGCACCACCCACGTCTTCCTTCAACAACCCTCAGATCATCACTAGAAGAACCATCTACAAGAACACATGACAATCATGATTTTTCATTCCAGACACCTTCAACTCATCTAGATTCACACAACGTGAAATCTCAGCAACATAACCATCGGGGAACCTCACATCTTTTAACCACTCACAGGCCCTCCTTCGCTCTTCCCGAGTTAAAGTATACGCCGCTTGAGGCATCAATTCAACCCAACCATCATTCACTAAGTGCAAGTCTTTTTTGGCCCCCATTTAGCTAAATCTCTACGTGAACCCGCAGAATCTTTGGTCTTGAACTCAATATTCATCACCGTTTTGATCACCTTGTCAGATATGTTCTTCTCGATGTGCATCACGTCCAAGTTATGCCGTAACCCTAATGTACTCCAATATGACAGTTGGAAAAAGATGCTTTTCTTCGTCCAATTCAAATGTTTCGATGATTGTTTCTTTTTCCCCTATTCTTTCCCTGACGCTTTACCAAAGATAGTCTCCCGACATGCGTCAATTGTTCCAATATGTCCTCACCAGTTAACTCCCTAGTTGGAAGTCTATGTTCTTATTTCCCATCGAACGTATCCACATCACATCTCCATGCATGCCCCGGTGTCAAGTATCTCCTATGACCATATAACACTGTAATAGCCCGGACTATCAAGACCTCAAGCGTTGTCTTATAGTAATGGACGCCGCTATTAAACTGAGGTTACAGCCAGTGGGAGGATCATTAAAGCAATAGGATTCTAAGAAATAAACATCATCAAGACTCTTTATTCCAAAAAGAGTATCAATTCTGCTTTCTATGTACATCTACAAAACATGGCAGAATAACTACTAAATTAAGTACAATCTACATAGGTCTTTATCTTATTCTCTTCTACTCTTCATCTTCATCATCGCTAGAAAATAATCAGGATGCTCTCAACGATGATGTCTAGGTTCTCAGTGACCCAGACCCAACTACCAGTTTAGTATCAAGACCTTATGAGTCAAAGTCCAATTAAATTCTCCCAGGTACATTTTGAACATCTGCTAAAAGAATTTAACAAACAATGGTGAGTCCAAATGACACAATAAAGCGAGTGGTTAGACAGACAGTAGATACAAGAACAAGACATTAAAGAAAACTCGTTCATCAATAAAATCTCAAAGAAGAAGAAGTAAATGAAAAGACTCAATTTCTTAAAAATGATCTTTTCCTTTTTCCATTCTCAATCACCACTACTCTCACTCCCAAAGTGAATCACTTGGCCAGAGTGACGGGTTACAAGTAACCTTCGTATCTTTGCAACAGTACTCCTAGAGTACAATATAGCCTCAAACTCCCAGAGTGAGTTATCCTAACAAAGAATCTTTCCGCGTACGACAGAAAGGCCAGAATGTCACAACAAGTGAACACATCCTCTTGTGCAAAATACTGTCACGTCTTCACAGTATATTAAGTATGCATGTCTCATGTCAACGCCCATACATATCATTCATGATATGCAACATCTTAACCACACTTGAACATCAACAATATTCTTTCCAACGTACAAGTTAAGTATGCATGTCTCATATCAATGCCCATACATCTCATTTATGATATGCAACACCTTAACTCATTTCCATCATCACAACATTATAAAACATTTCTCAAAGAAAAATGTTGAAGGCAAAAACAACACTTTGATTTCTCGGTTAAAAACTGGCTTAATCACCACGTAGAAAATACTAATTTTGACATGAAAAGTATTTAAATCAGAAGGAAAGAAATATGTTCAAGCTTTGAAAAACAACTTTTGGAAGAAATTTTGAAAAGAAACGGATCAAAGTTGAAAAACAACTTGAAAACGAATTGAACTTTGAAAATGATACTTTTTCAAAGGACGAGCTTGTTCTTTGTCAAGAAGACGAAGAACATGAGGAACATTAAGAACAATAGGAAAAATAGAAAAATACAAATAACATCAAGAGATGCTAGAATAATAAAGACAAGAGATTCACAATAATCATCTTGAAAACTTGAATCGAAATCAAAGATAACCAACTAAACTTTACCTCTAAGTGTGCTTGATCTTTGCTAAACTTTTTCCTCCTCTTTCTACCACTTCACTTCATTCTTGCTCTCAAGATTTAACTAATAAAAATTCAGATTGAATGGTGTACACTTCAAAGTTTGAAATCCGCCCCTATTTATAGGAAAACACAGCCGGTTGCATTCCAACACGTGTCCGGCCTAGCTAGGCTAGCTTTGGTGAGTCACTAGGCTACATTTCTCTCCTCTTGACACCTAACAACCAATAGTGGCTGCAAGGAAAGGCTATGGCCGAAATTTTCATTATAGCTTGGGTGAGTCGCTACCTAGGTCCACCGGTGGTCGACACCTCGAGCTACCTAGGTCCTAGCCTTTTTGGTCGTGCTTTTTGCATCGATTTGCCGTGCTTCTAGCTTTTATTTGTCGTGCTATCTAGCCCTCATAGGTGTCACTCTCTAGGGTATCCAAAATTTCCTTTCTTAATGGCTAAGTTTTGTTAATCGTTTCACTAATCTTCTGATAATCGCAAATCAACCTAGTTGCTCCCGAGAAATCAACCTACTTGCCTCTGAAAAATAAAAAGTTTCCAAATTTGAACCATAAACTTGCGGATGAAATCCTAACATATTGAAAGAATAAAAATTGTGACGAGACAAACGTCCTGCTTGCTTAAAAAATTAAATTGATCCAATATGAGCTCCTCAACATTCTGAACAATAACCTAGTTGCACACGAACTCGAATTCTCATTTCATCATGTCCTAGTCAAGGTTTTGAGATAAAAATGACCTACTAGCTTAAAAATTTAAATTGATCCAATGCATACTCCTCAATCTCTTGAAAATAACTCAGTTGCATGTGAACTCCAATTCTCACTAAATCATGTCCTAATCAAGGTTTTCAAACTTAGTATCTCAAGTACTAAATACTCTCTCTTAGTCACTAAATATACCTTAATCTCACTAATAATTACAAACAAGAGAGCATAAACAATATGCATGTGATGTTTGAAAAGCTCGGGGTATGACATACTCCCCCACTTAGAAATAATTCCGTCCTCGGAATTGAAACATAACACAAGAGACGTACCAGTTAGTCAAACAAGTGAGGATACTTGTCACTCATGTCTGCCTCTAACTCCCATGAAGCTTCAGTGATATCATGACTCTGCCATAACACTTTCACTAAAGGAATCTTCCTGTTATGCAGCTCTTGATCCTTTCTATCTAATATCGCCACAGGTTGCTCCTGATAGGTTAAGTTCTTTGCTAGTTGTAAAGGCATATAATATATCACATGGGAAGGATTTGGAACATATTTTCTCAACATAGAAATATGAAAGGTATCATGTATTCCTTCCTAATTCTGGTGTAAGTTTAATTGATAAGCTGCTACCCCTACCTTTCGTAAAATCTCAAATGGTCCAACATATCGGGGACTCAACTTTCCTTTCTTCCCAAATCTCTTAACTCCTTTCATAGGAATCACCTTCAAGAATACTTTATCCTCTTTTTCAAATTCTAACAGTCGTCTATCATTTGTCAGTATAACTCTTCTGTCTACTTTGAGCTACCTTCAACCTTTCTTTGATCAGTTCTATCTATTCACAAGTCTTTTGTACAATTTCAGATCCTATTATCCACAATACAATCTGCACTTAATCTCCATAATTCTTCTAAATCTTCCAATGAACCATTACATCAGAATTTATCTAAAACCTCCCGAAAAATCCTATTCATTAAATCAATAAAAGGTTTTTGATGCAATAATCAATCCTAATCACATCAATAAGGATTCATAATAGCATTATCTAGCGCAAAATACCTTCTTAGATGTGTTTCTTTCCTAACTCCAAAGATCATACCCTCCAATAAATTCGTTCATTCCTTGCTCATGCACTATTTTATCTTTTAGGAACCTCAATGACAAGTACAGATCAAATCTATAGCCTAATCAAACCTCAATGATGGATCAAATCTATCGTAGCAATCAAACCTCAATGATACCATGGATCAAATCTATCAAACGTCAATGATACCACTGATCAAATCTATCGTAGCTTAATCAAACCTCAAAGACAATAACTTCATCGCCTCATATTTTCAGATCTAAGATCCAAACGTAACAATATCAATCCCAAAACTAATCAGAATTTATTATCCTCAAAACAACCTCAAAAGTTTTAATTTCCTAAACCTCAATGGAATCAAGATCAAGAACTACATTTAAATCAGATTTAAGCCTAATCCTCTGACTTTGATTTAACATTAGGACCTAATAATCTTCAATCATAGTCTTTTATGAATTATAACCATTCCTCGGTCTCATATTCAACATACTTCATATCCTAAAAGGGCATCTATCCTCGAAATTAACCTGCAACGAATCTCTTGTCATATAGCCTATGAGACTAAGAATCTTAAAATGCATTAACTAGCCTTGGCCAATTGATCATCGCCTATATGTTACTAAGGTCCACCAATCCGTTCCAAGGATCACATCAAAATTTCTCATATCCAAGATAATCAAATCTATTGATAATCTTTGTCCTTCTATCTCTATTGGACAATTCTTAATCTTCCTTGTACATATACTACTTATTTCCAATAGATGTTACCATATCAAGTCTAACAAATAAAGGTTCTATCAATAACACAAGTCTATTGACACAATTATGCGAAATAAAGGAATGCATAGCACCTATATCATTTACTACTCAACAAGAGAGGGAAAAATACCTGTCATCACGTTCTCATCCTGCTATGCTTCTTCCATAGATAAAGCAAACACCCTAGCTGGTCCAATTCTCCTCTGTTGACTACCAGAGTTTCCTCTCTGTTGATTACTAGGGTTAGTAACTTGATTACTATGCACATTTTGAGAGAGTCCTTACCTCAGCTGACAATCTCGAGCATAATGACATAACTTTCCATAAGAAAAACAAGTTATCTTTGCAGCACTAAGGACTATTTCTTCTATTCCCTTGTCCGTTGCCTCTAATTCCAAAATTACCTCCTCTATGCTCTGGTGACTATCTTTGGGAATTATTTCCTTGGAAAGATCGTTTCTTACTCTGCTCATTAAGAACAGGACTATCCTGCAACACATGTTCCATAATCGAGGCTTTATCCATTAGAAGTTGAAAATTCTCAAACTTATGGCAACAAACTCTATCCTTAACACAAGACTGCAATCCTCTCTCAAACTTACGAGATTTCTTACCCTCATCAGGAATCAAATATAAAGCCAATTGAGATAATTCTATGAACTTTGCAGCATATTCAGCTACTGACCTTGTTCCTTGACTTAAGGTAGTAAATTCCTGGGCTTTGGCTTCTCTAATCACTTTAGGAAAATAACAATCTAGAAATTCCTTCTTAAATTATTCCCAAGTCCACTCGATTTCCAAGAGTTTCTTCTTTTTTGCCACCATCTTTTGTCTTCTCCTCTCAGTTGGTACGTGGCGAATCGTATCATTTGATCATCAGTACTCTCTAAACATGTAAAAGCTCCTATATGTTCAAAAGTCAATTCTCAGCCACTAAGGGTTTCTTACCTTCTTCATAACTAGGCAAATGGGGCTAGGCAAACTTATCAAATGAACTTCTTTCTAGAACAATTCCCACTCTTCTTGCTCCATCCCTATTCCAACTATCTGCCACTATCTCCAAAGATGCAAGCGTATATTCATAAGGCAATAAACACAATATCAAATTACTCCTATTTATGTGACTGTGCTTCCCTAGCACCCACATTTCCATAGGTTTTGCTAACTATCCTTGCTTTCCTAATACTCAACTCTAATGCAAAACATCCTTACTTTCCTAAACCACAGTGTTAACAATCCTTGCTTTCCAAACCCTCAGCTCTGATACCATCTGTAATAGACCCGGACCGTGAAGACCTCAAGCGTTGTCTTATAGTAATGGACGCTGCTATTAAACTGAGGTTACGGCTAGTGGGAGGATCATTAAAGCAATAGGATTCTAAGAAATAAACATCATCAAGACTCTTTATTCCAACCTTTGTATCACAAAAGAGTATCAATTCTTTTCTATGTACGTCTACAAAACATGGCAGAATAACTACTAAATTCAGTACAATCTACATAGGTCTTTATCTTATTCTCCTCTACTCTTCTCTTCATCATCGCTAGAAAATATAATCAGGACGTTCTCAATGATGATGTCTAGGTTCTCAGTGACCCAGACCCAACTACCAGCTTAGTATCAAGACCTTATGAGTCAAAGTCTTAAGTAAATTCTCCCAAGTACATTTTGAACATCTGCTAAAAGAATTTAACAAACAACGGTGAGTCCAAATGACTCAGTAAAGCAAGTGGTTAGACAGACAGCAGATTCAAGAAAAGATATTGAAGAAAACCCGTTCATCAATAAAATTTCAAAAGAGAAAAAGAAGTAAATGAAAAGACTCAATTCTTAAAAAATGATCTTTTCCTTTTTCCATTCTTAATCACCACTACTCTCACTCCTAGAGTGAATCACTTGGCTAGAGTGGCGGGTTACAAGTAACCATCCGTATCTTTGCAGCAATACTTCTAGAGTACAATACGGCCTCAAACTCCAAGAGTGAGTTATCCTAACAAAGGATCTTTCCGCGTACGACGGAGAGACAAGAATGTCACAACAGGTGAACACATCCTCTTGTGCACAGTACTGTCACGTCTTCACAGTATTACGTTAAGTATGCATGTCTCATGTCAACGCCCATACATTTCATTCATGATGTGCAACACCTTAACCACACTTGAAGATCACAATATTCCTTTCCAATGTATAAGTTAGGTGTGCATGTCTCATATCAATGCCCATACATCTCATTTATGATATGCAATACCTTAACTCATTTCCATCATCACAACAATATAAAACAGTTCTCAAAGAAAATGTTGTGAAGGCAAAAACAACACTTTGATTTCTCGGTTAAAAACTGGCTTAATCACCACATAGAAAAATACTAATTTTGACATGAAAAGTATTTAAATTTGAAGGAAAGAAATGTGTTGAAGGTTTGAAAAACAACTTTTGGAAGAAATTTTGAAAAGAAACGGATCAAAGTTGAAAAACAACTTGAAAACAAATCGAACTTTGAAAATGATACTTTTTCGAAAGGACGAGCTTGTTCTTCATCAAGAACACGAAGAACATCAAGAACAATAGGAAGAATAGAAAAATACTAATAACATCAAGAGATGCTAGAATAATAAAGACAAGAGATTCACAATAATCATCTTGAAAACTTGAATTGAAATCAAAGATAACCAACTAAACTTTACCTCTAATCGTGCTTGATCTTTGCTAAACTTTTTCCTCCTCTTTCTACCACTTCACTTCACTCTTGCTCTCAAGATTTAACCCACAAAAATTCAGATTGATGGTGTACACTTCAAAGGTCGAAATCCACCCTATTTATAGGAAAACACAGCCGGTTGCATTCCGACACCTGTCTGGCCTAGCTAGGCTAGCTTTGGTGAGTCACTAGGCTACATTTCTCTCCTCTTGACACCTAGCAACCTACAGCAGCTGCATGGAAATGCTGTGGCCAAAATTTTCAATGTAGCTTGTGTGAGTTGTCTCCTTGGTCCACCGGTGGTCGACACCTCGAACTACCTAGGTCCTAGCCTTTTTGGTCATGCTTCTTGCTTCGATTTGTGATGCTCTTGGCTTTGATTTGTCATGCTATCTAGCCCTCAAGGGTGTCACTCTCCAGGGCAGCCAAAATTTCCTTTCTTAGTAGCTAAGTTTTGCTAATCGTTTCACTAATCTTCTAATAATCGCAAATCAACCTAATTGCTCCCGAGAAATCAACATACTTGCCTCCGAAAAATAAAAAGTTTCCAAATTTGAACCATAAACTCGTGGATGAACTCCCAACATATTAAAAATAAAAATCATGTGGTTCAATTTTCGTGACAAAAACGTCCTGCTTGCTTAAAAAATTAAATTGATCCAATACGTGCTCCTCAACATTCTAAACAACAACCTGGTAGCACTGAAACTCTAAATCTCACTTAATCATGTCCTAATCAAGGTTTTGAGATAAAAACGACCTACTAGCTTAAAAAATTTAAATTGATCCAATGCGTACTCCTCAAGCTCTTGAAAAATAACTCAGTTGCATGTGAACTCCAATTCTCACTAAATCATGTCCTAATCAAGGTTTTGAACTTTGTATCTCAAGTACTAAATACTCTCCCTTAGTCACAAAATATACCCTAATCTCACTAATAATTACAAACAAAAGAGCATAAACAATATGCATGTGATGTTTGAAAGCTCGGGGTATGACAAACACATTCTTCTCCTGTCACGCCCTAAACGCTAACTCAAAGAGGCTAGTGACAGCTGCGAGCATCCCTAACAAGGAATACTCAAGCGAACTTACTAAATTCTTGCAGCGGAAAAACCCCTTTTTTTTTTTTCGACTAATGCGCGTAATGAAACATTAGAACCTGCTCCTCAAACGATAACTTGAAGTAATTACAACACAGTCTCAAAATATCAATTGGTTAAAAACCCTAAACTTTACTGGGCCGAATAACCCATGACCACCACACATCGGAGGCTCATGTCGGCTCTTTCAAAAATTATATCTAAACCTTTACTGAAATAAAAAAAAGGGAAGAGGAAGTCCTCGTCAGCCCCTCTCCTAGGTTTTAAGGTCCTCTTCTTAGGTTTCCTCACCTGAAATATTGTCTGGAATGATACAATTTAAAAACTGTGAGTCGAATGACTCAGTAAGGGATCATATGCAATAAATAGTGCATGTCTCGCATGTTCATGGATATCAATGTACATGAATGTCAAATGAAATGCTTGCATATGCATGAGACAACGTATCTTAAAAGAAACATGCAATTGATCTTGAAAATAATTCTTTCTTGATTGGGCAACTTATCTCGCTCCATTTACCCCTGAAGTCAGGGTTGTGCGTTCCTTCGGAACTATTCCCTTTTCCCTTGGGAATACGTCATTTGGTTGAGCTAGTCCTCGACGTGGCCCCAGGCCTAATGACTAGACTCAACCCTTAGAGGTTCACACCTTCTTGAAGCATCCTTCAGTGTGATTGCACATACCTCAAGAGCTACCCATCCTTCTAGCATTCGTCTTTCGGAGTGGGTGCCCTTAGCATCCATCTTCTCGCATTCGTCCTTCGGAGTGGATGCACCTATCTTAATGGTACGGTACCGACCAACCTCAGCCCCTTAACTTAACTTGTCATACAGTACTTTACTTCTCATACTTTCATTTGCACAAAACTTTCTTCTTTAAGAAATCATGCAAATGCTTATGTCGTGCTTGATGATAAATATCCATGATGTGTATCATTCCAGTTTTTGGAAAAAAATAATTTTCCACTTACCTCCGTCCACTTGAGCGAATGGCAGCACCTTGCCTACAATTGATTCATACTAATGTCATTTATAGGTTTACTAGATGTAGAGAATAGTCATTCAATTAAATTCAGCACATCATACAAAATCGCCCATATTTCTTGATTTCCCAATGGTGATCTTACAATGCAAAGTATTCTCTTAAGAATGCTGAAGCCATAAGAATTGGATTCTAAACTGATCCTTACACTAATTTTTATAACATATGAAAATTCTAAGTAATTTGGAGCTCATTTGCCATTCAAAACATTTACCCGAAAATACAAGCTGCTGAGGACGTCCAAGCGGGCAGCCCCGACGTCTCCAACTTAAAAATTCATAACTTCATAGACATGGCTCCAAATTAACATGAAATTTATTTTGAACTATTCAGCTTTCATAGGTCAAGATTGAGGTAAAATTCACAACAGCAAAATTTGCTATACATTTTTACAAACACTTCATATTAGGCGAAAATCCTACAACAACACTGTTGCTGTTTCCAGCTCGGCCTTCCATTTTCAAAATACCACAACTCATTCATTACACCTCTAATTCACACGAAATTTACCTTAAAATGTTCTTCTTTCATAAACTTAAAATTCAAGACAACTCGTAAAATTTGGACTTAAACTGATCACTCAAAAGGTATTCGAAATGAGCTAACATTCCGGACGTACAAGGCTGCTGGCAGCTTGACGTCCGGGCCTTGAACAACGCATATCTCACCCAATACTTATCGGAATCACCCAAGGTATGGCTTAAAATCTTCCTATTTCCTAGGCCTACAATCTAGGATCCTCTTAAGATCAAAGGATAAGCACAATTGCATCAGAATACACTCCTAGTTCGAGCCTTGAAATCTGCAGAAGTACATTTCAGCAACTTGTTTTCAGCAACTAGTCTAACAAGCATTCTCTATAATTCTCATTGATCTTCAACATAACAGGCCATGCTTATGAATGCTATGGGTTTTCCAATCAACCATAATAGGTCATAATAGAATGGGTCTATCCTCTATAGATGCAAATCAGCAACAAGGAAGTTTTCCTTTTCCTGCAAGTTTCCTCCCTTTTTATCATAACCTTCTTCATGCAGCAACTTCACCCATGATTCTAGATTTAAAACTCAGCTTTGTTTTCCAGCAACTTAGCAATTAAATTTAAACTTAACACAGAAATTAAAACCACACTTGCAACACTACAACCCAACAGATCCGGCCATGCATACACAAATAGATTTCAGTCCTCTTTTAGGCTTTTTATCATACACTTAGGGTGCATCAATGTTGCCCTAGAACATTTCTCAGATCTAACCATATCTCCCCATGATTTCTTACAAGATCTACACTACTCTTAGAGCAAACAACATGTAGACAAGGAGAAAACAACCTAGCACACAACAAGCTATCATCCAAGAAAAATGTGAAAGAAATGAGATAGTGGGTATTTCGGCCAGCAGAGATTTTTTTTTAATAGCAAGGCCGAACTTACCTTTCTTTCTTCTCTTTCTCCTTCTTCTCTTCTTCTCTCCTTTTTTTTTCTTCTTCTTCTTCTTCTTCCTTCTTCTTTTCGGTTGTGTGAGTGAGTTAGGGCAAAAGAGTGTTAGGGCAATGGGAATGTGAAGTGTGCGGCAAGGGGGGGGGGGGGTTAATAAGCGTGAAAGTGCTTTGGGGGGGGGGGGGGGAAAGACAAGGCTGCCCTCCCCCTTTCTTTCCCTCCTTCATGTGACTTCCCTCCCTTTTTCCCCATTTCCCTTTTTTTTTTTTTTAATTATTTTTCTGCCACTTCATAAAATTAACCCTAACATGCCTTTCACACATTTTTCAAGAGTCAAAGTCCCTAATTCAATTTTTTCCAAATATTGCAAACTTAGAGATATATTCCAACAATTAAAATGACTTAGTTTAATTAATCCCAAATACTCAAATTTAATACTATTAAAAATTGCAAACGATATAACATTTAAATCATAGCTAAAGATGCATAAAAATGCTAGGGGGAAAATTCCACCTAGACAAAATCTTAGATTAATTTACCCATACATGCCTTTCTCAATAATTAGAGTAATACACACTTAAGGAGTCATAATTCTTTTTACAATGATAGAAATAAGGTCGGGGTCTCACATCTCCTATGCTTCAACCACTTATAGTCAGTGTCTAAATTACACGTTGGACATCCCAACTTCCTTTGGTACTCCATCCAGATAAATTGGCATATTGGAAAATCATTTATGGTCCACATCAAAGCTGCATGCATCTTAAATGTCGTCCCATCTGAAGCGTCATGTGTCTCAACTCCATCTTCCCATAGTTGTTTCAACTCTTCCACTAAGGGTCGAAGATATACATCTATATCATTTCCTGGTGACTTTCGACCCGGATCAAAAGAGTCATCAGTGAAAATGGGACCTTCATACACCTCCATGGGGTAAATTATATGGAAACACAATGACTGGCCAAATACTGTATGCATTGCTCATGTTTCCGAATGGATTAAACCCGTCAGAAGCAAGACCAAGGCGGACGTTGCGGCATCTTGAGCAAACCAATCATGGTCCTTATCAAAATTCTTCCAAACCAATGAATCTGCAGGATGCCTTAAACTCTCCCAATCATCGACCCATTTCTGCCATCTCATGTCATACATCTTTTGTGGTAAACAAATGTTTGATTGTGCAAGTCATTTTCAAATTTCCACCGAGACACCCCACATACCGACATCTGTCTAACTCACTGTTTTCCTTCCAAAACAACACACAATCATTCTGACATGCATGGATTTATCATAACTAAACCCAAGACCCTTTCGCAATTGTTTCGCCTCGTAATACGATCCCGGTAACGTCTCCCCCTCTGGCAATGCCTCCTTAATCAACTGTAATACCATATCAAATGCCTTAACCGACAACTTATTCTCCGACTTCACATGCAACAACCGGACCGTAAATGACAACTTACTAAACTTGGTACATCCAGGATACAATTCATGTTCTGCCTCTTCCCATAATTATTAAGTGGTGTCGAAGCCTTCGGTCCCCAAGTGGGGGTTTCCTTAATATTAGGGTTCTCCATTTCAACCCTTGCCGCCCCACCATCTAATCCGCACGAACATCAGATTAACATTTCCTCCATTCTATCAGAGTTATCTCCCTCTAAATCATCATCACTATATGGTAAGCTCGCACCGGACTCTTGACTCAAATTTGAAGTAAGTTGAATACCCTCCCCGTGAAACACCCATGACTTATAGCTCACATCAAACCCATTAATGTATATATGATCTTCCATTTTATCCAACACTTGAAACACTACATTTCTGCACTTCCGACACGGACATCTGATCTGACCCGAGAGTCTACACAACAAGCAGCCATACCGACAAACCCACGGACCCCCTCCACATACTTTTCACCAAACCGATTTTTCTCGTAAACCCAACTTTATCCATCGCCACCAATCTAAAAAAAATACACGAATTAAGTAATTCATAAACACCCAATCATTGAACTTGACTTTAAGCCCAGCTGATAGGTCCTATCCCATTCAAGATTGTGCATTTGGAGTTGAACATCAGTTCAACTTGTGTCCATCCATACCTGAAAAAATTCGCAGCATCTCCCCCAGTCCCCAAGTACACGCACCAGCGTTGGAGGCAAACGTCATCAACGATAGTTGTATGACGTCATACACCAATGCTAGTAGTATACCCAGAAGACAAAAGGTAGATGATACCGAATTTCCTCCAAGACTGGACAGGACACAAGTACGAACTCGTCCAACCACGAATACACAATCTCAAACTGTCCATATTGTGGACAATTCAAGGGTTATTACGCGATAAACGCATATTTATCGCGTCTTAACCCTTGAACGGGTCTAAGGGTACACACATTATATCCCAAAAATAAACTCAAACATAACAAGTCAAAAACACTCCAATATTCATCCTCCATGCTTCTCAAACTCCATAATTTATTTCCAGAACTCAAGCACTTCAATAATCAAACATGTAATAAATAAATGCTACACAAGGTCAATAACTTGCAATCTGCCCACCCTACGATCGATCGGTTAGCGATCAATCCGATTGATTGTCCTCACAAAGACGATCGATCGCGGAACTCCATCTAACAAACGATCGATCGTCAAAAATGGTGATCGATCGTGACTAACCCAGATCGACAAAACAGCTTGCCAGCCTCCCACACACTCAAATCCACGCCCAAAACACTCAAATCATCCTCATGCAATACTATTCCAATATACATATTAAAAATACTCTAATCATCACAAATCCAATCCACAATACCCACAAATAGACAAATAAAAAAAAACACCAAATAACCACGAAATCATTCCTAAATCGTAGTGTAGGTTGATTCAATTACCTTTTGCACGAAATGTAGACCAAAACGAACCAAATCCACACCAAAATCTCACAAATTTTGCCCAAATTTTTCAATATTCACCCGGTTAAAAAACCAATGAATTTGAGCTTGGGCTTAACCTTAAGGACTTCTAAACACTCTCCCAACTAAAAGGACGTGTTTTGACAAAGTTTAAGGGAAAATAGCTCCTTGTCGCAAGTCTCTAGTTTCCTCCTTGCCGTGGTGTATTTTTGCTTCACCCACGGCTTAGAGCATTCTGGCCTTGTCAGCTTTAAAATTCCCGCTAGGTTTACAACCGATCGATCGTAAAACAACGAAGCATGCAAGCCATCGATCGGTTAAATAACATCATCCATAACCGATGAAATCCCAATCGATCCATTGTTACCAAAATATTAAACGACACCATTTTACCGATCGATCGCCTTATATGCGATCGATCGGTAACCTAATTATTAAAAAAAAGGTTTTTAACCTAACAAATGACTTAATTATTAAAATTAATTTACTTATAATATCATATTAATACATACCTCATACTGATAATTATAATCATGTGTTAAATAAGCGTTATGTCACTAGTTTCTAACATCTTAATACCTTACTCATACTAACACAAACAAAATGCATCTATGATGCAACATGTATAACTTATACATGCTTTCTTAAAAATTAATGATATGTACTTGATATGTTTTTATGTAATCTAAATACATCCTAACATACTTTGTTAATATATATTTTTATGTTTCTAATCATTTAAACTCACATTATTCAATAAAATGAGGTTAGAAGAAAAACTACTGTAATGATCGATCAATGGATAACACCGATCGATCTGGATTAGTTGTGCAGATCGATCGATCGTTTATTGTATACAAAATGATGATAGATCGTTGTTAACGATTGATCAGAAGGAAACAACGATGCATAACAACGTTTGCTCGATCAGTCGCATACTGATCGATCGTTTTATGTCTAAACGACGCCATGCTTTAACGATCCATCAATAATTATACCGATCAATCGGTGATCATAAAATTTTAAAAAAAAAATGATTTCTTATTAAATTCTTATATTACTTATTTGATCGAACCACTTATTTCGTTATTTTTGCCAACCAAAGGGTATATTGGTCATTTTACTTATATAAGTGTCGATAAAGAAATACAAATAAAAAAACATGTAAACTGTAATCAAAGTTACTGCATATCCACAGATAAACATAAATGTCTCAAATACGTAAATAAAAAAACTAAATCCAAATAAACACAAATGTCTCAAACAGATAAATAAAACCATAAATCCAAATGTATGTCCAAATAGATAAAAAAAAAAAAAAAAAACATAAAAATATATCAACGTTGAACAGCATCATGGAAAGTGGCCACGTCATCAGGAATATCTCCGGGAATCCTCTGTGGATCTGCCTCCGTCTTGAAATCATCTAAGGTCTTCTTAATTTCTTCCAACTGCTCGCTGACGTCCACCATATGAGCCACAACTGACTTGTTGCACAGCATCGTCACAGTGCACTCCCCTTCGAAGGCGGTCCGGAGCTCCTTCATCTCCTCCTCCAATGACTTCACCTGCCCTTCAAGAGGCTGTAGAGCGGCTTTCATAGCCGCTCTGACACGGCTATCGAGGTCCGCAAATAGCTGGGCCACCCAGGGAGGGGCACTGCAGGTGCTCCCGTCTCAGAAGGTGCCTCTGACGCTGATGTTGAAGGCATGCTGCCTCCTTAGCAGGCCGCTGCTGCTCTACAAGCAAACCGTCGAGTCAATGCCCCCTCCTGCCCCCTGCTCCTAAACAAAGTGAACTTGTTCAGCGCTCATTAACCCCCTTACGAGTCTCCTGGCAGCAATCACGACACCCCGAGAAATGAGGAACTGAGTCAGAAACACGCCATATGGGAGGCTATATTCCTTAATTCCCCAAGCCTCATCCATAATCAGCTTGATCATGTACAGTGGAAAATCTATCCATGTTTGCTGGCCTAGTAAGAGCATGCACAGAGCTCTCTAACCCTTGATCTTCTTTATTTGCTTTACTTTTGTGTTTGTGGTGCACTATGCTCTATTGAGTATTTATATTGATACTTTATCGAAAAGGTTTTAATTTTTTTTAGAACCCAATTCACCCCCCCTTCTGATGGGTTGTCACCTAGACTCATAATTCCCATGAAGAAATTTCTTCTTCACATCCATTTCTTCAAGCTCCAAATCTAATTTGGCATCTAATCCGAGTACAATTAGAATTGACGTCATATTTACAACAAGTGAGAAGATCTCTTCAAAGTAAACACATTTCTTCTTTTGAAAACCTTTGACGGACGAATGAGCTTTGTGTTTTACTTTGTTTGTCATCGTTCTTCAGCTTGACCACCTATTTTATTCTTATGTGTTGTATTTCCCTTCAAAAGTTTCACCAATACATACAGTTGATTCTTTTGCAAATAACCCATCTTTTATTGCATAGCTTGAATCGAGCTGTCTTTATGAGTTCTTACTTTATGAAAACTTTCTGGCTTCCTATCGTTAGTACGATAACTATCATTTGATTACGGATATCTCTGTGATGGAATCAGTAATTGGCCTCCCATAGACCGGTTCTATTAAGGCTCGTCAACTAGGGAAGTCTTACGTTATCTAATTATTGTGATGATAATGTAGCTTCTAGTAGAGTGCGTAACTGCTCCACTTGCTCAACACCCTCTTCATTATCGTCATCTTCCTTCTCTTCTTCTAAGGATTCTTCTTCCATTTCTTCAATGTCCTCAGTATCAATATCAAATTCGCTTACTTACTATTTGGAATAGGTAAGGGCAGAAATAGAGGCAGTGCAGACTACTAAAGAGAAAGAGATTGAAGAATTAATTGTCGAACAAGTGGAGATGGAGAATATCTTACAAGAGTATAGTGAGAGTGGTAAGAATTGCTAGAAAGGAAATTTCGAGAGTAGGAGGAGATTCAAGAAAGGGAGCAGCTACAAGAGTAGAAGCGGATACAAGACTTAATCACTACAAGAAAATAGCTTTAGGTGACAAATTTTATGTGTCAAACCAAATTTTGTCACCTAAAGTGGCTTTTCCATGACAAAATATTAATTTTGTCACCCAAAACCATCTAGGAATGCAAAAATCGTTTGGACAAGTGAAAAAAAAATTCGGACATATTTTTGGTGTGACAACATACACGCGTCATGAATGAGCGATGATAAAAATACTCAAAATATAAAATAACATTCGGACCAATAAGCAAATTGTTCGGACTTTTGCTGGGTGACAAATTCAAATCGTCATAACTGAGTGACGATTAGAATCGTCACAATTTTTACAATACCGTTCGGACTCCTTTTTTACCACGTCCACACGAACATTTCCTAACGAATAATAATCATCAGCATATAGTGACAAATTAAAAATCATCATGAACACTCAATCCCATCCAGATGTCATCATCCGCATTCCAAAAGGAAAAAATAACATTGTCCGAACAATAAAAAATATCTCCGCATAGGTATGAATGCTTCTTCTGGGAATTGTGTGCTTCCACGTTGCAAAACTTCAGACATGTGATGTCGCAACCATTCAGACCAATCAATATTGTCGGACGGTTTAAGTTCTAGAAGGTTTTGAATCGAGCATATTTAATGTCATTGAATTTGATTAGGGCACGTGTGAGTCTAACCGCCGAGAAATGTCCGAATGCATATGAAATTCGTTTGGTTGCTTCTGAACTCAAATCACAAACTCACTCTTTTCAGTCAAATTTTTCTCCCAAATGATTTCACTACCCGTTCGAGATCTCTCAAACAACTTCAGGTAAAACTTTCTTCCCGAGTTTGCTTCTCAATTTCATGCATTTCAATTAATATCGTCCTGTTTAGTTTGTTGTGTTGTTTACGTTCATCAAATTATGTTGTTTAGTTTGTGTTCATCTAAACACCATTCGGATGGTTGTTTAGAGTCGTCCAAACATTTATTCATCCATCCGGACTGTATTTTTCCATGTGGATGTCTTAGAATTTAAATGATGCAGTTCGACGTTTGTGCAAATGGTTTGTACTCATGTTCGAATGATTTTTGCTAGGTTGACCATGGAACACGCCGGGAGAAGTATCACAAAAGTTGGGGATAGATAGAGCGACCAGCTTGGGCAAACGCTTTTTTAGTGGAGCTGAGGGGAGTATTCGGGCGATAGTGGAGCCGACGCATTCGTTGTGCATGGAGCTCCAATGCCGCTTGACCGGTCTGGAGACCAAATTTGCTCTAATGGATAGGCTCTGACGAAGGAGCTGAATATTATGCAGATGGAACTGTTCTCTGTAGAGAACAATTGTCTCAGTTGTCCCAATCTATCCATACCGTTCCGATACAGCTGCAGACACTCATCAGACGGGTGGATAATATGGAGGAGCATTTGCGCATGTTCGTGACACCCTTAGACAAGATTTGGATGAGCCAGCTCGTGATTTGGACTAGTCTCCTGTTTATGCTTTATCACTATTATTTATTTATTGTTTGAAGACCGTCTCTGGCTTGTACTAGACATTATGATTGTGTTTTTCGTTCGGTATTTGGATTATTTTTGATATTTTATATTAATTATGTTTTTCACTTGATTAAATTTATTACAATTTAAAATAATTAGTAGAATCAAATGGGTGATTAGTACGAGTGCTATGTTAATGGAATGGTTAAGTATAATTAGATTGTAACGGTTAGTGTAATTAGCTTGCAATTACAATTAAATGGGTGATTAGTTATAACGGATGTTTAATATAAAGGTATGCTTAACTATATATATATATATATATTTTATGTATTGAAAATAAATAAATTACATAAATTAAATCATTTAAATAAATTAAGTTGAGTGAAGTAAATTAAATTTAGTGAATTTAAAAACAAAAGTAATGTTAAATAAATCTGCTAGCAATTTGGACGATGTCAAGTAGCATCCGAAGGTAGGCATTCGAACAAATAGGCTTAACGTCCGGACTGGTATGATGGAGAGACGTTGCTGGAACGATTGAGTACACCGTCAAGACATTCCTGTAACAGTCGCATGGCTTACACGTGTTTACGTTATATGACGATTGAAAACAACTGTCACCGTCCGAAACATTGTTTATCGTCCGAAACATATTTATCAAAGTCAATGGAAAACCTTCGCACGACAAGAATATGTGTCCGGACGTGTTTATTGTGCTGAACCATTTTAAACAATTTAAATTTTGGCATTTAATACGAAGTACGTTGATTGGGCCACGTGTGCAAAAAATGTTTGGACGCTATCGATGGATTCTGAAAAGTCGAACAATTCGGCATTTTCACATATACCGAACCATTTCTCATAAAAAATCTCACAAAGATCAATTTTTTTCTTCTCAAATCTTGATGTAATATCACTCTTTCGAGGATCTAATCACATCCAGGTATGTTTTGCTTACTTTTAACAAGATTTAAACGGTAAAAATTAAATTTTTTTTTATAGTTTTACATAAAGAATTTCAATTCCATTTTTTTCATTTGTTTTTTTTATTGATTTTTACTTAGAAATTGATTGTGTTAAGTGTATTAGTTTGTGTTTTGGTTATATTTTTGGCGTGTGTGGGAGGTGGAGGGACGCTGCCATGGCTGAGTTAACTCAGTCATCCTCCTGCAGCGTCGGACGCTTCGTTGAGTCATTCAGACTTGTCCTTGAGTCATTCGACTCATGCCAAAATCGTTCGAAGGTATACGTTGTCGTTTTGATTTTGTCTGAACGTTATATGAAAGCAGTCCGGACATGGTTTATATTAAATTTAAATAGTTTAATTCTCTGTTGTACGTTCAGACGCTACCTATCATTGTTTGGACGCCTGGTAGTATCCCTACGGGGATAAGTTGTCGTTTTGCTTTTGTCCGGACACTTTTTCAATGTAGTTGGACATTTGAATGTTAAATTTAAATAGTTTTCTTTTTTGTTTTGGGTTCGGACGGATATCCAAAGCTATTTGGACGCTTTTTAGACTTCAAAAAGGATATGTTGATGTTTTGAAAGTGTCTGGACACTTTATCGGGCTGTTCAATGTGTTACTTAGTTCAGATGGTTTTACTTTGTGTTCGACGTTTTTTCATGTTCGGAACTTCTTTCTAACCGTGCCAACGCTTTTGTGCAGATTCTAAAAACAGAGCAAGCGTCCGCATACCAACGGCCAGGCTGATGATGAGCAACCTTCCTTCCAGCTTTAACATTAAGCAGCATACAACCATCATTATGTCTCACTAGATTGTTGTCGAGTGGGACATCAAGTTGGTGATTTCTACGATCTTACATTTGAGGGTTGGACGCTTCCGAAGGTGGTGGAAGAGGTAGCTTGGCTTCCGTTGATCCATAGGACGGCTATGCATCGAAGAACCTGTGTGGGGGTTCTATTGTGCCATATTATGGGCGAGGAAGCTCGAGGAGCCCAAGTATGAGAGATCACTGTCCGTAACGTTTTGATCACATTCTAGCCTAATGACTAGCTTCTTGGGGTACGAGAGGGATTTGGCAGCATTTCCCAACCTGCCAATGAGCAGGAGGGCTGGCCTACTGAGGCTCAGGTTTTTGGACTATGCTGGGCGAGGATACATCTATTTTGGAGGGAAGCTATATGATACACGAGTAGCTTCTTCCTTTTTGGTGGATCATGCACTTGATCCTATGCTCTGCCATCGACCTGAAGAAACATACCACGGAGCTGTCTTATTGCCAGGCTGAGTTTTTGTACATGGTAGTTGTACAAGGGCTACTTGTTGATATGGCTTCATACATCTACCAGTCCATTCATGGAGAGGCCCTTGAAGACTAATGCTCATAATTCATTATTACGAGATTCTTTTGACCCAGTTCTTGCACGCCATACTGGTACCCGAGGGTGCTGAGGAGCCGGGTCGATGCCGACATGCCGAGTTAAATGCCATCGAGCTGCTAGAGTTAGATGACAGGAGCAGCCTGAGGAGGCAATGGAGAGCAGGATCCTGGACAGAGCTCGACCTAGGGACTTGGGGCACAGCGACCGAGTTGGATGGACGATATGATGACGGAGCTGACTCAGTGGATGCAATCGATCATGCGGCCCACCCATGTGATGGTGAGTGATATCAGTAGTCGATTGACAACTTTGGAGTGTAAGGTCATGGACATCGACTCTGGATGGAAGAAGGAGGTCATGAAGAGAGTGGCAACCAGTCTAGAGTTATTTTCCTTGACTCACCGGGTCGTGCTGATAGAGGAGCACCTTCGTCAGTCCGTGAGATTCTAAAACTTGAGGATGATGATGAGGAGTAGTCTATCTTTATTTAGTTTTATTATAACATTTATTTATTTTATTATGTTTTGAGGACATCTACTTTTATATTATGTTTTGTGGACATGTATTGGTATTTATTTGATGTTATTTTGATTATATTATGTTTTGACGATATTTGATATATTTATGTTATTTTAGTTATGTTATTTCTATTTATTAGAACTTAATACAATATGTTAATTAATGTTATGTTTCTAATTTCGGTACACTCCAAAAAAATATTGATATTAGAACTTATCACACTTAAGGTTATTTATATTACAACTAACTTTGGTTATTTAAAACTTGCTAATAAATTGAATTGTATAAGCTTAAAAAAAAAGACCATCAAAACCCGTCGGACGACAAAGTAACCATTGGACTATTTACTGTAAGCTTGAATTGTGTCGTATTTTATAAAATACACCGTCCAAATGGTTATTTATACAGTTTGGAATGCTTTCGTTTACAATCCCTTCATTGAGATGTTGTCATTTGGGATTTACAAATGGTGTCATGAAGTGTAAGATATCGTTCAGACTTGTAATATAGCATCCAGACGTTGTTGTTTATGATTGGACGCTATCGTCTTGGTATTTCTAAAATGGTGTCATGAAATATAAATAGGTGCGTTTAGTATACGGATGATGGTGTCCCATCCGAACGAGCGCGTTTATGACCAGACACTGTCGTTTGAGGATTACTAAAATGGTGTCGTGAACTGTAAGATAGCGTTCAGACGTGTACAACATTGTTCGGACGGTTATGAAATTTTTGGTGGCAACAATTCCCTCAAAAAATAATACTTAAAAAACGGGAGATTTGAGTAAGAGGAGAAGAGTAGAGCTGATTTTGGTTGTCCAAACTCATTGAATAGGGTGTGGAAGAGCACTCATTTGGAATTTCATATTGGATTGCATTTGAGGTTAGTGGATTTTAAATTGAATTGTTTTAGGATAAAAAGCATGGATTTTAGGATATGAAAGAATGTGTTTTTCAAAATTTTAGGGTCTAAAATGATAGCAATGGAGTTTAGGGTTGGTTGTGATGTGTTTATATTGAAGTGTTTGTGATTTGGGTTGATTTTGGCATGAATTTGTGGTAAAAATGGAGCTTGTGTGTTTGAAAAAGTGTCTTGTTCGACAATCGTAGTCCCGATGGTTATAGTCTGTCGAACTCTCATTTTTAGTTCAGACACTTTGCTAAATTTGTTTGGACGCTAATATGTTTGGTACGGACAGTTATGAACACGTTCTAACAGTATTTGCTATTATGTTCATGCATTCATTTAGTAGTCTTAGCCCCGTTTAAGAATTTCACGGAGTTCGAATAACGAACTCGGTGTAATTCTTGAATTGTCAACATTGTGGACAGTTTGAGTTTACAATATGTGTAATGTACATAATTGTATCTGCTATTGTGATAGATTTGTTTAGAAATTTCGATGCAAATCTCCTTTTATCCTTCGTTACACATTCAGTATTGAGCTTACACACTTGCCTTAAATGATGGGTGTTTATGCTCAATGTTGTAGGCGTGTATCTGGGGACTAAGGGGAAATGCTGTCAAAATTTCTAGAGGATCGGTCACAATGGTCGAGCCAATTACATGTAGTACGTGCTATTGTAAACTTGAATGGGATAGGCCCTATCACCTGAAGAAATTGGCGTTGAGTATGAATATCATCATTGTTTGCATTATTATTTGTATTTTCGTCTTTGAAGGAACAATATGGATAAGAATTGGATTTATGAGGCTGATAGACTCAAAAGTGCAAAGTATAGTGGTTGTATTCAAGATTTTATGAGTGTTGCTCGTAGTTATGCAGATAGTTGGGGACTGATAAGATGTCCATATAAGAGATGTAAGAATGTGTTGTTCCAACGTATGGACGAGATGGAGGATCATTTATTCATAATTGGGTTTGACCAGAGTTACATTCATTGGGTATTTCACGGAGAGTCAATTTCAGAAGTTCTAACTGGGTAGTGACTTTAGAACCTAACTGAGCAGTGAAGACTCTGGGGAACATGTTAGAAGATTTTGAGGCGGGATGAGGGGTTGATGAGAACGCTGGTGAAAATATACCGGGTCCTAAAACAGTCGAGTCATGGTCTGGTGTCATATCTCAAGCTTTCAAACATCACATGCATATTGTTTATGCTCTCTTGCTTGTAATTAGTAGTGAGATTAGGGTATATTTAGTGACTAAGAGAGAGTATTTAGTACTTGAGATACTAAGTTCGAAACCTTGATTAGGACATGATTTAGTGAGAATTGGAGTTCACATGCAACTGAGTTATTGTTCAAGAGATTGAGGAGTACGCATTGGATCAATTTAAATTTTTAAGCTAGTAGGTCGTTTTATCTTGAAACCTTGATTAGGACATGATTAAGTGAGATTTGGAGTTCGCGTGAACTAGGTTGTTGTTCAGAATGTTGAGGAGCTCGTATTGGATCAATTTAATTTTTTAAGCAAGCAGGACGTTTTTGTCTTGAAAATTGAACCACATGATTTTTATTCTTTTAATATGTTGGGATTTCATCCACGAGTTTATGGTTCAAATTTGGAGACTTTTTATTTTTCGGAGGCAAGTAGGTCGATTTCTCGGAGCAATTAGGTTGATTTGCGATTATCGGAAGATTAGTGAAACGATTAGCAAAACTTAGCCATTAAGAAAGAAATTTCGGCTGCCCTAGAGAGTGACACCTATGAGGGCTAGATAGCACGACAAATCAAGCTAGAAGCACGACAAATCGATGCAAAAAGCACGACCAAAAAGGCTAGGACCTAGGAGCTCGAGGTATGGACCACCGGTGGACCTAAGAACTCACCCAAGATATAATGAAATTTTGGCCATAGCCTTTCCATGCAGCTATTAGGTTGCTAGGTGTCAAGAGGAGAGAAATGTAGCCTAGTGACTCGCCAAAGCTAGCCTAGCTAGGCCGGACACGTGTCGGAATGCAACCGGCTGTGTTTTCCTATAAATAGGGGTGGATTTCGACCTTTGAAGAGTACACCATTCAATCTGAATTTTTGTGAGTTAAATCTTGAGAGCAAGAGTGAAGTGAAGTGGTAGAAAGAGGAGGAAAAAGTTTAGCAAAGATCAAGCACGCTTAGAGGTAAAGTTTAGTTGGTTATCTTTGATTTCGATTCAAGTTTTCAAGATGATTATTGTGAATCTCTTGTCTTTATTATTCAGCATCTCTTGATGTTATTAGCATTTTTCTATTCTTCCTATTGTTCTTGATGTTCTTCAACGAAGAACAAGCTCGTCCTTTCGAAAAAGTATCATTTTCAAAGTTCGATTCGTTTTCAAGTTGTTTTTCAACTTTGATCCGTTTCTTTTCAAAATTTCTTCCAAAAGTTGTTTTTCAAAGCTTGAACATATTTCTTTCCTTCTGATTTCAATACTTTTCATGTCAAAATTAGTATTTTCTACGTGGTGATTAAGCCAGTTTTTAACCAAGAAATCAAAGTGTTGTTTTTGCCTTCACAACATTTTCCTTTGAGAACTGTTTTATAATGTTGTGATGATGGAAACAAGTTAAGTTTGCATAAATGAGATGTATGGCATTGATATGAGACATGCATACTTAACTTGTACGTTGGAAAGGAATATTGTGATGTTCAAGTGTGGTTAAGGTGTTGCATATCATGAATGATATGTATGGGTGTTGACATGAGACATGCATACTTAACGCATACTGTGAAGACGTGACAGTACTGTGCACAAGAGGATGTGTTCACTTGTTGTGACATTCTGGCCTCTCCGTCGTACGTGAAAAGATCCTTTGTTAGGATAACTCACTCTGGGAGTTTGAGGCCGTATTGTGCTCTGGAGTACTGTTGCAAAGATATGGAAGGTTACTTGTAACCGTCACTCTGGCCAAGTGATTCACTCTGGGAGTGAGAGTAGTGGTGATTGAAATTGAAAATGGAAAAAGGATCATTTTTAAAAAACTGAGTCTTTTCATTTACTTTTCTTCTGTTTTGAGATTTTATTGTTGAACGGGTTTCTTCAATATCTTTTATTCTATCTGCTATTCTGTTGTACTAACCGCTGGCTTTACTGAGTCATTTGGACTCACCGTTGTTTGTTAAATATTTCTTTAGCAGATGTCTGAGGTTTATTTAGGTGAGTTCACCAAAGCCATTCACTTTATCACTCTGGAGCTGACTTTCTGTGTGTATGTCACACGTGACCTAGATGTCCTAATAGAGGGACGAGGACATAGATCACTCCGGACTCAGATAATTATATCAACATCTCAGACTTGGATAACACTGATGATGAAGATTAGAGATCTTCGTTTTATGTTTTCTTAGTTTTCCACTGTAGTTTTTTTTAGTATGTACATTATAGAAAGTGGGTCTCTTTTGTAATACCTCGGTATTAATAAAGGTCCTTATGTGTTTTGCTTAGTATCTTGTTGCTTTGTCGATCTTCCCATAGGCCGTAACTCAGTTTATAGCTGTGTCTATTACTATAAGACAACGCTTGAGGTCTTCACGGTCCGGGCTATTACATCTGGAGACGAGTTTCCTGAGTATACCAATTTATGGGTAGATGCTAAGCGAGAGTTGTATCCCAGGTGTAAGATGTACTCGAAGTTGTCTTTCGTTTCAGGTTACTTCATGTGAAGTCGGAGAATAATTTGGTAAAGGCGTTTGAAGATGTGTTGGGCTTAATAAAAGATGCGCTGCTGGAAGAGGAGACACTTCTTATGTCTTATTATGAGGCGAAAAAGTTAAGAAAGAATTTAGGATTTAGCTACGATAACATACATGCATGCTTAAATGATTGTGTATTGTTTTGGAAGGAGCACACTGAGTTACAAGAGTGTCCGGTGTGTGGGGCATCGAGGTGGAAGTACAGTGAAAATACCCAATCAAAGGTTCCTTAAAAAGTGCTGCAACATTTTCCCTTGAAACCGAGGTTGTGGAGATTGTTTCTGTCAAGGCAAACAATAACAGATATGCGGTGGTGCCAAGAAGTATGAATGGTTTGGTCAAGAATCTCAAAACGTCCGGTTGGGTTTGGCATCTCATTGGTTCAATCCATTCGACAACAAATCTCATTTGTGACGAGTAAGTGGAAGGAGATCCTCGACGAGGTTAAATCGTACATGATGAACCGAAGATCGCATCACTATGATGTCTATGATGAACACATAGGATGCATAGAAATAGAATGTTCTAGCATTACTCGGTGTTCAATTCCAAAGAAGAGGCGTTAGAGCACCCATATCCCGATATGAATATGGAAGAATGGACTCGTGTCTATAATTTATTCGTGAGTGAGAAATGTCAAGTTAAATATTTTTATTTTGTCCTTAATGTTTATTTTATTTTATTATAAAGTGTGGTAACAACAGTAAATATACAATGCAAAGGAGTGCAATCAACAAGGAGAATAGAGTTAAGCTGAAGATTGTACACACATCAGGAGCGAGGTCTTTCCAACGTGCAAGAGCGTTGTTAGTAAGTAATAAATTTACATTTTTATTATTTATTATTTAAATAAAGGGATAAATTCATAGTTAGCACCGTAAGTATGAACAAAAATCGAATCGATACCCCTAAATATTCCTAAAAAATTCATGGAAAATTAAAAAATGAATTTTTTTTAAAAGTAATATTTTTAAATAAAACTATTGAAACTCTATTTCAATAATATATTTATTTTTAATTTATTTCTTAAATTTTTAATTTTTATTTATTTTTTAAAATTTAGTCTTGGGGGGGCATTTTGGTCATTTTGCATGATTTTCGTCAGATTTAACACCTAATTTAGTTTTGATGATTTTCAAAAGTTATGGGGCTAACTATGACTAGCTATGATTTAGGTATTTTATTATGCACGTTTTATATTTCTTTTGGTGTACAAAAAAATCGGAATTTGATGAGATTAGTCCACATTGCTGTAGAAAAAGACACATACTAATAAGGATGACATGTGGACGTCAGAAGATGCACAGAAAAATTTTGTAAGTTGTAACGTTAGATTTAATGATGCATTTGTATGCGTTTATGTTTCATATGTGCTAATTTTATCTTCTTTTCTAATTTTGTAGGAAAAAATAGAGGTGTCATAGTTGTAGCACGAGTCAGAGATAAAGTCATACACGAAGTGGAGATTTTGCTGAGGTGTTTGGTCAAAAGCAGGTTATGTGTGAGGTTTAGGCTGTTCAATACGGTCTGTTGGATCATCTTCATCAGTAGCGTCCGTTGATTGTCCGGAGATTGGAGGAGGCTAGATTAGAGATTGAGGAGATGAGGGCTAGATAGATGGAATATGAAGCGCTTCTGGTCAAGCGTCAAATATGGAGCAGACATGCGAGAGCATCTGCAAATGATAGAGGAATAGCAACAGAAAAAAGACGAAGAGTTGATGCAGATAATGGCGGAGTAGCAACAAAAAAAAGATGAAGAGCATCAGAAGATGATGCAGGAACAACAAGGAACCTAGTGGAACAACAAGAACGGAGGATGCAACTAATGGCGGAGCAGATGCGTGAGCAGTTGATGGAGCAGATCAGATAGCTGCAATATCGTACGACACCTGAACCAAAATTTGGGTAAAATTATGTATTTTCACTACTTTGTCAGTACTTATAGATTATGTATTTTATTTACTTTTAATGACGATTGCATATTTGTAGATATTTTATTATATTACATTGCATATCTTTCTATTTATATTATTTGTAAATTATTTTTAAAATTTTAATTAAATTAATCAAAAACGTAGAAAAATGGTTCGAACAAAAACAAAAGTCGTCCAAGTGTTCTTGTGCTATGATATCCTGTGCACACATAGCCATCCATTGATTAATAAGCAAACGTTCACACGGTAATAAAACGCGTTCCCACGTCTACAATAGAAAAAACGTCTGAACTATCTACGTAAGGGTTCGAACGGTGGTTGACGCTGAAAAAAATATTTCGTTATAAAAGAAACAACGGTGCGGACGTCCTTATGTACTAATCTGGATGGCACCGTTCATATGGTTTTATATAACCGTGCGCACAGATTGTACCAACCATTCGCATGAGCTGTGCGAATGTATGGAGAGTACATTCGATAGCTCATGCAAATGGATGGAATGTACTGGGCATGAAGATTTTCAATTTGTCATTAGGGCACAAAATTGTTCGAACAATATTGTAAACCGTCCGAATGGTTTTGAGCGACAGAACAAGAAAATTGTCAGCTAAAACTTTGGTTGATGGGCTTTAGGTGACAAACCGGTAGCAACTCGGTTTTGTCACCCAAAACATTAGCTGACGAAATTAGAACTTTAGGTGACAAATTTTTTTGACACCAAAGTATTTTTTCTTGTAGTGTTGGTGTGGTAATTAGATAATAATTAAATACTTTTTATGAGGGCATGTACAAAGTTGGTGTAAAGGTTAAAAAATGTTATATTTTAAAATAATTTTTGTTGGAATTTGTTGAAAGGTAAGGAGATAGAAGATTTGATATAATTTTTTAATTAAAAAGTAAGATGTTTGTTAAAAATTAAGAAGAGAGAGGATTTGAAAATCAATAAATTCGTTAATATTTTTATTACTCACATTTTCTCTTTCTTCCTTTTTTCCATTTGTACATTTAGCTAGAACTCTTAGAAAGAGTTCAAGGTTATACCCATATATTTCGGTCTGCTATTCAACTTCGTTGATAAATCTTTTTTGTTTATTAATTATTAAAATGAAGAATTGTTGAGGTCTTTGAGGAGATTATTCTTAGTGTTAAAACTAATCTTAGCACCATGGAGCTGGGTGCCCATCCAGATATGGACCTAATGTGTATTTTTGGATTCATAGATAGTGTAGCGTCTCCCTTTTATCGTTTGTGAGATTTGGCTGTAATATGTGATGTTTGACTTGTGCCCCTTTGAGGGCTAATTGGTTGTTTGTTTTTGGGTTCTTTAATACACTTATCACTTACTTGAAAAAAAAAAGGGAGCAGCTAGCCAGATTAGTTCTATGTGTGTGTGTGTGTGGGGCATTTGATAGGAGAGTTCATATGAATGCAAAGTACTTCTGTAGGTACTCCATCCAGTTGAGTCAAACTATATCTCTACTTCAATCCTGGAGGGGACATAGCTATATCTTTAGGTCTACAGCCATATACATAATGGACTTATTTGCATGCATGCTGAGCATTGAATGGACATATCCCTTCTGATCATCTTGTGTTTAGTAGACCCTACAAGCATAATACATAGCGTTGTGTAGTGTCAAATAATGAATAGGTCCTTCAACATTATAGCCAATTTCCTATGTAGCTAACATTAATTGGCTTGCATCGGATTTTTGTTGTTTTTCTTAGGAAGTTGTGGGTGCAGGGAGTGAAACTTCAGTGAGTACATTAGAATGGGCAATGGCAGAATTGATGAAAAATCCGTAAGTAATGGAGAAGGCACAAATTGAATTGTGAGAAATCTTTGGGAGGAGAAGGAATGTTGATGAGACAGATGTTCAAAAACTAGCTTACATGCAATCAGTGATCAAAGAAATGGTACGACCACTACAAGAAAAATGACTTTGGGTGTTAAAAAATTTATCACCCAAAGCCCATTTTTGTCACCAAAGGTTTGGGTGACAAAACCAAGTTGTCACCCGGTTTGTCACCTAAAGCCTATCAGCAAAGGTTTTAGGTGACAATTTCGTGTTTTGTCACTCGAAATCGTCCGGACGGACAAATAAACCATCTGGATGGTTTTCTCCTATTTTGACGAAATGCAAAATCGTCACGCCCAGTATCTTCTATCCATTCGTAAGAGAGGTGCCAATGGTTGGCCCAATATGACGAAATATATTTTTTCATGAATCATATGTGCACATGGTGATGCGAATCCGTCATGACAGTTGTATATTCCTATCCAAACGCCAACTTAACGACGTCTGCATTGCTATTTCATTTATGATGAAATAGGTTTTTGTCACCTACAAACACCGTTCGAACACCAACATCGACGATGCGGACGCTTATGCAGTGATCATCGTTCGGATGTTTTGTAAACAAAAGACCGTGTGGACACAGGAACCGTCGTTCGAACGTGAGAGCATGTGGAGAGTTAGTCAAGTGCGCACACGTATCATTACACAACAACCGTGTGGACGGTTGTCAAGAGTTCGCACATGTCATCACACAACAATCTTTCAAACGGTTAGTCAAGTGCCCGTACGTGAACCGTTCGGACGTCATTTTTACCGTTTGAACTGTTTTTTACCTATTTGAATTAATTTAATTAAAAATTAAAAAATTATTTGTAAATAATATAAATAAAAAAAATCAGTACTCATAATATAGTGAAATGTCTACAATTATGCAATTTTCATTAAAAGTAAATAAAATTCATAATCGATAAATACTAATAAAGTAGTGAAAATATATAAATCTACCCAAATTTTTGTTTGGGTGTATACGGGATTGCAGCTGTTTGATCTACTCCATGATTTGCTCACACATCTGTTGTTCCATTAGTTGCATCCTCCATTTCTTACTATTCAACCAGGTTCCTTTGCTACTCTGCATCATCTTCTGATGCTCTTCGTCTTTCTTCTACTGCTGCTCCTCCATCATCTGCTAAGGCTCTCACATCGTTTGCTCCATATCTAACTGTTTGACCAGAAGCGCTCCATATTCCATCTGTCTAGCTCTCATCTCCTTAATCTCTAATCTGGCCTCCCTGAGTCTCTGGGACAAATCAACAGATGATGTTGATGAAGATAATCCAATAGACTGTATTAATGGCCTAAACCTCACACATAACCCATTGTCGTCCCCGACACCTCAGAGAAAATCTCAACTTTTGTGTATGACTTTCCCTCTGACTTGTGTTGCAACTGCACCGCCTCCATTTTTCCTACAAAATTAGAAAAGAAGATAAAATTAGCACATATGAAACATAAGTGATAACGAATGCATCATTAAATCAAATGTTACAACTTACAAAATTTTTCCATGCATCTTCTGATGTCCACAAGCCATCCTTATTAGTATGTGTTTTTTATAAAGCAATGCAGGACTAATCTCATCAGATTCTGAATTTTTCTGTATACCAAAAGAAATATAAAACGTGCATATTAAAAAACCTAAGTCATTTATTTAAATAATTTCTATTAAAAATGTAAATTTATTACTTTCTAACAACTCTCTTGCGTGTTGGAAGGACCTCGCTCCCGATGTGTGTACAATCTTTCAGCTTAGCTCTATTCTCTTTGTTGGTTGCACTCCTCCTCTGCATTGTACATTTACAGTTGTTACACAATTAATAATAAAATAAAATAAATGTCCAAGATGGAATAAAATTTTTAACCTGAAATTCCTCGCTCGCGAATAAATCACAAACACGAGTCCATTCTTTTTTGTTCATCTCTGGATATGGGTGCTCTAACTGTTCTTCTTTGGAATTGAAAACGAGTAGTGTTGGAACATTCTATTTCTATATGTCCTGTATGCTGTGTTCATCGTAGACGTCACAGTGATGTGATCCTCGGCTCGGTCATAATCTAGTTGGAAATCATCCTTAACATATATAACAGTTAGTACGTATAAAATGTTCAACAATTAAAATTTAAAAAATTATACTTACCAACACTTGGCCATCACATATGATTTAACCTCATCGGGGACCTCCTTCCACTTACTCTTCTCAAATGGGACATGCTTGTCGAACGAGCGCACCAATATGACTTGAGAGCATTGAGGACGCCATGTCATCACTGCCTGTACATCCATCAAGGATATGGACAGTCAGCTTTCCTCCGATACGAGCCTTTAGTAATGCAATCCTGCGTACTACCCCTAACGTGTCTGATTCGGATGTCACTACAAATGGAGAACAATAAATTTTAAATTCAGTTAAATATAGAAATTTAAAAGTCATAATATTTAATCATCGAGAGGGAAAAATACTTACATGCAAAACTACTTTGAGTTCTCACTGGACTGGTTGTAGTAGCCTACGGTAATTACTCTCTATCTCTAAGCGAAGGACCCGAAAGCTAGTATACCGAAGTACTGCCTACTCGAATCGATGAATCGCATCATAGCTATTTTTCTCCTGTTGGCATGATGTCGTCCTGTGACCAAATAAATCAATATTAGAGAAAAAAAATGAATTATGCTACTCAAAATGAATATAAAATAAAAACGCAAAGTAAATTTAAATGATAAAGTTATGTTAGTCCTCGAAGTCACATTCTTCAGAATCACTACAATCTTCAATGAACGATTCCGAGGAATCATCGATTCCTTCTATTTCACGTTGTTGTGGACCACTCTCATCAGTTACCGGCACATAAGTCTCGACGTCATTTCTAGTCAACGAGATCATATCAAATGAGGTAAAGTCCACAAAAAGCTCAATAGACTCATTGTCCTGGTATGTTTCATGGTTTGATAGTCTTCTCCATCTTCACTAGCTTCCTCCTCAATAGTGGAATATCATACGTGTTTCTAGGGGTAATCTTTTGAACAATCTTCCAGTGACCGCCCAACTTCATATCATCGATATAAAACACTTGATTCCCCTGAGATGCTAGCACGAATGGGTCATCTTTGTACCACTTTCGGGAGGTGTTAATGCTAGCAAACCGACACTTTTATCATGACCTAAGTTTTAAGTACTCAAGTCAAACCAATCACATTCGAGTAAATAAACTAAATTCTCTCGCAAATAATACAATGCGTAAATATCCACGACCTAGCCATAAAAATCAACATCTTCACCAGCATGGTCCCCCAAACAACCACACCATTATTCTGAGTGTTACGAAACTGTTCACGAAGGACCGTGTGAAACCTAACTCCATTCACAACACACCTAGAATAACAAAGTGCCTTGATCCAGATTGGATGCTAATGCATACAAATCATCTGACACCGAGCCCAAATTTTCATTCCACATAGTTTGAAATATAATAATAAACACATGTTAATTAAAAATATAAATATAAATAAAATTTAATATATAATAGAGATAAACCCATAATAAATACCTGATTTCTTAACCATAACGAAAATCCTTCTTCGTTCCTCCTATCAACATTTATTGGTGATTGTCTCCTCATCTCTTCCAAGTGCTCGCTATAAAGAAATAAGATATGTTATAATAAATTAAAAAAACAATGAACTAATAATTGTTTAAATGTGCAAATATTCTTAAAAGCTCTTACTCGATATGTTGGCTATTTTCTGAATAGTTGTTGAGTATGTACCACTACACTTTTGTAAATTCTTTCTATTCAAATCTGACCCCTACCAGCTCCTAGTGGATGAACACTTTGAGTAAAAACAGAAAGATGACAACTTCGATCATCCATGTCGGCGTAATTCTAATCTTTTCTATTGAATCTCATCTCAAGTAAAAGATGCTTGAGGCATTACCTCGTGCAGACCCTGAACCAGCAAATGCAAATCCCTTTTAATGCCCATCAATGCCAAGTCCCATCAATCTCAAGAGCATGAAACATAAGTGAAAAATATCCCATAAGGGAGCCCTTGTTTCTTCTTATCAGTGGCAGCTTTCATATGATTAACCATTAAATGACCAAGGTTCATATGGGTATGAGTGATCAGACAGTACATAACAAACAATTCTAAAAAGGTGATGTACTCAAATTTCCCACTCCTTGAGAAATGATATTACTAACCATATGATGCAAAATTCTTCTAGGGTTAGTCAAATCACTGACAGCAGGTCTAATCACCTCATTTAGGGCTAGGATTATCCAACACAACCCTAAGAATGTCAATTGGTTCTACCTCAGACATACCCATCCAACCATAAGCATCAAAAAATTTCTTTCCCCTATTAGAGGTAGTGACCAATGAATTTAGGGAATAACTGGATAGGTCTAATTACTTCCCATTCACATAACTGGTGGCATCCTCAGACTTAGAATATTGAAAATTAGCAAAAACTGATTTCACCAAATACACATAATAGTCCACTTTCAAATTCACAAGAATACCCCATCCTTGAAAGTCAAACATCTCTTTAAAGTCAAAGCTACTCTCACTAAACCATTGAAAATCAGCCCAATGTTCAGCAATGACTTTCCTATTCCTAAAATCTTGAACAAAGCTCTAACCTGTAAATGTAGGCCTCTGGAGTGGGAGTGAATTCTTTAGTGCCTCGTCCTTTCTTTCATGCCCTTTAACCAACAGAAGATGGTGTCTATTGAGAGGGATACTCGGAACGACTGGAAGAAATCACGGTAGTGGCACTGTGAGGAGATTGAAGGCTATCGGTGGTGGTTTTCTCGAAGAGGGTAGTGGGTAAATGAAATTTGTGAGGGAGAGAGTAGTTTGTGCTGTTTGGGAGAAAAAAGAGGGTCTGTGAGATGGGAGAAGCAAAAGTGCCGACCCCTAACCCTAAAAGAGTATAAATGTACCATGCATACCTCTTTTTTAAAAACAGTGAACTTGAAAGATGTGTCGACACATTGAATCTATGTGTCGACACATTGCACATGCTCCAGAACATAGTTTAAAAGGGCAATTGGGAGGAAAGCTTATGTGTCAACACATACTTCTCCAGTGAAAACAACCATGAAAGACCAAAAGTGTTGACACTTGTTTTACCAAGTGTTGACACATGGCATGCATAAAGAGTACATACAAAGTTTCACAAAGAAAAAAGCATGATTTTATGAAGAAATGCTCAGAGAGCAATTTAAAAACAGATCAGAACATGTTCAATGCAATCATTTACACAATCAATATGACAAATCAAAAACATAAAAAGGATATCACATGAAAAGAATTCGGTCATTGTGATTAACAAAATATTAATGCAAGCAATCATATTTAAACTCATTGAAAGAATTCAATTGATGAAATCCAAGCCTTATAAATCTTTAATATTTAATTTTTCAAGTTAAAAATTTGCAATCTCTCACATCAATTTGGGATCGTCTAAGTAATATGGAAAATTTTATAAATTGGTACTTGAATCTCCTCCTTGTGGAAACGATACTCTTTTTGCCCTATTTTACTTGTCACGACCCATGCATTTGCGGTAGACTTTAGGACTATCAAGTTTTTGGCGCCGTTGCTGGGGAGGATTGTTTTCAATATTAATACAAATAATTTCCTCTATTAATTTAGGTTGTTTGGTATTTTTTTGTGTATGCCATGTAATTGGGCTCTAATTGAGCTTTTTTTTATCAAGAAATTGAAAGAACCTTACGTGCATTAAGGAGAAAAAAATGGCTAGTGCTAGAGCAAGAACAAGCAGTAGCCATGGCAGAAGACCAGAATCAAAGGGTGTTACGCGACTATGTCGTGCCGAAGGTCAATGTAGCTCAACCCAGTATTGTGAGAACTACAATCAATACAAATAAAACACTTAGGAATAAATTTGGAAAATTTAGACATAGAGAAAACATGAGCTTTTGAGGTGATTGCCTTGTTTACCTTCTTTTGAGGTGTGGGTGGACACCAAATTTTCTGAGTGACAGGCACAAAAACTACCTTGCTTTGAGGATATAAGGAACTGAAGTATTATGATTAAAACCCAAACTTCTTTTATTTCAATCCGAGTCTCCTATGCTTAGCATCTTATCAAGATTGCTAGTTCCACTTGAATGTTTCTTCAGCTGTTCTTTAGCTTGGTCCAGCTCCTCTGTTACTTTCAAAACACAATTTTCTAGAGAAGTGTTCTTAACACACTACAAGAAATTTAGTTTTAGGTGACAAAATTTTGGGTTTCAAACCAAATTTTGTCACCTAAAGTGGCTTTCCATGACAAAATATTAATTTCATCACCCAAAACCATCCAGGAATGCCAAAACTGTCCGGACCAGTCAAAAACACGTTCGGACATATTTTTGGTGTGAAAACATACACGCGTCACGAATGAGTGACGATAAAAATCGTCACAAAAACAAAGGACTGTCCGGACTCAAAATAAAACCGTTCGGACTCTCTGGGTGACAAATTCCAAATCGTCGTAACTGAGTGACAATTAGAATCGTCACAATTTTTACACTCCGTCGGACTCGTTTTTATAAAACGTCCGAACGTCCATTACCTAACGAATAATAATCATCAGGATAGAGTGACAAATTAAAAATCATCATGAACACTCTATTCAGTCCAGACATTTTCAACAGCGTTCTAACGGAAAAAAATAATCAAGTTCGGACGGGCCAAAAAAGGTCCGCACAATTATAAATGCTTCTTCCGTAAATTGTGTGGTTCCACGTTGCAAAACTTCAGACTCGTGACATCGACACCGTCCAGACCCATAAATAACGTCCGGGCTGTATAAGTTCTAAAACCTTTTTGAATCGGCATTTTAATGACGTTAAATTTGATAGGGCCACGTGTGAATATAACCATTGAGAAGCATCCAAACTCTAATTGACAGAGTTTGGACGGGTATTGGGCACATTAAAACTGCCAAACTTTGTCAAAATTACAAACTCACTCACTTCTCTCAAACTCTTCTCTCAAACGTTTTCACTATCCATTTGAGATCTCTCAAGGAACTTCAGGTAAAACTTCCTTCATGAATTTGCTTCTAAATTTCATGCATTTCAATTAAATACCGTCCGTTGTTTAGTTTGTTGTGTTGTTTGTGTCTATCAAATTATGTTGTTTTGCTGGTGTTCATCGAAACACGTTCGGACGTCTTTTTACACCGTCCAAAAGTTTTCTAAAACGTTCGAACGGACTGTTATTGACCGTTTGGACGTCCTAAAATTTAAACGACGCAGTTTGACGTTCGTGCAAATGGTTTATGATCATGTTCGGACGGTTTTTGCTAGGTTGACCATGGAACGCTCTGGGAGAAGTATCACTAATGTCAAGGGACAAACAGAGTGACCAGCCAGAGGCAGCTCGGGCGATAGTGCAGCCAACGCATTCGTTGTGCATGGAGCTCCAATGCCGCTTGACCGGTCTGGAGACCAAATTTGCTCTAACGGATAGGGCTATAACGGAAGAGCTGAATATTATGTGGATGGAAATAATAAGGATGAGAGAACAATTGTCTCAGTTGTCCTAGTCTATCCATACCGTTCCGGTACAACTGTAGACACTCGTCAGACGGGTGGATAATATGGAGGAGCATTTGGCGCATGTTCGTGATGCCCTCGGACAAGATTTGGCGAGCCAGAGGCAGCTCGTGATTTGGACTAGTCTTCTGTTTATGCTTTATCACTATTATTTATTTATCATTTGAAGGACCGTTTCCGGCTTGTACTAGACATTATGATTGTGTTTTTCGTTCGGTATTTGGATTATTTTTGATATTTTATATTAATTATGTTTTTTCACTAAATTAAATTTATTACAATTTAAACGGATAATTAGTAAAATTAAATGGGTGATTACACTAATGGAACGGTTAGTGTAATTAGATTGTAACGGTTAGAGTAATTAGCTTGCAATTACAATTAAATTGGTGATTAGTTATAACGGATATTTAATATAAAAGAATGTATATATATATATATATAATATTCAAAATAAATAAATTAAGTTAAATATTTGTGCCAAATTACATTGCGATAAATTGAATGAAATAAATTAAATCATTTAAATAAATTAGTTTTGTGAAGTAAAGTAAATTTAGTGAATTTAACATGCTAAATAAATCTGCTAGCCGTTCGGACGTTCCCGAAACCATCGCATGGTGTACACGTGTTTACGTTATATGAAAGTTGAAAATGGTTGTAACCGTCCGAACGAATTATAGACGTTCGGACGATATTCGCCGTTTATTCAGCCAAACGTGCGCTTCCATGTCGCGTAAATTAATAGGAACGATGTTTTTATTGTGCCGAAGTGTTTTAAACTGTTTAAATTTTGGCATTTAATACGAAGTACGTTGATTGGGCCATGTGTGTAGAAAAGAGTCTAGACGGCATTCTTGGTGTCTGGATGCTAGCAACGTATTTGCAAAAGTCGACAATTCGTCATTTTCACAAATACCGCACCGTTTCTCCTTAAAAAACTCTCAAAACTCAAGTTTTTTCTTCACAAATCTTGACGTAATATCACTCTTTCGTGGATCTAATCACATCCAGGTATATTTTGCTTACTTTTAACAAGATTTTAATGGTAAAAATTTCATTTTTTTATACTTTTACGTATAGAATTTCAATTCCATTTTTTGCATAGTACATTGTGTTTTTTAATTGATTTTTACGTAGAAATTGATTGTGTTAAGTGTTAGGTTTGTTTTAAGTGTATTAGTTTGTGTTTTGGTTGTATTTTTGGGTGTGTGGGAGGGGAGGGATGCTGCCATGGCTGAGTTAACTCGGTCGTCCTCCAGTAGCGTCCGGACGCGTTCTTGAGTTGTTGGACATTGTATTTGGTCATCATTTGGACTCGGTGGTATACGTTGTCGTTTTGATTGTGTTAACTCTTGTCGTTTTGATTGTGTCCGGACACTTTTTCAATGCAGTCCGGACAGTTTAATGTTAAATTTAAATATTTTTTATTTGCTTGGGGTTCGGATGATATCCAAAGTTGTTCGGACTCTTTTTAGACTTACAAAACAGATACGTTGACGTTTTGATAATGTCCGGACGCTTTAAGTAAATGTCCAAACGATACTATTGGTGTTCGGACGATGTTATTTTGGTTTGGACGTATCTCTAACCGTTCGAACGTTGTTTTGTGCAGATTCTTAAAAAATGAGTAAGCGTTCACGTACCAGTGGCCAAGCTGATGATGAGCAACCTTCCACTTGAGCTTTAACGGTGGAGCAGCATACAGCGATCATTATGTCTCGCTTGATTGTTGTCGAGTGGGATATCAAGTTGGCAGATTTAACAATCTAACATTTGAGGTTGGACGCTTCCGAGGTGGTGGAGAGTTAGGTTGGCTTCCGTTAATCTACAGGACCGGCTATGTGTCAAAGATAATGGTGCAGGAGTTTTATTGCTCTATATTACGGGCGAGGGACCTCGAAGAGCCTAGTATGGAGGTCACTGTCCGTAACGTTCGATCATATTCTCGCCGACGAGCTGGCGAATTTCTTGGGGTACGAGAGAGATTTGGCAACATTTCCAAACCTGCCAATGAGAGAGGAGGGCTGGCCTACTAAGGCCGAGGTATTCCGGACCATGCTGGGCGATGATACAGCGATTTTGGAGGAGCCTATATGGTACACGGGCAGCTGCTTCCTTTTTGGCGGATCATGCACTGATCCTATGCTCCTCCATCGACCTGAAGAAGCACACCATAAAGCTGTCTTATAGTCGGGCGAGTTCTTGTACCTGGTAGTTGTATGGGGGCTACCTGTTGATATGCATCATACATCTACATGTCCATTCGTGCAGAGGCCTTGAAGACTGATGCTATGAATTTCATTGCCACATGAGATTCTTCTGACCCAGTTCCTGCACACCATGATGGTACCCGAGAGTGCTGACGAGCCGAGGGGGCTTCCACTTGGGTCGATCAACAAGACCACGCTCTCCAAATCGATTGCCCAGACACGCCGAGCGCTGCAAGCTGCTCGGGTTGCTAGAGTAGACAACAGGAGCAGCCTGAGGAGGCAATGGAGGGGGAGGATCCTGGGCAGAGCTCGACCCAGGGACTTGGGGCACAGCGGCCGAGTTGGATGGACGATATGATGACGGAGCTGTCTCAGTAGATGGAATCGGTCTTGCAGCCCACCCATTGCATGGTCAGTGATATCAGTTGTCGTCTGACACTTTGGAGCAGAAGGTCGCCGACATGGACGTTGGGTGGAAGAAGGAGGTCGCTGCGCTTAAAGAGGTTTTGAAGGGCGTGGCAACCGACGCAGAGCTCTTTCCCTTGACTGAGCGGGTCGTGCTGATAGAGGAGCACCTTCGTCACGTCCGTCACGTTCTAAAACTCACGGATGATGATGATGATGATGACAGTAGTCATTTTATTTACTTTTATTATCACATTTATTTTTTTATTATGTTTTGAGGACATTTACTTTTATATTATGTTTTGTGGACATGTTTGATTTTATTTGATGTTTTTGTTCATATTATGTTTTGACGATATTGATATATTTATGTCATTTCAGTTATGTTATTTGTATTTATTAGAACTTAATACAATATGTTAATTTGGTACTCATTCAAAAAAATATTGATATTAGAACTTAATCCACTTAAGATTATTTACATTATTAACTAACTTTGGTTATTTAAAAATTAATAGTAAAGTTAATTAAAAAATGAAAAAAAAAATCAAAATAGTCCAAAACTGTTCGGACGTTAATGTCTCCGTCCAGCTTATTTAATGTAAGCTCGAACGATGTTGTATTATATAAAACAAACCGTCCGAACACTTTTTTATACGGTCGGGACTCTTAAAAATTGAACACCATTCGACTTCTTTTTTATAACGTCCGAACGTGGTTTTTATTATCAGATGCTATTGTCTTGGTATTTCCTAAACAGTCTGGTGTGATGTAAGGGAGTGTTCGGACGTATTTACCGTCCGAACGTCTATGTTAATGAGCATACACTGTCGTTTGAGAATTACTAAAACGGTGTGTTGAACTGTAAGAGGGAGTTCGGACGGGACATAGTGGTCGGACGCTTATGAAATTTTTGTGGTATGAATTCCCTCAAAACTAATACACGTATGCGTTCAAACTTCCTTGATGTGTCGAATAGTATTCAAGCGTATGAAAGTGACAAAATCGCAGACAGTGGAGGAAAAACGAAAAACAAAGTAAACAAGAGATTTGAGCAAGAGGAGAAGCGGAGAGCTGATTTTGGGCGTCCAATCTCATTGAAAGGGTGTGAAAGGAGCAACTCTTTTAGAATTTGAAATTGGATTGCATTTGAGGTTAGTGGTTTTTAAATTGAATTGTTTTAGGATGAAAAGCATGTATTTTAATATACGAAAGCATGTGTTTTTCAAAATTTTAGGGTCTAAAATGATAGCAATGAGTTTGGGGTTGGTTGTGATGTGTTTATATTGAAGTGTTTGTGATTTGGGTTGATTTTGACAAGATTTTGGGTGAAAATGAGTCTGTGCGTCGAAGAACTGTCTTGTTCGACAATCGCAGTCCGGACGGTTATGTACCGTCCGGACTCTATTTTTTTCGGACCTTTTGCAAAAGGCGTCCGAACGTTTATATGTATGGTTCGGACGGTTATGTTACGTCCGAACGGTTTTGTTGTTATGTCATGCATTCATTTAGTAGCCTTAGCCCCGTTTAAGAATTACACGAAGTTCGATAACGAACTGGTGTAATTCTTGAATTGTCCACGTTATGGACAGTTTGAGTTTACAATATGCGTAATGTGCGTAATTGTATCTGCTATTGTGACAGATGTGTTTAGAAATTTTGATGCAAATCTCCTTTTGTCTTTCGATACACATTCAGCATTGAGCTTGTACACTTGCCTTAATGGTGGGTGTTTATGCTCAATGTTGTAGGCGTGTATCTGGGACTGAGGGGAAATGCTGTCAAAATTTCTAAAGCATCGGTCACAATGGTCGGGTCAATTACATGCAGTACGTGATATTGTAAACTTGAATGGGATAGGACCTATCACCTGAAGAAATTGGAGTTGAGTGTGAATGTCATCATTGTTTGTATTATTGTTTGCATTATTGTTTATATTTTCTTCTTTGAAGGAACAATATGGATAAAAGCTGGATTTATGAGGCTGATAGACTCAAAAGTGTAAAGTATAGTGATGGTGTTCGGATTTTATGAGTGTTGCCCGTAGTTATGCAGATAGTCGTGGAATGATAAGATGTCCATGTAAGAGATGTAAGAATGTGTTGTTCCAACATGTAGACGAGATGGAGGATCATTTATTCATAATTGGGTTTGACCAGAGTTACACTCATTGGGTATTTCACGGAGAGTCAATTTCAGAAGTTTCTAACTGGGTAGTGACTTTAGAACCTGAACCTAGAAGCAAGGACTCTGAGGGAAACATAAATGATGATATGAGAGACATGTTAGAAGATTTTGAGGCGGAGCAGGGTTGATGAGAACGCTGGTGAAAATATTTCGGGTCCTGAAACAGTCGAGTCTGGGTCTGGAGACGGGTTTTCGTGTATACTAAGTTATGGGCGGATGCTGAGCGAGAGTTGTATCCCGGGTGTAAGAAGTACTCGAAGTTGTCTTTCGTTGTTAGGTTACTTCATGTGAAGTCAGAGAATAATTTGACTGTAAAGGCGTTTGAAGATGTGTTGGGTTTGATAAAAGATGCGCTGCCGGAGGGGGAGACACTTCCTAAATCTTATTATGAGGCGAAAAGTTAAGAAAGAATTTAGGATTTAGCTACGATAACATACATGCGTGCTTAAATGACTGTGTACTGTTTTGGAAGGAGCACAGGAGTTACAAGAGTGTCCGGTGTGTGGGGAATCGAGGTGGAAGTACAGTCAGAATAGCAAATCAAAGGTTCCTCAAAAAGTGCTGCGGCATTTTCCCTTGAAACCGAGGTTGCAGAGATTGTTTCTATCAAGGCAAACGGCAACGGATATGCGGTGGCACCAAGAGAAGCGTGTGATTGAAGATGGGGTGATGAGGCATCCTGCAGACTCTGGGTATGGAAGGACCTCGATAAGAAGTATGAATGGTTTGGTCGGAATCTCTAACGTCCGGTTGGGTTTGGCATCTGATGGGTTCAATCCGTTTGGCAACATGAGCTTATCGTATAGTATATGGCCAGTGGTACTAATTCCATACAATTTGCCGCCATGGAAATGTATGAAGGATTCAAGTTTTATGCTGTCGTTGCTTATTCCTGGTCCAAGAAGTCCTGGGAATGATATCGACGTCTACTTGCAGCCATTGGTAGATGAGTTGAAGGACTTGTGGGAAAATGGAATGCAAACGTACGACGCGGCTGTGTCAAGTTCATTTAAGTTACATGCTGCTTTGCTTTGGACAATAAATGACTTCCCGCTTATGGTAATCTCTCGGGTTGGAGTACGAAAGGACGGTTAGCATGCCCTAATTGCAATGCGAACACAACGTCATTTTGGTTGAAACATGGGGGAAACATTATTTTTTGGGACATCGCGGTATTTGCCCGCGACGCATGGTGGAGGCATGATGTCGACATATTTGACGGAAAAAGAGTTTAGAGCAGCGCCTGAAGAAGTCACTGGAGAGGAGATACTTCAACAACTTGAATCGGTACCGTTATGTTCGTTTGGGAAGACTCAGAAGAAGAGAAAACGGGCTGACATTGAGTTAAGTTGGACGAAGCGCAGCATATTCTTTGAGTTGCCGTACTGGTCAGATTTGAAACTTCGACATAATTTGGACGTCATGCACATAGAGAAGAATATTTGTGACAATGTGTTAGGAACTTTGATGAACGTCGATGGTAAGACGAAGGACAATGCTAGTGCTCGGAGGGACTTGGCATTAATGGGCATTAAAAAGGATTGCATTTGCAAGTTCGGGGTCAGCAGGAGGTGATGCCTCAAGCATTATTTACTTTAACAAAGGATGAACGTAAGAAGTGTTGTGAATGGCTGAAGGGTGTTAAGTTTCCGGATGGATACGCCTCTAACATATCCCGATGCGTGAATATAAATGAAGGGAAAATAATGGGTATGAAGAGTCACGACTCACACGTCTTGTTGCAGCGACTGTTACCGGCAATGATACACGGGTTGTTAGGAAACGAAGTATGTACAGCGTTGACTGAGTTGAGTTATTCTTCAGAGACTTGTGCTCAAGAACAATACGTTTAGACGTTGTGGACAGTTAGAGAAGGACATCGGAATGATTCTTTGCAAGTTGGAATATATTCCCTCCATCATTTTTTACTATTATGGTTCATTTAGCTGTTCATTTACCTCGGGAGGTGAAACTTGGGGTCCAGTTCAATTTCGGTGGATGTATCCAATGGAGAGGTATATGGGGAAGATGAAGCGTTTCGTTAAGAACAGGCACGGTGTGAGGGCTCCATAGCAGAGAATTATGTGTTAAATGAATGTCTAACTTTTTGCTCAATGTATCTTGGTACGGTTGAGACGAGATTTAATAGAAAAGACCGGAATTATGCCGACATGGATGATCGAAGTTGTCGTTTTTCTGTGTTTACTCAAACTGTTCGACCGCTGGGAGCTGGTAGGGGTCAAGATTTAAATATAAAGGAATTTACAAAAGCACAGTGGTACGTACTCAACAACTGTTCAGAAATCAGCCAACATATAGAGTAAGCACAAATAAGAATATTTGCTCATTAAACACTTATCAGTTCATTATATTTTAATTTATTATAAAATATCTTTTTTTTTTTATAGCGAGCACTTGGAAGAGATGAGAAGGGAATCACCAATAAATGTTGATAGGAGGCACGAAGAAGGATTTCCGTTATGGTTTAGAAATCGGGTATTTATTTAATTTTTTCCTATTATATGTTTAATTTTAATTGATTATTTTTTTTAGTCAAAGTTAACACGTGTTTACTATTTTAGATTCAAACTATGCGCAATGAAAATCCGGGCTCGGTGTCGGATGATTTGTATGCATTAGCATCCGGTCCGGATCAACGGGCACTTTGTTATTCTGGGTGTGTAGTGAATGGAGTTAGGTTTCACACGGTCTTTCGTGAACAGTTTCGTAACACTCAGAATAGTGGTGTGGTTGTTCCGGGGGACCATGATGGGGAAGATGTTGATTTTTACGGTCAGGTCGTGGATATTTATGCGTTGCGTTATTTGCGGGGAATTTAGTTTATTTACTAAAATGTGACTGGTTTGACTTGAGTACTCAAAACTTAGGTCTTGATAAAAGTGGTCGGTTTGTTAGTATTAACACATCCCGGAAAGTGGTACAAAGACGACCCGTTCGTGCTAGCTTCTCAGGGTAATCAAGTGTTTTATATCGATGATATGAAGTTGGGCGGTCACTGGAAGATTGTTCAAAAGATTACCCCTAGAAACACGTATGATATTCCACATATTGAGGAGGAAGCTAGTGAAGATGGAGAAGGACCGTCGAACCGTGAAGCATACCAGGAGAATGAGTCTATTGAGCTTTTTGTGGACTTTAGCTCCTTTGACATGATCCCGTTGACTAGAAATGACGTCGAGACTTATGTGCCGGTAACCGATAAGAGTGTCCACAACAACGTGAAGTAGAAGGAACCGATGATTCCTCGGAATCGTTCAGTGAAGATTGTAGTGATTCTGAAGAATATGACTCCGAGGACTAAAGTAACTTTATCGTTTCAATTTACTTTGCGTTTCTATTTTATATTCATTTTGAGTAACATAATTCATTGTGTTTTTTTCTCTAATATTGATTTATTTGGTTACAGGACGACGTCATGCCAGCGGGAGGGAAACGTCTTCGGTGCGATTCATCAGTTCGAGCTGAGAGTAGTCCCGGTACACTAGCAGTGTCGGGTCCTTCACTTAGGGATAGAAACGAATTACCGTCCCCTACACAGCCAGTCCAGTAGGCACCCAAAGTAGTTGTGCGTGTAAGTATCTTACCCCGTCAATCGAAATTAAATATTATGACTTTTAAATTTCTATGCTTAACTGAATTTTAAATTTATTGTTCTTCATTTGTAGCGACGTCCGGAATCAGACACGTTCGAGGTAGTACGCGTGGGATTGCCTTACTCAAGGCTCGTACCGGAGGAAAGCTGACTGTCCATATCCCTGATGGACGTACGGGCGGTGATGACAAGGCGTCCTCAATGCTCTCGAGTCATATTGGTGCGCTCGTTCGACAACATGTCCCATTTGAGACGAGTAAGTGGAAGGAGGTCCCCGAAGGAGTTAAATCGTATGTGATGAACCGAGTGTTGGTAAGTATAATTTATTAAATTTTAATTGTTTAAACTTTTTTATTTCTAACTGTTATATATGTTAAGGATGACTTCCAACTAGATTACGACCGAGCTGAGGATCGCATCACTGTGACGTCTACGATGAACACAGCGTACAGGACGCACAAAATAGAATGTTCCAGCATTACTCGGTGTTCAATTCCAAAGAAGAGGTTAGAGCACCCGTATCCCGATATGAACAAGGAAGAATGGACTCGTGTTTGTGATTTATTCGCGAGCGAGGAATTTCAGGTTAAACATTTTTATTCGTCCTGAACATTTATTTTATTTTATTATTAATTGTGGTAACAACTGTAAATGTACAATGCAGAGGAGGAGTGCAATCAACAAGGAGAATAGAGCTAAGCTGAAGATTGTACACACATCGGGAGCGAGGTCTTTCCAACGCGCGAGAGCGTTGTTAGTAAGTAATAAATTTAATTTTTTATTATTTATTATTTAAATAAATGACTTAGGTATTTTAATATGCACGTTTTATATTTCTTTTGGTGTACAGAAAAATCCAGAATCTGATGAGATTAGTCCTGCGTTGCTTTATAAAAAGACGCATACTAATAAGGATGGCATGTGGACATCAGAAGATGCACGAGAAAATTTTGTAAGTTGTAACATTAGATTTAATGATGCATTCGTGTGCGTTTATGTTTCATATGTGCTAGTTTTTATTTTATTTTCTAATTTTGTAGGAAAAAATGGAGGCGTTACAGTTGCAGTACAAGTCAGAGGGAAAGTCATACACCGAAGTGGAGATTTTCGCTGAGGTGTTGGGGACGAAAGCGGGTTACGTGAAGGTTTAGGCCGTTCAGTACGGTCTGTTGGATCATCTTCATCAGTATCGTCCGTTGATTTGTCCCGAGATTGGAGGAGGCCAGATTAGAGATTGAGAGATGAGGGCTAGACAGTTGGAATATGAAGCGCTTCTTGTCAAACGGTCAGATATGGAGCAGACGATGCGAGAGCATCTAGATGATGGAGGAGCAGCAACGGAAGAAAGACGAAGAGCTGATGCAGATGATGGCAGAGCAGCAACGAAAAAAAGACGAAGAGCACCGGAAGATGATGGAGGAAGCAAAGGAACCTAGTGGAACAACAAGAACGGAGGATGCAACTAATGGCGGAGCAGATGCGTGAGCAGCTGTGGAGCAGATCAGACAGCTGCAATCTCGTTCGACACCCAAACAAAAATTTGGGTAGATTTATATATTTTTACTACTTTCTTAGCACTTATCGATTACCTATTTATTTACTTTTAATAACGATTGCATATTTATAGATATTTTATTATTTAATGAGCATTGAATATCTTTTTATTTATATTATTTGTAAATTATTTTTAAAATTTTAATTAAATTAATTCAAAAACAAGAAAACCGTTTGAACGGTATGAGTGGAAATCCGAATGGTTAATTGGCGTTGATACATGCATAAGCTTAAAATTCTGTCTGGACACATCACGTCAAATCCGTCCGTCCGAATGGTTGTTCTCGCGTGCAAACGATCTTTTATCAAAAAAGGTGCGTACACTAAAACTAAACGTTTGAACGTGTTCAACAGAACAAGCGTCCGAACGTAATGTCATAGTTCGAACGGATTTGGAGGATGACAAATAAAAATTTCGTCATAAATGAAACAACGGTGCGGACGTCTTACTAGGGCGTCCGGACGGGATGTCTGTACGTGCGGACGATGTTGTATATCCATGCGCACGGATTGTAGATGACGAAATTCATTTCGTCACCGGGGAAGAACCGTTCTCATTAACCGTCCGAACATATTTAGAGTACGTTTGTACAGCTCATGCGAACGGTTGAATTGTACCGCTCATGACGATTTCAATTTTGTCTCTATGAAAAAAAACCGTTTGGACGGTGTGGAAAACGTCCGAACGGTTTCGAGCGACAGAACATCAAAATCGTCACCCAAAACTTTGGCTGAGGGGCTTTAGGTGACAAACCGAGTGACAACTCAGTTTTGTCACCCAAAACATTAGGTGACGAATTTTGTACTTTGGGTGACAAATTTTTTTGTCACCCAAAGTCTTTTTTCCTGTAGTGACAATAGGCTCTTGAACCATAGTATTTTTCTCTACTAATTTTTCAGCCAACTTGTCTCTTTCTTTTTCGGCAAAAATATTCTTCTTAAGGGTCAAGATATTCTCCTTCTTTACTTTAATGCTTTCCTCATATAACTCTTGATAAGTCTCTTTTAAGCACTCAAACTAATCAGCATCCTTAGTGATGATTTCTTCTACATCATGAAAATCAATGAACTCATCAGTTTTAATAGAAGATGTGAATGCAATAAAATTTACCTTATCATTATTCGAGTTTCAGGATCTGAGGAGTTTGACTCTATATCAGAATTTCAAAGTGAAGTTTTCATAGCGTTCTTCCCTTTCGATTTCAAGTAAGTAGGACATTCAGCTTTGAAGTGCCCAAAGCCTTTGCAACTGTGATATTGTAGCCCTTGTTCTTGCTACTTTTTGATTTCTCTCTGTTCAAGTTTATCCTTTTGGTCATCGTTCTTCCAATGTAGCTTAATAAAAGGTTTCAAATTAGATTTCTAGCCTTTTCAATTTCTTCCTTTCTTGAACATAAATACTTTCCTGAATTTTTTAACGAACAAATTCATGTCGTCTTCATCAAATAGGTTGTCTTCAGAATCTGAATCCTCTTCTAATGTATTCATGGCAATGGATTTTCCTTTCTTGTCACAGGAAGAGTCATTTCATAGATTTGAAGAGAACCTACAAGTTCATCAAGCTTGATAGAATCTAAGATCTTGCTCTCTTCAATAGTTGTCACCTTAGGTGTAAACCTTTTTGGTAATGACCTCAAGACTTTACAAACTACTTTAGATTCGAACATCTTCTCACCTAAGCTAAAACTAGAATTAACCAAGTTGGTGAGCTTTCCCATAAAAGTCATCAAAGGACTCATAATCTCTTAATTCTAAGTTCTTCAAAGTTAGAGATATTCATTTACATTTTGGAGTCTCTAATAGCCTTAGTTCCTTCATGGGTAGTCAAGAGAATGTCCCAAGCTTTTTTTGCCGTTTCACAATTCAAAATTCTTACTAACTCCTCAGGGGACACACCCATAAAGATGACATTTATTCCCTTGCTATTCTAGCCTCCCATCTCTCTTTCAGTCGAGCTCCAAAGCTGTGAATCCTTAACACTAGTTACTTCATTCACCGTAACAATTGGTTTTTCCCATTGAGTAGTCACAGCTGACCAAACTCTCTCATCTATGGATTTTAGGAATGCTCACATCTTAACTTTCCAATATGCATAGTTTGACCCATCGAAGATGTAATAGCCTGGATCGTCAAAACCTCAAGCGTTGTCTTATAGTAATGGATGCCGCTATTAAACTGAAGTTACGGCCAGTGGGAGGATCATTAAAGCAATAGGATTCTAAGAAATAAACATCATCAAGACTCTTTATTCCAATATTTGTATCACAAAAGAGTACCAATTTTGCTTTCTATGTACATCTACAAAACATGGCAGAATAACTACTAAATTCAGTACAATCTACATAGGTCTTTATCTTATTCTCCTTACTCTTCCTCTTCATGATCGCTAGAAAATATAATCAAGATGCTCTCAACGATGATGTCTAGGTTCTCAATGACCCAGACCCAACTACCAGCTTAGTATCAAGACCTCATGAGTCAAAGTCTAAGTAAATTCTCCCAGGTACATTCTGAACATCTGCTAAAAGAATTTAACAAACAACGGTGAGTCCAAATGACTCAGTAAAGCTAGTGGTTAGAACAGAATAGCAAATAGAATAAAAGATATTGAAGAAAACCCGTTCATCAATAAAATCTCAAAAAAGAAGAAAGTAAATGAAAAGACTCAATTTTTAAAAAATGATCTTTTTTTTCATTCTCAATCACACTCTCTCACTCCTAGAGTGAATCACTTGGCCAGAGTGATGGGTTACAAGTAACCTTCATATCTTTGCAGCATACTCCCAAGAGACAATACGGCCTCAAACTCCAGAGTGAGTTATCCTAACAAAGGATCTTTCCGCGTACGACGGAGAGGCCAGAATGTCACAACAAGTGAACACATCCTCTTGTGCACAGTACTATCACGTCTTCACAGTATTATGTTAAGTATGCATGTCTCATGTCAACGCCCATACATATCATTCATGATATGCAACACCTTAACCATACTTGAACATCAAATATTCCTTTCCAATGTACAAGTTAAGTATGCATGTCTCATATCAACGCCCATACATCTCATTTATGATATGCAAGACCTTAACTCATTTCCATCATCACAACATTATAAAACATTTCTCAAAGAAAAATGTTGTGAAGGCAAAAACAACACTTTGATTTCTCGGTTAAAAACCGGCTTAATCACCACGTAGAAAATACTAATTTTGACATGAAAAGTATTGAAATCAGAAGGAAAAAAATATGTTCAAGCTTTGAAAAACAACTTTTGGAAAAATTTTGAAAAGAAACAGATCAAAGTTAAAAAAAAACTTGAAAACAAATCGAACTTTGAAAATGATACTTTTTGAAAAGGACGAGCTTGTTCTTCGTCAAGAACACGAAGAACACAAGAACAATAGGAAGAATAGAAAAACACTAATCAACATCAAGAGATGCTAGAATAATAAAGACAAGAGATTCACAAAATCATCTTGAAAATTGAATTGAAATCAAAGATAACCAACTAAACTTTACCTCTAAGCGAGCTTGATCTTCACTAATCTTCTCTAATCGATTTTCTTGCTTCTACTTCACTTCTCTACTAATCTCAAGCTTAACCCACAATTTGCTAATGAGATGGTGTAAGTTTAAATGGCCGGCCACCCCCTATTTATAGGCAAGCTCAGTTCTCACATCGCGACACGTGTCTAGGCTAGTTCAGTGACTCAAAAGGCTACATTCACCTCACGTCGACACCTAGCAACCTACAGCAGCTGCAAGGCATGGTAGCTATGGCAAGTCACCGCTAAAACTCCTACGGTTCGACACCTCGTGCTTCTCTAGGTTTAGCCTTTTTGGTCATGCTTTCTAGCCTTGATTCGTCGTGCTTCCTATGTGTCATCTCTATCCACTCTATCCACAAGTTCATCTTCATCTCTATCCATAATTCATCTCTATCCGTGTAGACCTACTAGCTTCTGAAAAATAAAAAGTCTCCAAAATTGAACCATAAGCTCGTGATGAACTCCCAACATATTAGTAGAATAAAAATCATGTGGTTCGATTTTCGAGACAAAAACGTCCTACTAGCTTAAAAAATTAAATTGATCCAATACGAGCTCCTTAACATTCTGAACAACAACCTAATTGCATGCGAACTCCAAATCTCACTTAATCATGTCCTAATCAAGGTTTCGAGACAAAAACGTCTACTAGCTTAAAAAATTAAATTGATCCAATGCGTACGCCTCAACTCTTGAACAATAACTAGTTGCATGTGAACTCCAATTCTCACTAAATCATGTCATAATCAAGTTTCAAACTTAGTATCTCAAGTACTAAATAATCTCTCTTAGTCACTAAATACCCCTAAATGCACTACTAATCACAAACAAGATATCATAAACAATATGCATGCAATGTTTAAAAGCTCAAGGTATGACAGAAGAATGGTGGAACACTTAAAGACTGACTCCTGTCTATTTTTAGTAATTTGAGTCTAAGGAATCAAGATATGCTCTAATACCAATTGAACAAGACGATTTAAGACCTAAAACAATAGTAGCCGAACCTAGAGGGGTGTGAATTGATTCTACAAATTTCCCTACAACTTTTTGCACTCTAATAATTTTTGCACAAACTTCACAAGTGCAAATAAGCAATTTCAATATGCAAATAACTACAACAAAGTTTATCAATGCGGAACATAAATCATGCACATAAGAATCTCTATCTTAGATTCTTTATAGCCAAGAACACTTATAAATTCTTAGCCACTATTCAAAGATTATTAACAATTAGTCAAGAACACAATAAACTTAAGAATCACCACACAATGACACCAATTTTTGGTTACGAAGAAAAATCTCTTGGAAACAAATTTCAAGAGACAAAAGCTCTTTAAACTCGAAATACAAGTTGATCCATAAACTCCAGAATTCTCAAATTTCTAATCTAACACACTTGATTTCTTACCTGGAATACCACATCTAGATCTGCAACTAGCAAGGAGTGAGAACCTCTCATCCATTCAAAAAGAGTGTCGACACCTTACCTCATTGTTCATAGCACCTGTCCTCCATGTGAACTCACACCAACAACATCTCAAGAATAGGGCACTTTGCGACCTCCAGGATTTTCAGCAACTCCGAAGATCTTGAATTTCATTTAGGAAAAAATATAATGATCAAATTTGGAACTAAGAACCTAAAGAGAGGGGAGATATCTCAAGATTTCATCTTTAGTTCGCACACAACAGACTTAGAAAAATAATAGAGCCTCATTGAGAAAGTTTTTCGATGAAGGCACAATTTCTTTAATTTTCTACGTAAATGAATAATGAAAAAATATTGGGGATATATACTGAGGGTAATGCATAGTATAATGAAGAAGTTTCTAGACATTCTTGGCCTTCTTGGCGTCCATTAATCAGTTAGAATTGTTCTAATTAAAATCTATTACAGTAGTTGTACAAGTTACATTTCTGTCGTACTTGCATCTAACTTCTAACTAACTTGAACTTTCTCAGGAAAAAGTAAAGTCTACATCTCGCGTTAACTGACTCTGTGCATATTCCAATCAAACTTGAATCCGAGAAACATATGTCCAAAATGTATATTTGCACTACTGTCTTCAGTTCTTCAATACATCTTCTTATCTCAAGAATTAAACTCAATTACATGGCAAGTTAAACCTAACTAAGATTATACACTAACACATAAAATTAGAGGAAGAAACTGTGGGAGAAACCTTAAATTTACTTACTTTTGGGGTGGATGAATATCTCTATGTTTGAAGAACTTAGATTGAGAGATGATGAGTCCTATGATAACTTTTATGGAAAGCACACCAACTTGGTTAATTCTAGCTTTAGCTAGGTGAGAAGATGTTTGAATCTAAAGTAGTTTGTAAAGTCTTGAGGTCATTGCCAGAGAGATTTACACTAAGGTGACAACTATTGAAGAGAGCAAGATCTTAGATTCTATCAAGCTTGATGAACTTGTAGGTTGTCTTCAAACCTATGAAATGACTCTTCCTATGACAAAGAAAGGAAAATCCATCGCCTTGAATACAATAGAAGAGGATTCGGATTCTGAAGACGACCTATTTGATGAAGATAACATGAATTTGTTCGTTAAAAAATTTAGGAAAGTATTTATGCTCGAGAAAGGAAGAAATTGAAAAGGCTAGAAATCTAATTTGAAACCTTTTATTAAGCTACATTGGAAGAACAAGGACAAAGGGGATAAACCTGAAAAGAGAGAGTTCAAAAAGTAGCAAGAACAAGGGCTACAATATCACAATTGCAAAGGCTTTGGGCACTTCAAAGCTGAATGTCCTACTTACTTGAAATCGAAAGGGAAGAACACTATGAAGACTTCGGTTTCAAATTTTGATATAGAGTCAAACTCCTCAGATCCTGAAAGCTCGAATAATGATATGGTAAATGTTATTGCATTCACATCTTCTATTAAAACTAATGAGTTTATTGATTTTGATGGTGTAGAAGAAATCATCACTAAGGATGTTGATGAGTTTGAGTGCCTAAAAGAGGCTTATCAAGAGTTATATGAGAAAAGCATTAGAGTTAAGAAGGAGAATGTCTTGACTCTTAAGAAGAATATTTTTGCCAAAAAAAAAAAGAGATGAGTTAACTAAAAAATTAGTAGAGAAAAATACTATGGTTCAAGAGCCTATTGTTAAGAACACTTCTCTAGAAAATTGTGTTTTGAAAGTAACAAAGGAGCTGGACCAAGCTAAAGAACAGCTGAAGAAACATTCAAGTGGAACTAGCAAACTTTATAAGATGCTAAGCATAGGAGACTCGGATGGAAACAAAAGAAGTTTGGGTTTTAATCATAATACTTCAGTTCCTATATCCTCAAAGAAGGTAGTTTTTGTGCTAGTCACTCAGAAAATTTGGTGTCCACCCGCACCTCAAAAGAAGCTAAACAAGGCAGTCACCTCAAAAGCTCATGTTTTCTTAAGTCTAAATTTTCCAGATTTATTCGTAAGTGTTTTATTTGTATTGATTGTAATTCTCACAATACTGCATTGAGCTCCATTGACATTCGACACGACATAGTCGCGTAACACCCATTGATTCTGGTCTTCTGCCATGGCTACTGATTGTTCTTGCTCTTGCACTAGCCTTTTTTTTTCTCATTAATGCACGTAAGGTTCTTTCAATTTATAGAAAAAAAAACCTCAATTAGAGCCCAATTAAGTGGCATACACAAAAAAAAGACCAAACAGCCTAAATTAATAAAGGAAGTTATTTGTATTAATATTGAAAACAATCCTTCCCAGCAACGGTGCCAAAAGCTTGATAGTCCTAAAGTCTACCACAAATACATGGGTCGTGACAAGTAGAATAGGGCGAAAAGAGTATCGTTTCCACAAGGAGGAGATTCAAGTACCAATTTATAAAATTTTCTATATTATTTAGACGATCCCAAATTGATGTGAGAGATTGCAAATTCTTAACCTAAAAAATCAAATATTAAAGATTTATAGGGCTTGGATTTCATCAATTGAATTCCTTCAATGAGTTTAATATATGATTGCTTGCATTAATATTTTGTTAATCACAATGACCGAAGTCTTTTTTATATGATATCCTTTTTATGTGCTTGATTTTTCATATTAATTGTGTTAATGATTGCATTGAACATGTTTTGATCCGTTTTTAAATTGCTCTCCATGCATTTCTTCATAAAATAATGCTTTTTCTTTGTGAAACTTTGTATGTACTCTTTATGCATGCCATGTGTCAACACTTGGTAAAACAAGTGTCAACACTTCTGGACTTTCATGGTTGTTTTCACTGGAGAAGTATGTGTCGACACCATAAATTCAAGTGTCGACACATAAGCTTTCCTTCCAAGAGCCCTTTTAAACTATGTTCTGGAGCATGTGCAATGTGTCGACACATCTTTCGAGTTCATTGTTTTTAAAAAGGGGGTATGCGTGGCACATTTATACTCTTTTAGGGTTGTGAGTCTAAATAACAACCCAAGAGGGGGGTGAATTGGATTATAAAAAACTTAGTCCTTTTTCGATAAAAACCAGATCTGAAAAATACCCCTTTTTAACAATTAAAAATACAGATCTGAATGTGTATAATGCTAAGCAAAATATAGCAATAATGATAAAGCATAAAGCACCACAAATATGAATATGGAACAAAAATAAGAGAGATAGAGTTAGAGAGACAACACCACAATTTTAGGTGTTCGGCCAACACTTGCCTACGTCCACCCCCAAGGCTATTGACTTCCTTGGGCTTCTTTCACTATTCTCCAAATAGCAAATACACCTTAGCTTCGGGTGCTAAGGAACCTTTACAAGCGTTTTTCGAGCTCACGCTTCAACTCTCTCACAAATCCCAAAACCCAAGGGATTTCTTCTACTCTCACAAGTAGGACAAGTGTTTTTCCCAACACTCAAATGTTTTACAATAGATGGGTACAATGAAGAATGGCTCACTAAACCGAATATACAAGTGGAAAGCTCACAATGTGTGGAATGGCTCTCTAAGCCAAATCAGCAAGTGAAAAGCTCAATAGAGTGCAAGAAGACAAGATTCTCAAAGGAAAGCTAAAGTTTGGCAGGTGGGAGCACAAGCTTTCTTGGTAGATGCGGTTTTCCCTCTTCTTCAAAGCACTTTCTCTCTCTAGAAATTAGGGCAAGTGTAATTGCAAGTGTGTTGTCTCTTCTTCAAGAAATCTCTCTCTCTTTGAAGGCTAGGTTGTCAATGAAGAGCAAGAGGAGAAGATTCAACAATGAAAGCTTTGTCTTGAAGGAATCAGCAAGTGATTTCTTTGGATCTAGCTTTCTCTCTCTTTGGAAGGATAGATTTTGAATGATGATGCAAATCCCTTGCTTCTCTCTCCATTTCATTCTTCTTATAGCCCCTAGGTCTTCAACGTCATCAAGTAGCTTTATTGTACCGTTGGAGGGGTTCCAAAGTCTTTTTGAACCATTTTGGATGATCTGGCGTCGTTCCAAGATTTCTACAAATTCACACCATGTGTCGACACATTGATGGTATGTGCTGACACATTAAAACTTGACGAATTTTGCTCTCGGAGACAGTGCAATGTGTCGACACATTGATGTATGTGTGACACATTAAAACTTTGAGCTCTCGGGAGACAGTGCAATGTGTCGATCACACCAAGAGTGCAAACACATTCACACATGCTGAAGAGAAAATTTAGCCTCTTGAAAGTGTCCAATCCATTCCAACACTTCTTTAAACACCTACAATATGAAAAATTGATCTTATCAACTTGTGTAATGGTGTTCAAGTGCACTTAGAAATATTTTTGTGAGATAACCTCTATCCTTTGAAATATATCTTAGAAAATAGTGGATTGACAATGTAAAATCTAAAATCCTTCAAAACTTAGAATTTTGTTATCATCAAAATCAATTATGGATTGTTTGCAAAACAACCTTGGGCTAACAAGGGTTAGGGGTCGGCACTTTTGCTTATGATATCTCAAAGACCATCAAAGCCTTTTTTTTCTCCCAAATGGCACGAACCTCTCTCTCCCTCACAAATTTTATTTACCCATTACCCTCTTTGAAAAAACCATCGCTGATAGCCTTTAATCTCCTCACAGCACTACTGTCGTGATGTCTTCCAGCTGTTCCAAGCGTCCCTCTCAACAGACACCATCTTCTGTTGGTTCAAGGGCATGAAAGAAAGGACGAGGCACTGAGGAACCCACTCCCACTCTAGAGGCCTACATTTACAGGTCAGAGCTTTGTTCAAGGATTTAGGAATAGGAAAGTCATTGCCGGATATTGGGCTAATTTTCAATGGTTTAGTGAGAGTAGCTTTGACTTTAAAGAGATGTTTGACTTTCAAGGATAGGGTATTCTTGTGAATTTGAAAGTGGACTATTATGTGTACTTGGTGAAATCAGTCTATGGTAATTTTCAATATTCTAAGTCTGAGGATGCCACCAGTTATGTGAATGGGGAGCAATTAGACCTATCCAGTTATTCCCTAAATTCATTGGTCTCTGCCCTAATAGTGGAAATAAATTTTTGATGCTTATGGTTGGATGGGTATGTCTAAGGTAGAACCAATTGACATTCTTAGGGTTGTGTTGGATAATCCAGCCCTAAATGAGGTGATTAGACTTGTTGTCAGTGATTTGACCATTCCTAGAAGGATTTTGCATCATATGGTTAGTAATATCATTTCTCTAAGGACTGGAAAATTTGAGTACATTACCTTTTTTAGAATTGTTTGTTATGTACTGTCTGATCACTCATACCCATATGAACCTTGGTCATTTAATGGTTAATGATATGAAAGTTGCAACTGAAAAGAAGAAACAAGGGCTCCCTTATGGGATATTTTTCACTCATACATTTCATGCTCTTGAGGTTGATATGACTGGGAAAGTAAGAGAAAAATTCAAAGACTCCAAGGAGTATAACAAGAAAACTCTTCGTTTGATGGGTTTTATTCAAAATGAGGACGGAGAATGGGTAAAGAAAGGTGTGGTGACACCTCAGAAAGGAAGTGAACAGGATTCAGATTCTGACGAAGAAAGTGAAGATGAGGAAGAGGCTACCACTTAAAGGACCCCTACTAGAACTAGGACTCCAATGGAAGAGTACACTCTTATCTCTTTTCCTTCACTACAGATTGGTTCATCCTCCCGATTGCCTGCTACTAGTTCTCATGAGCCTCCTTGGAGTTCTCTTGAAGCTTCCTTGGTTGAGATAAAGGAATAACAGAGGAAATTGAGTAAGAATATGGAAGACTTGGCCACCATAATGAAAACGGGGTTCAACAATATTATGAAGGTGCTCAATAATCATACTGAGCATTTTAGGACTCTTGATAAGGATATGAGGGGTCTTAAGCATCAAGTCAACAACAGTATTCATGTGGCAAGCAATGTGATTCATAATACTGTTAAAGAGTTTGCTTCTACCTCTGCTGAGCTTCAGGCTTTTGTGAAGTCCTCTGCTAAAGATGTTGTTAAGGCCACCGACGTCAATCTAGACGAAGATAGGAATCTCTGTCCTTGTGTCATAAAGTGGATGTATTGGTTCTCTACCACTTGGATGAACTGCCTAAAGAAGTTTGAGACTGATTATCCTCCTCCTCCTTTTGATTCTCCTTGACCTTCCCCTTATCCTATTTTGATGATGCCAAAGGGAGAGAAGTTATAACTAACTATGTTGACTCTCCAGCTCTTATAGAGGACATTCCATTTTGTATTCACCTTAGTTTGTCCTCTCTTATGTTTGTATTTATTTTGGTTGACTAAACACTTGACTTGCTGTATCTAATAGATATCTATGTTTATTTTTATGTCTACATTAAATTATTTTATTATGCTCATATCTGCTAATTTTCTAACGATGATCATAAGGGATTTGAGAAGTGCTTATCTCTTTGCACTTAAATATGGATATTTGAGATTTGCTTTATAGGTAGTATTCCTATCTTTCAATTCTCAATATATGAAGTCTTATGTTTTGGATTGAAATGTGAAGTTTGGGAAGTTTTGAGAAATGATATAGAAGTGCTTTTCCATATTTTTCAAAATTTGGGAAATCTGATGTTGAAATGGTCTTAAATCTCTTAGTGAGGAATATACTAATGTTGAAATGGTGAGAAAGATCCTTAGGTGTCTACCAAAAGCTTGGGAACTCAAGGTCACCACCATTCAAGAAGTCAAAAACTTGACAAAGCTTTCTTTAGATAAGCTCATGGGATCTCTCATGACACATGAGATGAACCAAGTAAAGGAAGATGAGGATGAAGGAAAAGAAAAAGAGGCATTGCCTTGAAAGCCTCATGCTCTAATGATGATGAGTCTCCTAAAGATGATGAGGAAATGACATTGTTCACCAAGAGATTCAAGAAGTTCTTCAGAAGAAACAAGGAATAAAAAATTTCCAAGGAAGACAAGCTACAAAGGTGATAGTAGCAAGAAAAATGACATTATTTGCTTTGGATGCAAGAAGCTGGGACATATAAAGATAAATTGCCCCAACTTTGAATCCCACAAGAAATCCAAGGATTTCAAGACAAAAAGAAAGCATTTTTGGCTGCATGGGGAGAGTCTGATGAAAGTGATAGTGAGAGTTATGAAGAAGTTACAAATTTATCCTCCATGACAAAGGCTAATGAAGATGAGGTACAAGACTCTGCAATTTGTTCTTTCTCTTTTGATGAATTACAAGATGCATTTGATGAACAATATCTTGAATTGAAAAGAGTGTTTTCAAAGTATTGTTGTCTTAAAAAGAACCTTGATGCACTTATTCAAGAAAATGATACTTTAAAATATCAAGTTGTTTCTCTTGGAGAGAATCTTGCAAGAGTCACAAAAGAAAATGAGAAAATCTTGCAAGAAGAGTCAAATGATTTGAAATCTTAAAACATTGATTTAAAAAGTAAGGTTGACTCTCTCACTCAAGATCTTACAAAATTCATCCAAGGACAAAGGAACCTTGATATTTTACTTGATTCCCAAAGATGTTGTTTCAACAAAAGTGGGATTGGTTATAATTCGATTAGTAACTAAAAGCTATACTCGGATTTGATTATTAAATCATCTACATCTTTTAAAATGTGTAATTTTTGTGGAAAGAATGGACATATTTCAACACTTGTCCAACTAAAAAGACATCCACTCATGGGTTCAAATTTGTGTGGATCTAAAAAGACAAGGTGAAGGAATTTATTTCTAACACCAATGGACCCAAAAGGATTTGGGTACCAAAAGTCAAGAGTTGATTCCTTTTGTAGGAGTGCTTGAATTCCAACGTAATCAATGAACCTTGGGTCCTTGATAGTGGATGCTTCTAGCACATGTCTGGAGACAAAAGTTGGTTTAACTCTCTGTGTCTCAAGGGAAAGGGTTCAATTATGTTTGGTGATAATGGCAAAGGAAATATACTCATTGTTGGTACCATTGGTATGTATCTAATCCTGTAATTTAGAATGTACTTCTTATTGATGGTTTAAAGCATAATCTCTTGAGTATTAGTCAATTATGTGACAAGAGAAACTGAGTCATCTTTGAATCCTCAATATATCTTGTTGAGATACTTCAACAACTTGAAGCAAGACTTTTATGTTCATTTGGGAAAACGCAGAAGAAGAGAAAATGGGCCGAAAGTGAGTTAGGTTGGATGAAGCGCAGTATGTTCTTTGAGTTGCCAAACTGGTTAGATTTAAAACTTCGACATAATTTGGACATCATGCACATGGAGAAGAATATTTGTGACACAATGTTGGGAACTTTGATGAACGTCAGTGGTAAGACAAAGGACAACGCTAGTGCTTGGAAGGACTTGGCATTGATGGGCATTAAAAAGAATTTGCATTTGTTGGTTCAGGGTTAGCACGAGGTGATGCCACAAGCATCTTTTGCTTGAGACGAGATTCAATAGAAAAGATCAGAATTATGCCGACATGGATGATCGAAGTTGTCATCTTTCTGTTTTTACTCAAAGTGTTCATCCACTAAGAGCTGGTAGGGGTCAAGATTTGAATAGAAAGAATTTACAAAAGTGCAGTGGTACATACTCAACAACTATTCAGAAAATTAGCCAACATATCGAGTAAGAGCTTTTAAGAATATTTACACATTTAAACAATTATTAGTTCATTGTTTTTTTAATTTATTATAACATATCTTATTTCTTTATAGCGAGCACTTAAAAGAGATGAGGGAACAATCACCAATAAATGTTGATAGGAGGAATAAAAAAATATTTTCGTTATGGTTAAGAAATTGGGTATTTATTATGGGTTTATCTCTATTATATATTAATTTTTTTTTATTTTTTTTTATTAACATGTGTTTATTATTATAAATTCAAACTATGTGGAATGAAAATTTGGGCTCGGTGTTCGATGATTTGTATGCATTAGCATCCAATCTGGATCAAGGAACTTTGTTATTCTAGGTGTGTTGTGAATGGAGTTAGGTTTCACACGGTCCTTCGTGAACAGTTTCGTAACACTCAGAATAGTGGTGTGGTTGTTTTGGGCAACCATGTTGGTGAAGATGTTGATTTTTATGGCTGGGTCGTGGATATTTACGCATTGTGTTATTTGCAAGAGAATTTAGTTTATTTACTCGAATGTGATTGGTTTGACTTGAGTACTTAAAACTTAGGTCATGATAAAAGTGTCGGTTTGCTAGCATTAACACCTCCCAAAAGTGGTACAAAGATGACCCATTTGTGCTAGCATCTCAGGGGAATCAAGTGTTTTATATCGATGATATGAAGTTGGGCGGTCACTGGAAGATTGTTCAAAGATTACCCCTAGAAACACGTATGATATTCCACCTATTGAGGAGGAAGCTAGTGAAGATGGAGAAAGACTATCAAACTGTGAAACATATTAGGACAATGAGTCTATTGAGCTTTTTGTGGACTTTACCCCATTTGATATGATCCTGTTGACTAGAAATGACGTCGAGACTTATGTGCCGGTAACTGATGAGAGTGGTCCACAACAACGTGAAATAGAAGGAATCGATGATTCCTCGGAATCGTTCATTGAAGATTGTAGTGATTCTGAAGAATGTGACTTCGAGGACTAACATAACTTTATCGTTTAAATTTACTTTGCGTTTTTATTTTATATTCATTTTGAGTAGCATAATTCATTGTTTTTTTTTTCTAATATTGATTTATTTGGTCACAGGACGACATCATGCCAGGGGAGAAAAACAACTATGATGCGATTCATCATTTGAGTAGGCAGTACTCCCGTACACTAGCAGTTTCGGGTCCTTCGCTTAGAGATAGAGAGTAATTACCGTAGGCTACTACAACCAGTCCAGTGAGAACCCAAAGTAGTTTTGCATGTAAGTATCTTTCCCTCTCGATGATTAAATATTATGACTTTTAAATTTCTATATTTAACTGAATTTAAAATTTATTGTTCTCCATTTGTAGTGACATCCGGAATCAGACACGTTAGGGGTAGTACGCAGGATTGCATTACTAAGGCTCGTATCGGAGGAAAGCTGACTGTCCATATCCTTGATGGATGTACAGGCAGTGATGACATGACGTCCTCAATGCTCTCAAGTCATATTGGTGCGCTCGTTCGACAGCATGTCCCATTTGAGATGAGTAAGTGGAAGGAGGTCCCGATGAGGTTAAATCATATGTGATAACCAAGTGTTGGTAAATATAATTTTTTAAATTTTAATTGTTGAACATTTTATACGTACTAACTGTTATATATGTTAAGGATGATTTCCAACTCGATTATGACCGAGCCAAGGATCACATAACTATGACTTCTACGACGAACATAGCGTACAGGACACATAGAAATATAATATTCCAGCACTACTCGGTGCTTCAATTCCAAAGAAAAGGAGTTAGAGCACCATTTCCAGAGATGAATAAAAAAGAATGGACTCGTGTTTGTGATTTATTCGCGAGCGAGGAATTTCAGGTTAAAAATTTTCATTCCATCTTGGACATTTATTTTATTTTATTATTAATTGTGTAACAACTGTAAATGTACAATGCAGAGGAGGAGTGCAACCAACAAAGAGAATAGAGCTAAGCTGAAAATGTACACACATCGGGAGCGAGGTCCTTCCAACGCGCAAGAGCGTTGTTAGAAAGTAATAAATTTACATTTTTAGTAGAAATTATTAAATAAATGACTTAGGTTTTTAATATGCACGTTTTATATTTCTTTTGGTATACAGAAAAATTCAGAATCTGATGAGATTAGTCCTGCATTGCTGTATAAAAAAAACACATACTAATAAGGATGGCTTGTGGACATCAGAAGATGCATGAAAAAATTTTGTAAGTTGTAATGTTAATTTAATGATGCATTTGTTATCACTTATGTTTCATATGTGCTAATTTTATCTTCTTTTCTAATTTTGTAGGAAAAAGGAGGTGGTGCAGTTGCAACACAAGTCAGAGGGAAAGTCATACACAAAAGTTGAGATTTTCTCTGAGGTGTCGGGGACGACGGGTTATGTGTGAGGTTTAGGCCATTAATACAGTCTATTGGATTATCTTCATCAACATCATCTGTTGATTTGTCCCAGAGACTGGGAGGCCAGATTAGAGATTAAGGAGATGAGAGCTGACAGATGGAATATGAAGCGCTTCTGGTCAAACAGTTAGATATGGAGCAAACGATGTGAGAGCCTTAGCAGATGATGGAGGAGAAGCAGCGGAAGAAAGACGAAGAGCATCAGAAGATGATGCAAAGTAGCAAAGGAACCTGGTTGAACAATAAGAAACGGAGGATGCAACTAATGGAACAACAGATGTGTGAGCAATCATGGAGTAGATCAGACAGTTGCAATCCCGTATACACCCAAACAAAAATTTGGGTAGATTTATATATTTTCACTACTTTATTAGTATTTATCGATTATGAATTTTATTTACTTTTAATGAAAATTGCATAATTGTAGACATTTCACTATATTATGAGTACTGATTTTTATTTATATTATTTACAAATAATTTTTTAATTTTTAATTAAATTAATTCAAATAGGTAAAAAACAGTTCAAACGGTAAAAATGACGTCCGAACGGTTCACGTACGGACACTTGACTAACCGTTTGAAAGATTGTTGTGTGATGACATGTGCGAACTCTTGACAACCGTCCACACGGTTGTTGTGTAATGATACGTGTGCGCACTTGACTAACTCCACATGCTCTCACGTTCGAACGACGGTTCCTGTGTCCACACGGCTTTTTGTTTACAAAACATCGAACGATGATCACTGCATAAGCGTCCGCATCGTCGATGTTGGTGTTCGAACGGTGTTTGTAGGTGACAAAAACCTATTTCATCATAAATGAAACAACAGTGCAGACGTCGTTAAGTTGGCATTTGGATAGGAATATACAACTGTCATGACGGTTTCGCATCACCGTGCGCACATATGATTCATAAAAAATATATTTCGTCATATTGGGCCAACCATTGCACCTCTCTTGCGAATGGATGGAAGATACTGGGCATGACGATTTGGCATTTCGTCAAAATAGGAAAAAACCGTCTGGACGGTTTATTTGTCTGTCCGGACGGTTTCGAGTGACAAAACACAAAAATTGTCACCTAAAACCTTTGCTGATAGGCTTTAGGTGACAAACCGGGTGACAACTTGGTTTTGTCACCCAAACCCTTTGGTGACAAAAATGGCACTTTGGGTGACAAATTTTTTTAACACCCAAAGTCATTTTTCTTGTAGTGGTCGTACCATTTCTTTGATCACTGATTGCATGTAAGCTAGTTTTTGAACATCTGTCTCATCAACATTCCTTCTCCTCCCAAAGATTTCTCACAATTCAATTTGTGCCTTCTCCATTACTTACGGATTTTTCATCAATTCTGCCATTGCCCATTCTAATGTACTCACTGAAGTTTCACTCCCTGCACCCACAACTTCCTAAGAAAAACAACAAAAATCCGATGCAAGCCAATTAATGTTAGCTACATAGGAAATTGGCTATAATGTTGAAGGACCTATTCATTATTTGACACTACACGATGCTATGTATTATGCTTGTAGGGTCTACTAAACACAAGATGATCAGAGGGGATATGTCCATTCAAACTCAGCATGCATGTAAATAAGTCCATTATGTATATGGCTGTAGACCTAAAGATATAGCTATGTCCCCTCCAGGATTGAAGTAGAGATATAGTTTGACTCAACTGGATGGAGTACCTACAGAAGTACTTTGCATTCATATGAACTCTCCTATCAAATACCCCCACACACACACACAGAGAACTAATCTGGCCAGTCGCTCCTTTTTTTTTTCAAGTAAGTGATAAGTGTATTAAAGAACCCAAAAACAAAGAACCAATTAGCCCTCAAAAGGGCACAAGTCAAACATCACATATTACAGCCAAATCTCACAAACGATAAAGGGGAGACGCTACACTATCTATGAATCCAAAAATACACATCAGCTCCATATCTGGATGGGCACCCAGCTCCATGGTGCTAAGCTTAGTTTTAACACTAAGAATAATCTCCTCAAAGACCTCAACAATTCTTCATTTTAATAATTAATAAACAAAAAAGATTATAAACGAAGTTGAATAGCAGACCGAAATATATGGGTATAACCTTGAACTCTTTCTAAGAGTTCTAGCTAAATGTACAAATGGAAAAAAGGAAGAAAGAGAAATGTGAGTAATAAAAATATTAACGAATTTATTGATTTTCAAATCCTCTCTCTTCTTAATTTTTAACAAACATCTTTTTTTTTAATAAAAAAATTATATCAAATCTTCTATCTCCTTACCTTCCAACGAAAGTTATTTTAAAATATAACATTTTTTAACCTTTACACCAACTTTGTACATGCCCTCATAAAAAGTATTTAATTATTATCTAATTACCACACCAACACTACAAGAAAAAATACTTTGGGTGTCAAAAAAATTTGTCACCTAAAGTGCTAATTTCGTCAACTAATGTTTTGGGTGACAAAACTGAGTTGCTACCCGGTTTGTCACCTAAAGCCCGTCAACCAAAGTTTTAGGTGACATTTTCTTGTTCTGTCGCTCAAAACCATTCGGACGGTTTACAATACCGTTCGAACAATTTTGTGCCAAATGACGAAATTGAAAATCTCATGCCCAGTACATTCCATCCATTCACATGAGCTATGAACGTACTCTCCATACGTTCGCACAGCTCATGCGAATGGTTGATTCAATCCATGCGCACGGTTATATAAAACAGTCCGAATGGTGCCATCCAAACTCGTACATAAGGACGTCCGCACCGTTGTTTCTTTTATAACGAAATATTTTTTTCAGCTTCAACAACCGTTCGAACCCTTACGTAGATAGTTCAGACGTTTTTTCTGTTGAACACGTGGGAACGTGTTTTATTACCGTGTGAACGTTTGCTTATTAATAGACGGATAGCTATGTGTGCACATGATATCGTAGCACAAGAACACTTGGACGACTTTTGTTTTTGTTTGAACCATTTTTCTATGTATTTGAATTAATTTAATTAAAATTTTAAAAATAATTTACAAATAATATAAATAGAAAGATATGCAATGTAATATAATAAAATATCTACAAATATGCAATCGTCATTAAAAGTAAATAAAATACATAATCTATAAGTACTAACAAAGTAGTGAAAATACATAAATCTACCCAAATTTTTGTTCAGGTGTCGTACGAGATTGCAGCTGTCTGATCTGCTCCATCAGCTGCTCACGCATCTGCTCTGCCATTAGTTGCATCCTCCGTTCTTGTTGTTCCACTAGGTTCCTTTGTTGTTCCTGCATCATCTTCTGATGCTCTTCATCTTTTTTCGTTGCTGTTCCGCCATCATCTGCATCAGGTCTTCGTCTTTTTTCAGTTGCTACTCCTCTATCATTTGCAGATGCTCTCGCATCGTCTGCTCCATATCTGACCGCTTGACCAGAAGCGCTTCATATTCCATCTATCTAGCCCTCATCTCCTCAATCTCTAATCTAACCTCCTCCAATCTCCGGACAATCAACGGACGCTACTGATGAAGATGATCCAACATACCGTACTGAATGGCCTAAACCTCACACATAACCCGCTTTCGTCCAAACACCTCAGCAAAAATCTCCATTTCGGTGTATGACTTTATCTCTGACTCGTGCTACAACTGTATGCCTCTATTTTTTCCTACAAAATTAGAAAAGAAGATAAAATTAGCACATATGAAACATAAACGCATACAAATGCATCATTAAATCTAACGTTACAACTTACAAAATTTTTTTGTGCATCTTCTGACGTCCACATGTCATCCTTATTAGTATGTGTCTTTTTCTACAGCAACGTGGACTAATCTCATCAGATTCCAATTTTTTCTGTACACCAAAGAAATATAGAACGTGCATATTAAATTTAAATATGATGGAAAATCATGCAAAATGACCAAAATGCCCCCCAAGACTAACTTTTAAAAAATAAATAAAAAATAAAAATTTAAGAAATAAATTAAAAATAAATATATTTTTGAAATAGAGTTTCAATAGTTTGATTTAAAAATATTACTTTTAAAAAATATTACTTTTTTAATAAAATTTCATTTTTAATTTTTCATGAATTTTTTAGGAATTTTTAGGGGTATCGATTCAATTTTTGCTCATATTTACGGTGCTAACTATGACTTTATCCCTTTATTTAAATAATAAATAATAAAATGTAAATTTATTACTTACTAACAACGCTCTCACGCGTTGGAAAGACCTCGCTCCCGATGTGTGTACAATCTTTAGCTTAACTCTATTCTCCTTGTTGATTGCACTCATCTGCATTGTACATTTATGTTGTTACCACAATTAATAATAAAATAAAATAAATGTTAAGGAAAAAATAAAAATATTTAACCTAAAATTCCTCACTCACGAATAAATCACAGACACGAGTCCATTCTTCCTTGTTCATATCGGGATATGGGTGCTCTAACACCTCTTCTTTGGAATTAAACACCGAGTAATGCAAGAACATTCTATTCCTATGCATCTATACGCTGTGTTCATCGTAGACATCACAGTGATATGATCCTTCGGTTCATCACCTACGATTTAACCTCGTCGGGGATCTCCTTCCACTTACTCGTCACAAATGGGATTTGTTGTCAAATAGATTGAACCATCAGATGCCAAACCCAACCGGATGTTTCGAGATTCCCGACCAAACCATTCATTCTTCTTGGTGCCACCGCATATCCGTTGTTGTTTGCCTTGACAGAAACAATCTCCGCAACCTCGTTTCAAGGGAAAATGTCGCAGCACTTTTTGAGGAACCTTTGATTGGGTATTTTGACTGTACTTCCACCTCGATCCCCCACACACCGGACACTATTGTAACTCACTGTGCTCCTTCCAAAACAATACACAGTCATTTAAGCATGCATGTATGTTATCGTAGCTAAATCCTAAATTCTTTCTTAACTTTTTCGCCTCATAATAAGATATAAGAAGTGTCTCTCTTTCGGCAGCGCATCTTTTATTAAGCCCAACACATCTTCAAACGCCTTTACAATAAAATTATTCTCGACTTCACATGAAGTAACCTGAAACAAAACACAACTTCGAGTACATCTTACACCCCGGGATACAACTCTCGCTCAGCATCCACCCATAACTTGGTATACTCAGAAAACCCGTCTCCAGACCTCGACTCGACTGTTTCAGGACCTGGCATATTTTCACCAGCGTTCTCATCAACCTTGCTCCCGCCTCAAAATCTTATAACATGTCTCTCATATCATCATTTATGTTTCCCCCAGAGTCCTCATTGCTCGGTTTAGGTTCTAAAGTCACTACCCGGTTAGAAACTTCTGAAATTGACTCTCCGTGAAATACCCAATGAATGTAACTCTGGTCAAACCCAATTATGAATAAATGATCCTCCATCTCGTCCACACGTTGGAACAACACATTCTTACATCTCTTATATGGACATCTTATCAGTCCCCAACTATCTGCATAACTACGAGCAACACTGATAAAATCTTGAACACAATCACTATACTTCGCACTTTTGAGTCTATCAGCCTCATAAATCCAGCTTCTTATCCATATTGTTCCTTCAAAGACGAAAATACAAATAATAATGCAAACAATGATGACATTCATACTCAACGCCAATTTCTTCAGGTGATAGGGCCTATCCCATTCAAGTTTACAATAGCACGTACTCCATGTAATTGACCGACCATTGTGACCAATGCTCTAGAAATTTTGACAGCATTTCCCCTTAGTCCCAGATACACGCCTACAACATTGAGCATAAACACCCATCATTTAAGGTAAGTGTGTAAGCTCAATGTTGAATGTGTAACCGAAGGACAAAAGGAGATTTGCATCGAAATTTCTAAACACATCTATCACAATAGCAGATACAATTATGTACATTACACATATTGTAAACTCAAACTGTCCACAATGTTGACAATTCAAGAATTACACTGAGTTCGTTATTCGAACTTCGTGAAATTCTTAAACGGGGGCTAAGACTACTAAATGAATGCATGAACATAATAGCAAATACAATTCAAACGTGTTCATAACTGTCCAAACCATATGTATTAGCGTCCAGACAAATTTAGCAAAGTGTTCGAACTAAAAACGAGAGTTCGGACAGATTATCAACCGTCGGGACTACGATTGTTGAACAAGACACTTTTTCAAACACACAAGCTCCATTTTTCCCTCAAATTCATGCCAAAATCAACCCAAATCACAAACACTTCAATATAAACACATCACAACCAACCCTAAACTCCATTGCTATCATTTTAGACCCTAAAATTTTGAAAAACACATTCTTTCGTATCCTAAAATCCATGCTTTACATCCTAAAACAATTCAATTTAAAATCCACTAACCTCAAATGCAATCCAATATGAAATTCCAAATGAGTTGCTTCTTCCACACCCTATTCAATGAGTTGGACACCAAAATCAGCTCTCCTCTTCTCCTCTTGCTCAAATATCTCGTTTTTTAAATATTATTTTCGAGGGAATTGTTGCCACCAAAAATTTCATAACCGTCAGAACGATGTTGTACACGTCCGAACGCTATCTTACAGTTCACGACACCGTTTTAGTAATCCTCAAACGACAGTGTCTGGTCATAAACGCGCTCGTTCGGATGGGACACCATCGTCTGAATACTAAACGTACCTGTTTATATTTCATGACACCATTTTAGAAATACCAAGACGATAGCGTCCAATCATAAACAACAACGTCTGGATGCTATATTACAAGTCTGAACGATATCTTACACTTCATGACACCATTTGTAAATCCCAAATGACAACATCTCAATGAAGGGATTGTAAACGAAAGCATTCAAACTGTATAAATAACCATTTGGACGGTGTATTTTATAAAATACAGCACAATTCAAGCTTACAGTAAATAGTCCGAATGGTTACTTTGTCGTCCGATCGGGTTTTGATGGTCTGTTTTTTTTAAAGCTTATACAATTCAATTTATTAGCAAGTTTTAAATAACCAAAGTTAGTTAATATAAATAACCTTAAGTGTGATAAGTTCTAATATCAATATTTTTTTGAAGGAGTGTACCGAAATTAGAAACATAACATTAATTAACATATTGTATTAAGTTCTAATAAATAGAAATAACATAACTAAAATAACATAAATATATCAAATATCGTCAAAACATAATATAATCAAAATAACATCAAATAAATACCAATACATGTCCACAAAACATAATATAAAAGTAATGTCCTCAAAACATAATAAAAAATAAATAAACATTATAATAAAACTAAATAAAGATAGACTACTCCTCATCATCATCCGTAAGTTTTAGAATCACACAGGACTTGACGAAGGTGCTCCTCTATCAGCACAACCCACTGAGTCAAGGAAAATAACTCTAGACTGGTTGCCACTCTCTTCATGACCTCCTTCTTCCATCCAGAGTCGATGTCCATGACCTTACACTCCAAAGTTGTCAGCTGACTACTGATATCACTCACCATCACATGGGTGGGCAGCGTGATCGATTGTATCCACTAAGTCAGCTCCGTCATCATATCATCCATCCAACTCGGTCGTTGTGCCCAAGTCCCTAGGTCGAGCTCTGTCTAGGATCCTACACCTCCATTGCCTCCTCAGGCTGCTCCTGTCATCTAACTCTAGCAGCTCGAATGGCATCTAACTCTGGGTCATCGATTTGGAAAACGTTGTCTTGTTGATCGACCCAAGTGGAACTGCCCTCGACACGTTGGCACCCTCGGGTACCAGTATGGCGTGCAAGAACTGGGTAAGAAGAATCTCGTACGGTAATGAATTATGAGCATTAGTCTTCAAGGCCTCTCCATGAATGGACTGGTAGATGTATTAAGCCATATCAACAAGTAGCCCTTGTACAACTACCATAGTACAAAAACTCAGCCTGGCAATAAGACAGCTCCGTGGTGTGCTTCTTCAGGTCGATGGCGGAGCATAGGATCAAGTGCATGATCCACCAAAAAGGAAGAAGCTACTCGTGTATCATATAGCTTCCTTCCAAAATAGATGTATCCTCGCCCAGCATAGTCCGAAAAACCTGAGCCTCAGTAGGCCAGCCCTCCTCGCTCATTGGCAGGTTTGGGAACACTGCCAAATCCCTCTCGTACCCCAAGAACCTCGCTAGCTCATTAGGCTAGAATGTGATCAAAACGTTACGGACAGTGATCTCTATACTTGGGCTCCTCGAGCTTCCTCGCCCATAATATGGCACAATAGAACTCCCCCACCAGGTTCTTCGATGCATAGCGTCCTATGGATCAACGGAAGCCAAGCCTACCTCTTCCACCACCTCGGAAGCGTCCAACCCTCAAATGTAAGATCGTAGAAATCCACCAACTTGATGTCCCGCTCGACAACAATCTAGTGAGACATAATGATGGTTGTATGCTGCGCTAATGTTAAAGTTGGAGAGGAAGGTTGCTTGTCATCAGCCTGGCCATTGGTAATTGGACACTTGCTCATTTTTTTAGAATCTGCACAAAAGTGTTCGGACGGTTAGAAAGAAGTTCGAACATGAAAAAACCGTACGAACACAAAGTAAAACAGTTTGAACTAGGTAACACCATCTGAACAGCCCGATAAGCTTCCAGACGCTATAAAAATGTCAACATATCCTTTTTGATCGTGTAAAAAGCGTCCAAATAGCTTTGGATATATCCGTCCAAACCCAAAAATAAGAAAACTATTTAAATTTAACATTCAAATGTCCGGACTACATTGAAAAAGTGTCCGGACAGCAAAACGACAACTTATCCCCGTAGGGATACTACCAAGCATCCAAACAATGATAGGTAGGCGTCTGAAGTACAATAGAGAATTAAACTATTTAAATTTAATATAAACCACATCCGGACTGCTTTCATATAACGTTCGGACAAAATCAAAACAACAACGTATATCTTCGAACGATTTTGGCATGAGTCCGAACGACTCAAGGACAAGTCTGAATGACTTAACGAAGCGTCGGGACGTTGCGAGGAGGATGACTGAGTTAACTCAGCCATGGCAGCGTCCCTCCACCTCCCATACACGCCCAAAAATATAACCAAAACACAAACTAATACACTTAAAACAATCCTAACACTTAACACAATCAATTTCTACGTAAAAATCAATAAAAAAACACAATGTACTATGCAAAAAATGGAATTGAAATTCTTTATGTAAAACTATAAAAAAATTTTAATTTTTACGTTTAAATCTTGTTAAAAGTAAGCAAAACATACCTGGATGTGATTAGATCCTCGAAAGAGTGATATTACATCAAGATTTGAGAAGAAAAAATTGAGCTTTGAGAGATTTTTTATGAGAAATGGTTCGGTATATGTGAAAATGCCGAATTGTTCGACTTTTCAGAATCCATCGATAGCGTCCAAACGTTTTTTTGCACACGTGGCCCAATCAACGTACTTCGTATTAAATGCCAAAATTTAAATTGTTTAAAATGGTTCAGCACAATAAACACGTCCGGACGCGTATTCTTGTTGTTCGAAAGGTTTTCCACTAACTTTGGTAAATAATGTTTCGGACGATAAACAATGTTTCGGATGATGACAGTTGTTTTCAATCGTCATATAACGTAAACATGTGTAAGCCATGCGACTGTTACAGGAATGTCTTGACAGTGTACTCAATCATTCCAGCAACGTCTCTCCATCATACCAGTCCGGTCGTTAAGCCTTTTGTTCGAATGCCTACCTTCGGATGCTACTTGACATCGTCCAAATTGCTAGCAGATTTATTTAACATTACTTTTGTTGTTAAATTCACTAAATTTAATTTACTTCACTCAACTTAATTTATTTAAATGATTTAATTTATGTAATTAATTTGCTTCACTTAAATAATTTAATTTACTTCACTGAATTTAACGCAATGTAATTTGGCTCAAATTTTTAACTTAATTTATTTATTTTGAATACATAAAAAAATATATATATAGTTAAGCATACTTTATATTAAACATCCGTTATAACTAATCACCCATTTAATTGTAATTGCAAGCTAATTACACTAACCGTTACAATCTAATTATACTTAACCATTCCATTAACAAAGCGCTCGTACTAATCACCCATTTGATTCTACTAATTATTCATTTAAATTGTAATAAAATTAATCATGTGAAAAACATAATTAATATAAAATATAAAAAATAATCCAAATACCGAACAAAAAACACAATCATAATGTCTAGTACAAGCCAGAGACAGTCCTTCAAACAATAAATAAATAATAGTGATAAAGCATAAACAGGAGACTAGTCTAAATCACGAGCTGGCTCATCCAAATCTTGTCTGAGGGTGTCACGAACATGCACGAAATGCTCCTCTATATTATCCACCCGTCTGATGAGTGTCTGCAGCTGTATCGGAACGGTATGGACAGATTGGGACAACTGAGACAATTGTTCTCTACAGAGAACAGTTCCATCCGCATAATATTCAGCTCCTTCGTTAGAGTGCTATCCATTAGAGCAAATTTGGTCTCCAGACCAGTCAAGCGGCAAAAGTATCATTTTCAAAGTTCGATTCATTTTCAAATTATTTTTCAACTTTGATCCATTTCGTTTCAAAATTTATTTCAAAAGTTGTTTTTCGAAGCTTGAACTTATTTCTTTCCTTCTGATTTCAATACTTTTCATGTCAAAATTAGTATTTTCTATGTGGTGATTAAGCCGATTTTTAACAGAGAAATCAAAGTGTTGTTTTTGCCTTCACAACATTTTCCTTTGAGAAATGTTTTATAATGTTGTGATGATGGAAATGAGTTAAGGTGTTGCATATCATAAATGAGATGTATGGGCGTTGATATGAGACATGCACACTTAACTTGTACGTTGGAAAGGAATATTGTGATGTTCAAGAGTGGTTAAGGTGTTGCATATCATGAATGATATGTATGGGCGTTGACATGAGACATGCATACTTAACGCATACTGTGAAGACGTGACAGTACTATGCACAAGAGGATGTGTTCACTCGGAAAGATCCTTTGTTAGGATAACTCACTCTGGGAGTTTGAGGCCGTATTGTTCTTTAGGAGTACTGCTGCAAAGATATGGATGGTTACTTGTAACCCGTCACTTTGGCGAAGTGATTGACTATGGGAGTGAGAGTAGTGGTGATTGAGAATGGAAAAAGGAAAAGATCATTTTTTAGAATTGAGTCTTTTCATTTACTTCTTCTTCTGTTTTGAGATTTTATTGATGAATGGGTTTTCTTCAATATCATGTTCTTGTATTTGCTGTCTGTCTAACCACTAGCTTTACTGAGTCATTTGGACTCACCATTGTTTGTTAAATTCTTTTAGCAGATGTTCATAATGTACCTAGGAGAATTTACTTAGACTTTGACTCATAAGGTCTTGATACTAAGCTGGTAGTTGGGTCTGGGTCACTGTGAACCTAGACATCATCGTTGAGAGCATCCTGATTATATTTTCTAGCGATGATGAAGAGGAAGAGTAGAAGAGAATAAGATAAAGACCTATGTAGATTGTACTGAATTTTGTAGTTATTCTGCCATGTTTTGTAGACGTACATAGAAAGCATAATTGATACTCTTTTGTGATACAAAGTTGGAATAAAGAGTCTTGATGATGTTTATTTCTTAGAATCTTATTGCTTTAACGATCCTCCCACTGGCCATAACATTAGTTTAATAGCGGCGTCCATTACTATAAGCAACGCTTGAGGTCTTGACAGTCCTGGCTATTACAGCGTTATATGGGTCATAGGAAATACTTGACACCGGGGCACGCATGGAGATATGATGTGGATACGTTCGATGGGAAAGAAGAACATAGACTTCCGCCTAGGGAGTTAACTGGTGAGGACATATTGGAACAATTGACGCATGTCGGGGAGACTATCTTTGGTAAAGCGTCAGGGAAGAATAGGGGAAAGAAGAAACAATCGTCGGAACGTTTGAATTGGACGAAGAAAAGCATATTTTTCCAACTGCGTATTGGAGTACATTAGGGTTACGGCATAACTTGGACGTGATGCACATCGAGAAGAACATATGTGACAACGTGATTGGGACGGTGATGAATATCGAGTTCAAGACCAGAGATTCAGCGGGTGCACGTAGAGATTTAGCTGAAATGGGGGTCAAAAAAGATTTGCACTTGGTGTATGATGGTCGGGTTGAATTGATGCTCAAGCGATGTGGTTTCCAAAGGTTATGCAGCTGAGATTTCACGTTGTGTGAATCTAGATGAGTTGAAGGTGTCTGGAATGAAAAGTCATGATTGTCATGTGTTCTTGCAGAGGTTCTTCCAGTGATGATCCGAGGGTTGTTGAAGGAAGACGTGTGTGGCGCAGTGACTGAATTATGTTTGTTTTTTCGAGAGTTGTGTTCACGTACGTTGAAGATTTCTGTATTGCAGAGGATGTCAGAAGATATCGGGATAATTTTATGCAAGTTGGAAATGATTTTTCCACCCGTTTTTTTTACAGTGATGATGCATTTGGCGGTCCACTTACCGCGAAGCAATGCTTGCTGGACCAGTACAATACAGATGGATGTATCCAGTTGAACGGTTGATGGGTCGCTCGAAACGGAATGTGAAAAATAAGTCTCGTCCCGAAGGGTCGATTGCAGAAGCGTATATTGAGAATGAGTGTTCGACATTTTGTTCCCAATACCTCCGAGGGGTCGAAACAGTGTTTAATCGCAGAGATCGAAACTACGATTCTGACGGCGATGGAGATACCAGAAAGGTCATTGGATGTGTTCACTCAGAGAATTAGATTGATAGGGGCTGGAAAAGGACATGACATAGACCGAACAGAGTTCAAGAAAGCTCGGTGGTTTGTGCTGAACAATTGCAAAGGCATCAGCAACTACTTAGAGTAAGTAAAATAAAATTTCATAGGTTTTCTATAATATACAGTCGTTGATTAACCTTATCGTTACAGTGAACACATGGACGAACTTCGCGCGCAAGGAGTTGGTAACATTTCTCGTATGCATGAGGAACAATTTCCGGATTGGTTCTTAGGGTGAGTAAGTGTTATTGACAAATAATTCAAATTAATATCGTGTTTTTGTTTTTAATGACCTTCTAATATATTGTTGTAGGTTCAAAAATTACGTTCTCAAAATCCATGTACATCGATCGATGAATTGTATTCATTGGCACGTGGGCCTGATACACGAGTGATGCGTTATTCTGCATGTGTTATGAACGGATGTAGATATCATACAGTACAACGGAAGAACGACGGAGAACTCAGAATGGTATTGTAGTATTGTAGAATTTTACAGAATACAGTATATTTGTTTAAGTGTGATTGGTGGGACGTCGGAGATCACCGTGGAATTCGTATCGACGAGAACTTTAAGAGCATAAACACTTCCCGACTGTGGTACTTAGAAGATCCATTTGTTTTGGCTAATCAAGCAAGTCAAGTGTTTTATCTAGTTGATAATCTGCATGGACCTACATGGCGAGTCGTGCAGAAGTTGTCGTGTAGAAATGCATATGACATTCCCGGCCTGGATCCGGATGGTGAAGTTGATGTAAACATTGAATCGGGAGCAGCCATCGCGAATGAAGCGTATCAAGAGGACGATGCCATTGACTTGTTTATAGACTTCCGACAGTTTAACCTTAATCCACTACGGAGGGATGACGTTGCGCCAAACGTTATCCAAGCTTCTGAGGCAATTGATCGGCGGAAAAAAAGACGTATAGATAGTAATGATGTTTCAGAGGGGGATGAAGCAGAAATTGAAGAGAATACCGAAGAAAGTGGGGACGAAGATTCGTTCGAAAGTGATAGCGACTCTACTGAGGATGAGGCATCGGGCGATAACGTGCAAGAATCAGATTCTGATTAATAATTTCTTTCATGTATATTTTCTTTCTAATGTTGATGTTTGCTGAACTATTTTTACTGTTACTGTCTCTTTTACCATATCTTTATCGTTTATTTTGTTATGTCACAGCTTTACGGTGAAATGAAGCGTGGACGAGAATTTCCTTCAGTTACTTCTGGACAGTTGCATAGCGCAGTTACTCCTTAGTAGTCTGATCCCGAGTCCTACTCCGAGCGCTCCTTCTCCAAGAGCGAATGAAGTTCCTAGTAGTTGTGCATGTAAGAAATTATTCTAAGTTATATTTCAATTTTTTAAGTTAACCGACCGACTAACTTTGTTAATTTTATTTTATGTAGCGACATCAGCTTCTAAACGTGGGCGAGGTAGGACACGTGGGGTCAGTTTGGAGAAGAGTCTTGGGTCCGGGTCTGGGTCCGGGAAACTATCGGTGCATATCCTAGGGAGAGTGTGGAGGAGTGTCTTCCACTGCTGCCACCCTATCGACGAAGATTGGAATGTTGGTCCGAGGCTGATTCCGATCTCAGTTAACAAGTGGGTCGATGTTCCTAAGAAGTGAAGGAGTACATTATGGATCGGGTGTTGGTATGATTAAACTCGTAAACATAGAATTTTTGTTAAGCATTTCGTTTATCATTGTAATATTGTATGTTTTGGTACTTATGCAGGACCACTTCGACCTTGACTACACCCGTCATGAGGACGTGAGGACGGTGGTCGAGACTATGATGACGGCACGTCGAACGCACCGCAACCGAATGCATGCGTATTTTAAGAAGTTCCCGAGTAAAGAGGCGGCGTGCTGAAGCCGCACCCTGATACCACAGAAGAACAGTGGAAGGAGTTATGCGATCTGTTCACCAGCGAAGCATTTATGGTACGTGATTACAAAAACTCGTTGCTTAAATATTACATTCTTTTAATATTTAATTACTTAAAATATCGCAGAAACGAAGCGAGCAAAATAAGAAGAATAGATCAAAGTTGACTGTGAACCACGCTGCTGGTTCGCGCTCGTTCCAGCGCACACGAGCTTGCATGGTAAGTTAACACTAAATTTTAGACTTTATTGATATTGTTTGTCAATAACTTTATGCTATTGTCATGTAGAAAAATCAAGAAAGCGGCAAATCAATCCTGCAGAGCTGTATAAGAAGAATTATACAAACAAAGATGGGATTTGGACCTCGGAAGGAGCGAGAGAAATTTATGTAAGTCGCTTTCATTTTAATCTACTTTATGTAATTTATGTATAGTTTATCTACTTTAATGTTTCTGGTAATTATTGTCATTTTTTAGGAACGGATGGATGCCTTCCAGCGCAGTGTGATTTAGAAGGGAAGACTTACACCGAAATTGAAGTATATTCTGAGATATTGGGCAAGAAGTCGGATATGTTCGGGGATTAGGACGGCGGTTAAGCCTCCGCCTTCATCAACTTTAACTACACAGTCTTCTGATCTACAGCACCAGCTAGCAAAGGCAAGGGATGAGATAGAAGCGATGAGAGCTGCTAGAGAAAAAGACTTGCAAGAATTTGAGAAGAAGCAAGCTGAGATGCATGTATGTTGTAATAGCTTTGTGATTATGCATTATTATGATGTTATTTTCCATTTAATTATGGATCACTATTTGTTATTATTGATCTTTATTAACGTAAGTATTGTATTGTTATTATAATAGTATGTGTTATATAATATTTTCTATTATTATTGTTTTTTTAAAAAACTGATTGTGATATCACCGATCGATCGCCAATATTAAAAAGACAAAATTATTGATAGATCAGTAACATTAACGATTGATCGCCTAAGTGCAAACGATCTGTCGGTACTATAAGCGACCGATCAGTGGAGAAATAGACGATCGATAGTCCAATTATAACGATCGATCGTGAAACAATAGTGATCGATCGCTTATATAAAACGTCCGATCGTCGTTACTGAAACGATCGATCGTTATTTCTTACCGTGCAATCGTTTAAATGTGTCGATCAATCACCAATACATAACCGATCCATCGTTAATACATACCATTTGCTGATTTTATATATGACGATCGATCAGTATTGGCACCTGTTTGATCATTGCAAACAAATACTGATCGATCCCTGTTCCAACCGATCCATCACTTCATTTTAACCGACCGATTGGCAAAATTACCGATCGATCATTATATTTAGTGACGAAAAATTTCCGTCACTAAAAACTTTTCGTGACGAAATTCGGGTTTCGTCACGAAATACATTTCGTGACGCTCTTTCGCTGACGGAGCTCGTGACGAAAAATTTCGTCACTAATACTTTTAGTGACGAAATTTTGACTTTTAGTGACAAAATGTTTTGTAACTAAAAGTCAATTTTTTTATAGTGCATTAGCTTGGGCTTGGAAGAATAGTCAGAACCTAGTTACCTTTTATGGGAAGCTGCTGAAGAAGCAGTATTCATCTTTCTCACAAAACTACGTCGAGGAGCTATCACTAGTAGAAAATTGACTTTTAGTGACGAAATTCTCGTGACGAAATGAATTTCGTCACTAAAAGCTAATTTTTAGTGACAAAATGCTATTTTCTTCACTAAAAAAGGTTTTTTCGTGACGAAACTACTTTTCGTCACCAATTTTGTCACTAAAGGTTTTATTTGTGACGAAATAAAATTGTCGTCACTAAAAGTTAATTTTTTGGTGACGAAAAGTTTTGTCACACACTGATCGATCAGTTACATTAAACGATCGATCACCGATAGGACGAATGAATGATTGCCACGTTTTTCAAATAACTAATCGATCGCTAAGATATGACGATCGATCGGTAAGCGTAACCGTCACTTTTTTGAATCGTTGTTCGATGCCACGTGTTAAATATAGCGATCGATCGTCACTTAACTACCGATCGATCGGCACGAAGGATTATATGAAACCGCTGAAGTCATTTTTACGGTTATCTCTCCAGAAAATCTCTCAAATCCTCTCAAAGTGCAAGGAGCCATTTCGTGCTGCATTGTCCTCCAAAGTGCGTGGAATCATCCTTCATTGTCTTCTACGTCAAAGTACGTACTTATATTGTTTTTTAAGCAATATTAAGCGGTTGTAAATGAGTTTTTAGTTTACTTTTCTAATTTGTTATATCATCCATTTTGGTCCGTAAAATGTATTTATTTTATTGTTGATGTATGTTTTAAGAGTTTAGGATTGTTTTGGGATCAATTTTGGGTGATTTTGGGCCTGTTTTGGGGTTTTGTAACGTCTGTGTGTCTTTATTCCCGTACCGATCGATCGCCTTAATAGGCGATCGATCGCTTTGTAGGTGCTAAGTCCAATGATTGATCGGTTAAATTAACCGATCGATCGCTAAATTTAGTATGGGAGTGATCGATTCTTTAGTGAGCAATCGATCATTCCCACGAAACTGTGCATTTCAATTCGGGACCGATCGATCATTTATATAAACGATTGATCGGTATATTATGTTGTCCTATCTTGAAGTGGTGATCGATCGATCGCTTACACCTAAGCGATCGATCGGTAAGCTTCAATGTGAAGCGCAACGTTTTGATTAACTAGCGATCGATTGTCTTTGTCGCGATCAATCGCTTAGTGATACTATGCATTTGGTTGCATCGACGATCGATCGTCTGTGCATTGAAAAGCATCGTTTTACCAATAGTGTTCGATCAGGTCAAATTGATTGATCGATCGCCATGTCACGATCGATTGCTTATTTACTAACGATCAATCGTTGTTTTCATAATCACCCCGTTTTCATATACCAATCGATCAGTTACATAAATGATCGATCAGTATATTTAGTATTGATCGCTTTGGATGGCGATGGATCACTTTTTGTTTCAACTTCATTAATAATTACATGATTGTGATTACTTTTTTTTGCTAAGTAATACGTTATTGTGATTACTTATTAACACATATTTATATACAACTTTTGCAGCATACATAAAATGTCAGAGTTAAGCGCGCACACACAAGAGACTAGGGCGGGATCGTCGTCCCAAGAGTAGGAAGTTGCTGATCCAATGATGCATTGGAGAGGCGAATGGAGTACCTGAGGGGGCGGCCAGTGGCCAAAGAGCGTCCTGTGACGCTCTCTGATTTTGACCAGCTATTGTACGAGGAGCACTCCCTCTACCAGCTCTTCGAGTACTAAGGATTTCTTCATCAGCTCTTGTGGCCTGAGGGGTTTTGTGTGGACACTTGTGCAAGATTTCTTCTGTGCAGTCGTCTTGGTAGATAGAGCACCTGAGGTGCAACTAGATCTTATTCTCAGCAGACTTCATTGTCGATTTCTTACACTGCCCCTGGCCCTAAACCCCTTGCTTCCCGGTGGTACCCCTGACAGATGAGTAGAGGACATCAGAGCAGGACCTGTGGATGCTGATGACTAGGAAGACATCTGCAGTGGTAGGTAGCGTTATCAAGCAGAGTGAGTTCTATGAGTTTTGGCAGATTTTGCACCTTATCTGGACGACGAATGTTGATGGTAGAACCCATTCCACCGAGTGCCTATAGTAGTGCTTAGTGTATGCTCTTGCTGGGCCAGCAGACGCGGATAGATTTCTCGCTCTACATGTTCGAGCTGATCATGGATGACGCTTGGGGAATTAAGGATAACAGCCTCCTGTACGGAATGTTTCTGACGCAGTTCCTCATCCAGTGGGTGTCGTGATTGGTGAGGGGGAGACTCGTAAGAACGTGAAGAGCACACTGAACAAGTTCACCTTATCCAGGAGTAAGGGGTAAAAGGGGGCTCTGACTTGACGGTTTGCTCGTAGACCTGTAGCGGCTGCAGAGGAGGCTGGACGAGCATCACGCAACACTTGATCGACCAGATCAAAGGTACCTATTGAGATGGGAGCACTTGCAGTGCCTCCTCTCTAGGTGGCCCAGCTATTTGCGAATCTTGGCAGCCGTGTGGGCGCGACTGTTAAGACCACTCTACAGCCTCTTTAGGAGTAGGTGGATAAATTATGTAAGGACGTGCAGGAGCTCCGGGATGATCAAGAGAAGCTCCGGACCATTTTTGAAGGGGATTGCACAGTTGCGTACCTGCACAACAAGGCGGTTGTGGCTCATATGACGGAGGTCAACGAACAGTTGGAAGAAATCAATAAGACTCTGGATGATTTCAAAACAGAGGCAGATCCACAAGATTCCCGGAGATATTCCTGATGACATGGAGACTTTCTGTGATGCTGTTCAGCCTTGATGTTTTTATGATATTTTTACTATCTATTTAGGACATACAGTTTCAGAATAGTGGTATTATGGCATCGGGATCACATGAGGGAAATCCAATAGAATTTTATGGGAGACTTGTTGACATTTATACCATGCAATACTTACGAGGAAATACAGTATATTTGATTAAGTGTGAATGGTGGGACGTCGGAGATCACCGTGGAATTCGTATAGACGAGAACTTTAAGAGCATAAACACTTCTCGACTGTGGTACTTAGAAGATCCATTTGTTTTGCAAATCAAGCAAGTCAAGTGTTTTATCTAGTTGATAATCTGCATGGACCTACATGGCGAGTCATGCAGAAGTTGTCGTGTAGAAATGCATATGACATCCCGGCTCGGATCCAGACGGTGAAGTTGATGTAAATGTTGAATCGGGAGCAGCCATCGCGAATGAAGCGTATCAGGAGGACAATGCCATTGACTTGTTTATACACTTTCGACAGTTTAACCTTAATCCATTACGGAGGGATGACGTTGCATCAAACGTTATCTAAGCTTCGAATGCAATTGATCGGAGGAAGAAAAGACGTGTAGATAGTAATGATGTTTCAGAGGGGGATGAAGCAGAAATTGAAGAAAATATCGAAGAAAGTGAGGACGAAGATTCATTCAAAAGTGATAGTGACTCTACGGAGGATGAATTTTCGGGCGATAACGTGCAAGAATCGAATTCTGATTAATAATATCTTCCAAGTATATATTTTTTGTAATGTTGATGTTTGCTGAACTATTTTTACTGTTATTATCTCTTTTACCACATCTTTATCGTTTCTTTTGTTATGTCACAGCTTGTATGGTGAAATGAAGCGTGGACGGGAATTTCCTTCAGTTACTTCTAGACAGTTGCATAGCGCAGTTACTCTGCTAGTATGAGTTCGATCCCGAGTCCTACTCCGAGAGTGAATGAAGCCATGAGTCAAGGTACACCAGCTTGTCCTACTAGTTGTGCATGCAAGAAATTATTCTAAGTTTTATTTCAACTTTTTTAAGTTAAGCGATCAATTAACTTTGTTAATTTTAATTTATGTAGTGACATCTACTTCTAAGCGCGGGCGAGATAGGACACGTGGGGTCAGTATGGAGAAGAGTCTTCAGTCTGGTTCCGGGTCAGGGAAACTATCGATGCATATCCCAGAGGGAGAGTGTGGAGGAGTGTCTTCCACTGCTGCCACCTTATCGACGAAGATTGGAATGTTGGTCCGAGGGCTGATTCTGATTTCCGTTAACAAGTGGGCTAATGTTCCTGTAGAAGTGAAGGAGTACATTATGGATCAAGTGTTGGTATGATTAAACTCGTAAAAATAGAATTTTGGGTCAAACATTTCGTTTATCAAGACCAATATTGTATGTTTTGGTACTTATGTAGGACCACTTCGACCTTGACTACACCTGTCAGAAGGAGCGAGATAAATTTATGTAAGTCGCTTTCATTTTAATTTACTTTATGTAATTTATGTATAGTTAATGTACTTTAACGTTTCTAGTAATTCTTGTCATCTGTCCAGGAACGGATGGATGCCTTCCAGCGCCAGTGTGATTTAGAAGGGAAGACTTACACCGAAATTGAAGTATATTCCGAGATATTGGGCAAGAAGTCAGGATATGTTCAATGATTAGGATGCACGGTTAAGTCTTCGCCTTCATCAACTTTAACTACACAGTCTTTTGATCTACAGCACCAGTTAGCAAAGGCAAGGGATGAGATAGAAACGATGCGAGATGCTAGAGAAAAAGACTTGCAAGAATTTGTGAAGAAGCAAGCTAAGATGGAGGCCACGCTGAGGGACCACCGTGAGGAGCAGCGGGTGGAGCAGGAGCGCATCGGTTGGAGCAGGAGGAGCGCATGAAAAGGGAGCAAGAGCGCATGCAAGTGGACCACGAGAAGCGTATGCAACAGGAACAAGAGCGCATGCGAAAGGAGCAAGAGCACTTACGGGCAGAAATATCGAAGGAACTGGAGAAGAAAATGTCCTCTGTAATGGAGAAGAAAATGAGCGACATGTCAAAGCGACTATTCAGCCAGTTTGGGGGTTCAAAAGGTAGATGCATGTATATTGTAATAACTTTTTAATTATGTATTATTACGATATTATTTTTTATTTAATTACGGATCACTATATGTTATTATTGATGTTTATTAATGTGAGTATTGTATTGTTATTATAAAATGTACGTGTTATATAATATTTTCTATTATTATTGTTTTAAAAAAAAAACGATTTTGTTACCACTGTTCGATGGCATATTCAGTGATCGATCGGTTGTTGTTCAACCGATCGATCGTGCAATACAACTGTTCGATCACTAATATTAAAATGACAAAATTACTAATCGATCAGTAAAATAAACGATCGATCTTCTATGTGCAAGCGATCAGTCAGTACTATAGCGACCAATCGGTGTAGAAATAGACGATCGATCCTCCAACTCAAACGATCGATAGTCAAATATCACCGATTGATCAATTACTAAATCAACATTAAATCGCTGAATTAAACGACCGATCGACCATGGCATAACGATCGATATACTTAAGTGATCGATCGCTTATATAAAACGTCCGATCGTCGTTACTGAAACGATCGATCGTCTATTTCTTACCGTGCAATCTTTTAAATGTGTCGATCAATCACCAATACATAACCGATCGATCGTTAATACATACCGTTCGATCATCTCAAACATATACCGATTGATCGCTTTTCCAACCGATCCATCACTTCGTTTTCACCGACCGATCGTCACAATTACAGATCGATCAGTAAATTTAGTGATGAAAAGTTTCCGTCACTAAAAACTTTTCGTGATGAAATTCGGGTTTCTTCACAAAATACATTTCGTGACGCTCATTCGCTGACGGAGCTCGTGACGAAAAAATTTCGTCACTAATACTTTTAGTGACAAAATATTGACTTTTAGTGACAATTTTTTGTCACTAAAAGTCAATTTTTTTGTAGTGTATAAATACCTGGACTTCTTACTTGGTGTTTCCCAGATCTGGTGCTCAGGCTATATATAGCAAACTATACGAAGAATCATACAGCCAAGTGGTACTAAATTAATGACCTTGTGGACAATTTAATTCTTTTCTTTATTTTTGTGGGAGTTACGACGCATAATTATCAATAGGATGACGTCGAGATAATATAATAAAATGGGCATCTGATCCATGGCTTCCATATAATAATTAGGTCAATTAGTCCTCTGAACCACCTCATTTAATTTATTCCACTCCAAATTTTCAAACGCTCTCGAGTAGATCAAAAGATCAAAAGAAATTATGGACTTATAAGAGCCGCCACGTGGCTATTTAGTATAAGGTAATATAGGTAGATATTGGTGTTTCTATATTTGGAAAGGAAGTTCTGCAAGAGTTTTTTTTTTTTCTTTGGGGTAACTGGTGATGTATTGATTCCCCACAAACTGTACAAAAGATGGGCCTAGCGCCTGGTAACAAGAGAAAAAACTTTGTCCTGCCAATTAAGAGGTACAACTCAGTATGCAGTATGCAATCACCAGAAAGGTAATTCTAACAAAAAAAAGTTCCAAAAGAGGTGAGTAAATGAAAAAAATGGAAAATTACATTTTGCACCTTATAGCTTATGCTACTCATTTTGCAATGAACAGTTCAAAATATTAATTAATTTGGAATTTGTGGCCCAACTTAAGCTTTTACCCTTGACACCAATAAAAAGAAAAAAAAGACACGTTGCATGATCTTGACAGTACTTAAATTATAATATTATGGTGTAAAGAATAAACCAATCGATAGTTTAAAGTAAAATGTGTCAAATTTAATAGTTTAAAGTGAAAATCAAAAATTGAATTAAAAGTAGAATTTCTTCTTAAAAATATAAATAAATGAAAAAAATCAATTATTTCTTGTCCTACTGACGTAGGAAACACATGTTCCAATAAGAAAGTGTTGTGCATTGATTTTAGTTCACAATGAAAATTTTGATAATTGCAATAAATTCATTAAGATTACAAAATGGGCATCTTCAAGAAAAAAGAGACAAATGGTCAAGAGCCAAGTCACAGAGATTGAAGAGCAAAGAGTTCAAGAATGACAACCTTAGGGTAAAAATTTGTTCGTCTATAGCTCATTACTTTAAAACATGTGATCACACACTCACAGAGAAAAATTACATTTGAAACTCTCTTCTAAAGCCAAAATACTTTTGATAAACTCTATGTGCTTTAAAAATATTTTCCATGTGTTTTTCTCAAAAAATAGTAGTCTAAAATTTTATAATTTTGGCCTATTGAATGGACTTCTAGTTGCGCAGCAGATTCAACTGTAAGGGGACAAATTTTTATATCGTCTCTATTTCAACAGTAAGTAGACCGGTTGCGTCTATTCATCTTGTCGAATGCAATCATGATGAGACCAAATTTTTGAAGACTCTATTTTAAGCAAATTCATTATTGGATTCAAGTTTGGTTGATCAATACAACTTTCAAAAAAAATTCGGGTATCTAATTTAAGAATATGTTACACTGACAATGATCACAAGTATCGGATCCACAGGCATAGGTTTTTTGATCGACCCGTAGTTCTTTGTTAGGAGTATTTTTGAAATTTTAATTTTGAAAATCCTGTTACGGAGTCAGCGGTTACTAGTACCAGATCTACCAGCATAAATTTCCCAGTCGATTGGTGGTTATACTTTCTGCCAATGATAAGAAACGACTCGACTTCAATTTGGGTCTTAAAAAAGAAAAATTTTGGACATGTTTCTAAGCTTGCCGAATTTTACAGTTTTCGTGCATATATATCATCTCTAAGACTTCACAATTTACAAAGCATTCACACTAATCAATCAGCTTCAAGCCTTATTTCTATGTGAGCTTGTGACATTGAATTTTCATTGTATCATCTACTCTTTGAGAGAGTCAAGTATAATTATAACTTTATTTGTTTTTAAGACATGTGGCATATCACATGACCATATTTTTGACACATAACTTGTCACGTCATCAAAATTGTTGGAAATTTTGATCGAAATATGGTGGAGTGAATGATTTTGCAAGTATGGCCTAAACTCAAACAGTGATTTGTCAATACTAGAAACCTAGACAGTTTTTCGAAATCTCATAAAAAATTTAGACAATAAATTTTAAATTTCCCTGATAAAATGGACATGTGATCCACGGCGTCTGCCAAGTTAATTGCTCTATCTACGCCCCTGAGTGTAGCTCTCCTCGATCGTGGGCACTAACGAGGGCTCTTATGACGGCTGAGCCTCTCCAGCACTGGGACCCAACGTCTGGGAGCAACAGGCTGCCCTGTTTCCGCCTAAGCTGAGCCATGGAAGGCTCTAAAGTCACCCAGCAGATCGAACTGAGAGGGATCCCTTTGTCTCATGATCTATTCCCTCCAGGACCATAATAAAATGGAGGAACTGTGTCGGGAGAAGACCATACGGGAGCCCTGGTGTGGAAGGTGTCACCGCTTCAGGTGTGAATTAAAAACGTAGACAAGCAGATCCATCGTCACTCCTCGGGCCACCGTCAACATCGGCTCATCCCTTCCAGTCAGACACGCTCATGTGTCGGCTCTGGTCGATGCAGTAGGCGAACGACCAGGTCCAATCTCAAAGTGGCGTGTGACGAACTTGCCTCCCCTTTAATTACGCTAAAAGACCCAGCCGGATAAACGAGAAGCTCATAATTGTCTAATGGGGCTCCGCACTAAAACTAGCGATGAAAGTTAGAAAAGCAAAACAAAAAATACTGCGTAAAAAGAAAAAAATCAGCACCATTCGAAAAATCCTCAGAATATCATATTTTAATGGAACTAGTTTAAGAGCTTTCGGCAGGGTAGAATTGACACGCTGAACGTTCAGTAATAATGTCACTTTGCCCTTTAGCTTGAATATGGTGCCCATTGAGTACAACAATTAACGACTAATTAGAACAAGAATCACATAATTTTCACTTCTTACAATAAATATCGATCAGTTCAAAATCTTCATGGAGATCTCTTTCACGAGCTGGAGAAGAGTCAACATTTGGCCCACTATGACGACAACCTGCCAAGACAACCAAAAACTTTGATACTACTTGATACCGGGATTAACCGAGGAAACCACGGGACACCTCGTGAGCACCTCGGGCTGGTTGGAATGTTTCGGAAGAAATGGACACCTTGGGAATAATAGGAATCTCAGGATAGTAATGAGACTTCAAGATATTTTTGGAAGGTCGGGATAGTGTTTGGATAGCTCGGGATGTTTGTGAGAGTGTGAATGTAAGGAAACACTTGGGAACACACTCTAACTCACACACTCGGATAGATAAGCTCACCACCCAAGTATAACACAAAGGGATACAGAAATCATCACCAATGTAATCCAACAAGGGATACAGAGTAAGACTCGCCACCTATCGTAATCTACCGAAAGATAAGAGTTTGGAGAAGAAATCCTTCTCCAAAGAAGCCTAAGGCTCATGTTGTTCAAACACTCAAAATCTGTATTTTTCCACTACTAGAGAAGAGTTTAAATAGCAAAGCTTAGAACAACCCTCCAAGCATAAGTAAATGACAAATACAACTTCCAAAATTTTAATTAAGACTTAGAAAACAGAAAAAAACTCTAAGGAAAATGAAAAGACTTAGTGAAAATTCAATAGAACAAGCAAAAAATAGCAAAATCGTCCAAAATTCGCTAAACCTCGTAACTAGCTGCCAGCCTAACTTCCTTGGAGTAATTTTACAATAAATTTGTCTAGAGAACTCCAAATTGTACGCCGTTTGATGCGTTGGAAACTAGACTTGTAGAGCTTTCCAACAAGTCATAATTCGAATAAGACTCTTCGTAAATCATTTCAAAATTTAATTTCAATCACAACCTTTGGTGCTGACCACGCCTGTGTCAAGCAGGTGGGCGAAATGAATCTGTATCATGATTCTCGCTGTCTTTGCTCAAGCCAAGAGGTGAGCTGTAGGCAAGCAAAAATTCTCTGTAAGAATTTTCCAGCCTTAGCTCAAGCCAAGAGGCAAGTGGCAGGTGAGCGAGTCTTCAATCCGGAGATAACTCATAACTCTTTTTGGTATGGGTCCAGCTCCTTGAATTTATCTTTATCTTCATCTTTTCAAATTTGAAAGCTTCTTCAACGTTATCTTCTTGATGGATAACTTCAACAATATTCCTTTTGAACGCTTTAAACAAAAATATATCAAGATCATTGATAGAAAAATACAACTCACATTTAAAAAACAATTTGACACATATCTTGCCAAAATACAAATTAACACTAACAGAGTGCATAATCGAAAGCTTCATGTATGGTACAAACGGAACAAAGCAAGCATACAACAGCGCCTAAAGGCCGCGTGTACGCATAATTTGTAAACATGACCCCCAGGTCTAGGTACCCACGTATATGTGTGCTTATTTATAAGCGGGAAAACGATATGTGAGTGAACACAACACCATGATCAGATGAGTGATCAGCTATATCGAAGAAGCAAATGGGTTGAAGTGAACAACCGGAAGGCATATAAGTGGATGAGCCATGTGTAGAAAAGAGCCTTTTTCACTTTCCATATTAACCTTAGCTTCTCCATCTCCGCCAACCTTCCAATCAAAGCATTGAACCATGGCTGCAACTGTCCTATATAGTATAGTCAACGCCAACTTTGCACCGGGGCATGCTCTCCTCCCCGCCCCAAAAGTAAGTAAATTTAAATTTTCTCCCACAGCTTCTTCCTCTAATTTTGTAGAAACTAGGAACCTTTCTGGCCAGAACTCATTCGGATTTAACCATGACTCTGGATCTCTCATTATCGCGTACAGATTGATTGACATCATGGACGCTTTGGGTATATCGAAACCTTGTATCTTACAATCTTGGCGGGCTGACCTTGTGGTTACAGGTAGCGGCGGATATAGTCTTAATCCTTCTTTTACAACTGCTTGCAAGTAAGGGAGACCTGTGACGTCTGATTCCTCCACCAGTCTAGAACTACCAACAACTGACTTTATCTCTTGTCTGAGCTTGTTGAATGCATTTGGATGGTTGATAAGCTCAGCAATTGTCCATAATATGGTCTCTGATGTGGTGCCAAAGCCTCCAATAAAAAGATCCTACAACATTCGAGTCAATGAGAGAAAGACTAAGAGTTTAAATATGATCTCATTACAAGTAGACCTTAAGGTATTCTAAGCATTGGGCAAGTCTTTAACCTTTTCTTTTTCTTGTACACGAGTCTGCTTTCATAAAACCAAACGTTAATATTATGTTTTTGAAAATAGTTGAAATTGTGCTTTATCAGCAATCAGCATCATCTTTCAAAGAACCAAACAAAACAAAAAATGGAAAAATTAATGATCGGTGATTTAAAGCTAAGAGGCAGAAACTTTACCACCATTAAAGCCTTGAGATGGGATCTGGTCATCTCGACATCAGCCTTATCATCTTTATGCAGCTTCAATAACATATCCGTTAAATCTTCATGCTGTATCTTCTTGTTCTGATCTTCATGATCCTTCAGCATCCTTTCCAAAAACGCATCAAACTTTAAGTGCAAATTCCTGTTCTGCTTCGTATACAGCAGGGAAACCAATTTTCCCAGCGGCCCGAACACATCCCCAAGAATCATCCTTGAACCTACCTCAAAGGTTTCTTTCACCAGCTCCCGAATCCCTTCAGCTTCATCACCTTTGTCTGAACACCTTGCGCTCACGACTAGCCTGCTAAGAGCGTTACTTGTGAGCTTCATGAGCTCAGCACCCACATCAACAAGCTCTTTCTTCTCAGCACACTCAACCAAACTGTGCAAAAATCGGATCAGTTCTTCCTCTCGAACAGCCCGTGAGCGTTCAATCTGCCTGGGAGAAAGCAGTTCGGTCATCAATACCTTCCTGACAAACCGGAAATAATCACCATACGGGGTGGAAAACAACCCATATTTTTTGTACGGCGTTTCTTCGGCGGACGAACCTAGTTTCGCATGGTCCGCGAAAGCGAGATCCTGGATTTTGAATATTTCGGTCGCCATAGCAGGCGATGAAACGACGATCCACCGAGAAGCTCCAAGGTGGAGACGGAAAAGTGGACCATACTTGGCGGAGAGGCTTTGCAAAGATATGTGGAAGTGTGGCCCGAGGAGGTGGAGGTGACCGATTAGTGGGAGGGCTGGTGGGATCGGGGGAAGGTGAGATGAGTCCCTGACTTGTTACGCTTGCCGAAGACGTATTTCAATAATAAGGTCGAGAGCAAACACAGAAGGAAGCAGAGCAAGTAATATTGGAAACCGGCCATGCTAGACGTTGTATCCTATCTCCACCTCGGAGGCTCGGAGTTATGTGAAACTACGCTGTGGCCTGCTAGTCTGGGAAACCTGGGAAGTATTTAACCTGGGAAACCTATATATATAAAAAACAGATCACATAAACTCGGCTCCCTATTTAAAATTATATCCATAGGAAATGATTTGTTAAAAATGAATTCCTCAAGTACTATATTAATAATTAAATCTTAATTAATTAACCTTAGAAGTGGGACGTCTTTGGCAAGCTCTCACATTTCGCGCCTTCGTGCTTTTATTTTATTTTCATATATATATTATGTTATGTATGGTAAACATAAAAAAAAAAAAGAAAAAGGAAAAAGGAGATGGACAATGTGGACGTTGTTACCTATAGCTGTACTACACATAATAAAATACTGTCTTGGGCGAGTCACATGTTGCTCGTTTCTGCTATTTTAATGTTTTTCTTTTAGAAATTTTATTTATGTCATTCTAGTCGATCGAGAAAATTAAGAAGATCGTGAAGATTTTTAGAAAATCTGGATAATATTGAAAATCACTATCACTTATTTGTTTTCAATTCAACTATCATAGTTCAATTATGATACAGATCATACAAAAACTATCAAAGCGTCGACTTTCTAATTAATTAATTGACTGCTAATATCCTCGAAATAATGTTCACTACTTGCAATAAATATCGAGTTCAAAGTCTTCAGTTACTTATAGCATGTTGTAATGTTATATTGCAAAAATAAATTTGCACACACTTGCAATCAAAAAGTCACAAATAAAAAGAAGAAAGAGAGTTATTTCGTGCGAAATTCAACGCTCACCCTAGTATCCACCAAATGATAGAATTCAGATAGTGGAAAAGTTTCTCTTCCTTTGGCCGACAAAGGTCATGAGAATAGTGGAGTAGTATCCTCCTCAATTGACTATATTTAAATTATATGGTGAAGTTTCGGAGAAAAATACAACATGTTAATCTAACAGTATTTCAATATATAGTGTTTTACATTGAATAAGGCTGTAAATGAACCATTCATGAACAGTTCGAGTTTGGCTCGTATAAGCTTTGATCGTTTAATAAATGAGCCCAGTTTTAACATCATATCTAACTCGAATTTAAAACAAGCTAAACTTAACTAAACTTGGCTTGGCTTAATTTAACTGACAAACAAAATTCATATAGGTTCAATTCGGCTCATTTGAACTTATTTAAAAGTTTATATATATATATACACACACACATTAGTATGTTCTCTACATTCTTTATGTTTGCTGTTTATATATTTTTCTGTGGTTATGTGTTTATATGTTTATCTATACATTACTACCTTTTGTTTAGTATCATTTAGGTATCTGTATCGCTTAGTTATTTATGTCACGTCATTGAATTTGTTGGAAATCTAGAACGAAATGTAGTGGAGAGAGTGATTTTACAATTATGGCCTAAACCCTAACAGTAATTTTCTAATGCTGAAAATCTAGGTAGTTTTTTAAAATCTCATAAAACCTCCAATATATAATAATTTTGAAATTTCCCTAAAAATGAACATGTGATCCACGGCTTCTACCTACTAATTAGGTCAATTCCCCTGAAACGTTATTACCCTCTCCAGCGGATCACTTGTTCCGGAAGTTTATTATCAAGTATGAGATAGTTTATAGGACAGTCTAATCAACTTCAGTTGAATAATGCCTATTTCTTGTGGATAGATAGTTTCCCAAGAGAATTTTTTATTTTTGCAAATTAAGTTCCCAGAGACAATGTTTGCATTGAGTAAAAAAAGATAATGTTTGACCGAGCAGAAACTTGTTGCAGTGATTTGTGCTTTAAAAGTAAGGGAATTTGGCATTTTAATGCTTACATTTTGCACCTTATTACAGATTGGTCCTTCGATTTTAAACTTTAAAATTTTGATCCCACATTTTTCAGTATTTGATATAGACGTTGACATGGCTTTACCTACGTTCTTAAATTTACCATTTGAGTTTCTCATCACCAACACTGGCCCAATTCAAGAACCTTCATCACCACCCTTCGTATGAAATGCCACCGTCAGGAGGCTGTGGGAAGGGGACTTAATGGCGGAATTCAATGGCCGCAATGAGGGAGATGATCTTCCCAATAGCGGCAATGCAAAGACTCGTCACAACAGTGACGAAAATGGACGCTGCTTCCATGTTGGATGAACTATGTGAACACTCTTACGCTCGACCAATGCTCGAGACGAGAAGCTGCGGATTTCAAAAAACCCAAATTTTTCAAAGCCCTATAAAAGAAAAAACTTAAGGTATCTCTCATGTTTATTGGTGGGTTGTCCATTAACCCTAGGAAAGCAGTTCTTGAGTTTCCGTGAGCCCCCCAATTGAGTGAGAAAAATCTCTTGATACTCATTACTTAAATCTATCAGTTTTTCTCCTATAAAATCATAATTTAATCCATTCTTTAGTTGTGAAACATCCAGAGTGTCTAAATGATTGTAAAGATTTATTTTTAGTGAATTTCTAGTGGCTGTTAGCCCGGAATGATTTTTCCTTTGAATGGTATTTTAAAGGTTTTCTACTTTGTGAATAAAATCCTTGTCTTCTCATGTGATTTATTATTTTACTTTTTATGTGATTGCTTATTTTGTTGATTGACTTTATTATTATACATATCTAGGCTAAACAATTTTAGACCATGTACTAAAATAATTATTGAATTTTTTTTTATCGGAAAACACTTATTTATCCCTTTTAGGTGTTGTTAAGGTCTAAACTATGTTTTTCAGGTGCCTTTAGACTCGGTACAACAAACTAGTTAGTTGTGTAATAAGAGTCTCGACTGCAAAGCAAAGTATGAAGACTGGCATACATAAAGAAATGAAAGAGTTTTTTTACGCAGGCCGACCAGAACCTAGTGCTTCGCTCTTTTACAAAATAAAAAAAGTGCACATCGAATGTTAATGGGGTTAACTATAACTATAAAAACAAAATTATTTGATACAAACTCTAAAAATAATAATGCATGCAAATCTCTGAAACATTATAATTTTGAGGACATAATTACATGTCAATTAATTAATTAAAAAGTGAAAGCTTTGATAGTTGAACTATCTGCGTCATACTTGCTTGCAGAAAAAAGTATTCTTTTCCGGATTTTCTCAAGATAGAGAATTCATAAAAAAAAAAAAGGGGGGGGGGGAACACGCAAAATATTTGACTTGCTCAAGATAGAGAATATTTTATTATGTGGAGTGTGAATTTTGCCTGAGGTAATATTTTTAAGGTATTGAATATATACCTGGACATCAACTGTACTTCTATCTAGCTACTGTTTTCGATTATTGTTGCGTAAATAATATTTTAAAGGAATAAAAAAGCCAGAACGCACACCTGCAGGTGACTTGCCGAAAATTATGGACGATATTCCTGGCCACGACATAAATTTCGTGTTGAAAGTGTTCTTTTAGTCACGAATTTCGTGTCGTCTCTGAAAGGTAGACCGGGTACCCATTTTGGGACGATATCAAATTTTCGTCGCCAAAAGTTAACCCTTCAGAATTGAAAGTATTAAGACAACAACGAAAAAAAAAAAAAAAACAGAACGAAAAACAACAGTTTATGATAGGGATCGACCTGTCATACATTTGTTCATATAATTTCCATGGGCTGGTATTGGAACAGTCCCAATAGTCACTAAACTTGAAAAAAAAAAACATTTGGCCATATATATATCATGACCTGTCACATAATTAGATTAATCAGATGAGGAGCCAATTTGTAAGCTGAAAGCAACGGGACATGTCACCATGTGCACTTGAAAATAAAATTAGTCCACATCTACTACAATATAAACAAAACCATATGATCGATAATGCAAATCTCTGAAACATTATTTCGAGGAAATTAAAAGTCAATTAATTAATTAAAAATTTAAAGATTTGATAGTTGAAGTATCTGTATCATTCAATCACTACAAGAAAAAATACTTTGGGTGACAAAAAAATTTGTCATCCAAAGTACTAATTTTGTCAGCTAAGGTTTTGGGTGACAAAACTAAGTTGTCACTCGGTTTGTCACCTAAAGCCTTCAGCCAATGTTTTAGGTGACGATTTTGGTGTTCTGTCACTCAAAACCGTTCGGACGGTATATAACCACGTCCGAACGGTTTTGTGCCATATTGACGAAATTGAAAATCATCATGCCCAGTACAGTCCATCCGTTCGCATGAGCTGTGCGAACGTTCTCTCTATACGTTCGCACAGCTCATGCGAATGGTTAGTCCAATGTGACGAAATACATTTTGTCACAGAATAAACGTCCGCACATTGTATAACAACGTCCGAATGATAATGTAAATATGTCCGGACGCATTTGTGAAGACGTCCGCACCGTTGTTTCATTATGACGAAATATTTTTTGTCAGCTTCAAACACCATTTGAACTTTTACAAATGAAGTTCGGATGCAATTTCTGCAGAACACGTTGGAACGTGTTTTATTACCATGCGAACGGTTTCCTAATAAAAACCGTGTGCATGCTAGAAATATCGTTCGGACGAGTAGGGTTCGGACTTGTTTTGTAAGCGTGCGCACGTTACAACGTTCGAACGACTTTTGTTAGCGTTCGAACCGTTTTCCACATATTTGAATTAATTTAATTAAAATTTTAAAAATAATTTACAAATAATATAAATAAAAGATATTCAATACTCATAGTATAATAAAATATCTACAAATATGTAATCGTCATTAAAAGTAAATAAAATACATAATCAATAAGTACTGACAAAGTAGTGAAAATACATAAATCTACCCAAATTTTCGTTTGGGTGTCGAATGAGATTGCAACTGTCTGATCTGCTCCATCAGCTGCTCACGCATCTGCTCCGCCATTAGTTGCATCCTCCATTCTTGTTGTTCCACTAGGTTCCTTTGTTGTTCCTACCCTGCATCATCTTCTGATGCTCTTCGTCTTTTTTCCGTTGCTGCTCTGCCATCATCTGCATCAGCTCTTCGTCTTTCTTCCGTTGCTGCTCCTCTATCATCTGTAGATGCTCTCGCATCGTCTGCTCCATATCTGACCGCTTGACAAGAAGCGCTTCATATTCCATCTGTCTAGCCCTCATCTCCTCAATCTCTAATCTGGCCTCCTCCAATCTCCGGACAAATCAACGGACGCTGCTGATGAAGATGATCCAACAGACCGTACTGAACGGCCTAAACCTCGCACGTAACCCGCTTTCGTCCCCAACACCTCAGCGAAAATCTCCACTTCGGTGTATGACTTTCCCTCTGACTCGTGCTGCAACTGTAACGCCTCCATTTTTTCCTACAAAATTAAAAAATAAGATAAAATTAGCATATATGAAACATAAACGCATACGAATGCATCATTAAATCTAACGTTACAACTTACAAAATTTTCTCGTGCATCTTCTGATGTCCACATGCCATCCTTATTAGTATGTGTCTTTTTATACAGCAACGCAGGACTAATCTCATCAGATTCTGGATTTTTCTGTACATCAAAAGAAATATAGAACGTGCATATTAAAATACCTAAGTCATTTATTTAAATAATAAATAATAAAAATGTAAATTTATTACTTACTAACAATGCTCTCGGCGTTGGAAAGACCTCGCTCCAGATGTGTGTACAATCTTCAGCTTAGCTCTATTCTCCTTGTTGATTGCACTCCTCTGCATTGTACATTTACAGTTGTTACACAATTAATAATAAAATAAAATAAATGTTCAGGACGGAATAAAAATGTTTAACCTGAAATTCCTCGCTCGCGAATAAATCACAGACACGAGTCCATTCTTCCTTGTTCATATCGGGATACGGGTGTTCTAACGCCTCTTCTTTGGAATTGAACACCGAGTAATGCTGGAACATTCTATTTTTGTGCGTCCTGTACGCTGTGTTCATCGTAGACGTCACAGTTATGCGATCCTCGGTTCGGTCGTAATCTAGTTGGAAGTCATCCTTAACATATATAACAGTTAGTACATATAAAAGTTTCAAAAATTAAAATTTAATGAATTATACTTACCAACACTCGGTTCATCACATACGATTTAACCTCGTCGGGGACCTCCTTCCACTTACTCGTCTCAAATGGGACATGTTGTCGAACGAGCGCACCAATATGACTCGAGAGCATTGAGGACGCCTTGTCATCACCACCCGTACGTCCATCAGGGATATGGACAGTCAGCTTTCCTCTGGTGCGAGCCTTGAGTAAGGCAATCCCACGCGTACTACCTCGAACGTGTTTAATTCCGGACGTCGCTACAAATGAAGAACAATAAATTTAAAATTCAGTTAAGCATAGAAATTTAAAAGTCATAATATTTAATCAAGATTGACGGGGTAAGATACTTACACGCACAACTACTTTGGGTGCCTACTGGACTGGCTGTGGTAGGGGACGGTAATTCGTTCCTATCCCTAAGTGAAGGACCCGACACTGCTAGTCTACCGGGACTACTCTCAGCTCGAACTGATGAATCGCACTGAAGACGTTTCCCTGCTGGCATGACGTCGTCCTGTGACCAAATAAATCAATATTAGAGAAAAAAAAAAAGACAATGAATTATGTTACCCAAAATGAATATAAAATAGAACGCAAAGTAAATCGAAACGATAAAGTTACTTTAGTCCTCGGAGTCATATTCTTCAGAATCACTACAATCTTCACTGAACGATTCCGAGGAATCATCGCTTTCCTTCTTTCACGTTGTTGTGGAACACCTCATCGGTTACCGGCACATCTGTCATTTCTAGTCAATGGGATCATGTCAAATGAGCTAAAGTCCACAAAAAGCTCAATAGACTCATTTCGACGGTCCTTCTCCATCTTCACTAGCTTCCTCCTCAATATGTGGAATATCATACGTGTTTCTAGGGTAATCTTTTGAACAATCTTCCAGTGACCGCCCAACTTCATATCATCGATATAAAATACTTGATTCCCCTGAGAAGCTAGCACAACGGGTCGTCTTTGTACCACTTTCGGGATGTGTTAATACTAACAAACCGACCACTTTTATCAAGACCTAAGTTTTGAGTACTCAAGTCAAACCAGTCACATTTTAGTAAATAAACTAAATTCCCCGCAAATAACGCAACGCGTAAATATCCACGACCTGGCCGTAAAAATCAACATCTTCCCCATCATGGTCCCCCGGAACAACCACACCACTATTCTGAGTGTTACGAAACTGTTCACGAAAGACCGTGTGAAACCTAACTCCATTCACTACACACCCAGAATAACAAAGTGCCCGTGATCCGGACCGGATGCTAATGCATACAAATCATCCGACACCGAGCCCGGATTTTCATTGCGCATAGTTTGAATCTAAAATAGTAAACACGTGTTAACTTTGAATCTAAAAAAAAATCAATTAAAATTAAACATATAATAGAGATAAAATTAAATAAATACCCGATTTCTAAACCATAACGGAAATCCTTCTTCGTGCCTCCTATCAACATTTATTGGTGATTCTCCTCATCTCTTCCAAGTGCTCGCTATAAAGAAATAAGATATTTTATAATAAATTAAAATATAATGAACTGATAAGTGTTAAATGAGCAAATATTCTTATAAGCACTTACTCTATATGTTGGCTGATTTCTGAACAGTTGTTGAGTACGTACCACTGCGCTTTTGTAAATTCCTTTCTATTCAAATCTTGACCCTTACCAGCTCCCAGCGGTCGAACACTTTGAGTAAACACAGAAAAATGACAACTTCGATCATCCATGTCGGCATAATTCCGGTCTTTTCTATTAAATCTCGTCTCAACCGTACCAAGATACATTGAGCAAAAAGTTAGACATTCATTTAACATATAATTCTCTGCTATGGAGCCCTCACACCGTGCCCTGTTCTTAACGAAACGCTTCATCTTCCCCATATACCTCTCCATTGGATACATCCACCGAAATTGAACTGGACCCCAAAGTTTCACCTCCCGAGGTAAATGAACAGCTAAATGAACCATAATAGTAAAAAATGATGGAGGGAAAATGTTCCAACTTGCAAAGAATCATTCTGATGTCCTTCTCTAACTGTCCACAACGTCTAAACGTATTGTTCTTGAGCACAAGTCTCTGAAGAATAAGCTCAACTCAGTCAACGTTGTACATACTTCGTTTCCTAACAACCCGTGTATCATTGCTAACAGTCGCTGCAACAAGACGTGTGAGTCGTGACTCTTCATACCCATTATTTCCCTTCTTTTATATTCACGCATCGGGATATGTTAGAGGCGTATCCATCCGGAAACTTAACACCCTTCAGCCATTCACAACACTTCTTACGTTCATCCTTTGTTAAAGTAAATAATGCTTGAGGCATCACCTCCTGCTGACCCGAACTTGCAAATGCAAATCTTTTTTAATGCCCATTAATGCCAAGTCCTCCGAGCACTAGCATTGTCCTTCGTCTTACCATCGACGTTCATCAAAGTTCCTAACACATTGTCACAAATATTCTTCTCTATGTGCATGACGTCCAAATTATGTCGAAGTTTCAAATCTGACCAGTACGGCAACTCAAAGAATATGCTGCGCTTCGTCCAACTTAACTTCTTAGCCCGTTTTCTCTTCTTCTGAGTCTTCCCAAACGAACATAACGGTACCGATTCAAGTTGTTGAAGTATCTCCTCTCCAGTGACTTCTTCAGGCGCTGCTCTAAACTCTTTTTTCCCATCAAATATGTCGACATCATGCCTCCACCCATGCGTCGCGGGCAAATACCGGCGATGTCCCAAAAAATAATGTTTGCCCCCATGTTTCAACCAAAATGACGTTGTGTTCGCATTGCAATTAGGGCATGCTAACCGTCCTTTCGTACTCCAACCCGAGAGATTACCATAAGCCAAAAAGTCATTTATTGTCCAAAGCAAAGCAGCATGTAACTTAAATGACTTGACACGGCCGCGTCGTACGTTGCACTCCATTTTCCCACAAGTCCTTCAACTCATCTATCAATGGCTGCAAGTAGACGTCGATATCATTCCCGGACTTCTTGGACCCGGAATAAGCAACGACAACATGAAACTTGAATCCTTCATACATTTCCATGGCGGCAAATTGTATGGAATTAGTACCACTGGCCATATACTATACGATAAGCTCATGTTGCCAAACGGATTGAACCCATCAGATGCCAAACCCAACCGGACGTTCGAGATTCCCGACCAAACCATTCATACTTCTTATCGAGGTCCTTCCATACCCAGAGTCTGCAGGATGCCTCATCACCCCATCTTCAATCACACGCTTCTCTTGGTGCCACCGCATATCCGTTGCCGTTTGCCTTGATAGAAACAATCTCTGCAACCTCGGTTTCAAGGGAAAATGCGCAGCACTTTTTGAGGAACCTTTGATTTGGTATTCTGACTGTACTTCCACCTCGATTCCCCACACACCGGACACTCTTGTAACTCACTGTACTCCTTCCAAAAATACACAATCATTTAAGCACGCATGTATGTTATCGTAGCTAAATCCTAAATTCTTTCTTAACTTTTTCGCCTCATAATAAGATTTAGGAAGTGTCTCCCCCTCCGGCAGCGCATCTTTTATCAACCCAACACATCTTCAAACGCCTTTACAGTCAAATTATTCTCCGACTTCACATGAAGTAACCTAACAACGAAAGACAACTTCGAGTACTTCTTACACCCGGGATACAACTCTCGCTCAGCATCCGCCCATAACTTGGTATACGAAAAACCTCTCCAGACCCGACTCGACTGTTTCAGGACCTTATTTTCACCAGCGTTCTCATCAACCCCTCTCCCGCCTCAAAATCTTCTAACATGTCTCTCATATCATCATTTATGTTTCCCTCAGAGTCTTCACTAAAGGTTCAGGTTCTAAAGTCACTACCCAGTTAGAAACTTCTGAAATTGACTCTCCGTGAAATACCAATGAGTGTAACTCTGGTCAAACCCAATTATGAATAAATGATCCTCCATCTCGTCCACATGTTGGAACAACACATTCTTACATCTCTTACATGGACATCTTATCATCCCCGACTATCTGCATAACTACGGGCAACACTCATAAAATCCGAACACCATCACTATACTTCGCACTTTTGAGTCTATCAGCCTCATAAATCCAGCTTTATCCATATTGTTCCTTCAAAGAAGAAAATACAAACAATAATGCAAACAATAATGATGACATTCACACTCAACTCCAATTTCTTCAGGTGATAGGTCCTATCCCATTCAAGTTTACAATATCACGTACTGCACGTAATTGACCCGACCATTGTGACCGATGCTCTAGAAATTTCGACAGCATTTCCCTCAGTCCCCAGATACACGCCTACAACATTGAGCATAAACACCCACCATTTAAGGCAAGTGTATAAGCTCAATGCTGAATGTGTATCCGAAGGACAAAAGGAGATTTGCATCGAAATTTCTAAACACATAGTCACAATAGCAGATACAATTACACATTACGCATATTGTAAACTCAAACTGTCCATAACGTGGACAATTCAAGAATTAAACCGAGTTCGTTATCGAACTCCGTGTAATTCTTAAACGGGGGCTAAGGCTACTAAATGAATGCAAGAACATAAAAGCAAAAAGTTTGGACGTAATCTAAATTGTCCGACAATCCATAAGTGTTCGGACGCTTTTTGCAAAAGCGTTTGAACTAAAAAAATGAATCTGGACAAACATAATCCGTCCGGACTGCAATTGTCAAACAAGACAGTTCTTCGACGCACAGACTCCATTTTCACTACAAATTCTTGCCAAAATCACCCAAATCACAAACACTTCAATATAAACACATCACAACCAACATAAACTCAATTGCTATCATTTTAGACCCAAAAATTTCAAAAAACACATGCTTTTATATCCTAAAATCATGCTTTTCATCCTAAAACAATTCAATTTAGAACCACTAACCTCAAATGCAATCCAATATCAAATTCCAAATGAGTTGCTCTTCCACACCCGATTCAATGCGGTTGGACGCTCAAAATCAGCTCTCCTCTTCTCCTCTTGCTCAAATCTTTCGTTTTCTAAGTGTTTCCCATTTTTCCTCCCCTGTCTGTGATTCTAAAACTTTGAAATGATTGAATACATTTGGATGAGTAAAATTAAGTTCGGATGCTGACGTGTATTAGTTTTCGAGGGAATTGTTGCCGCCTAAAATTTTCGCACCGTCCGAACCACTTCAAACTATCCAAACGCTATCTTTGGTCTCTATTTTAGTAATCCTCAAACGACAGCGTCTGGTCAAAACACAAACATCCGGACTCGAATAATACATCCGAACGATATCTTACATTGCATGACGTTGTTTGGAAATCCCCAAACGACACGTCTAAATAAAAGGATCGTAAACGAAATCGTCCCGACCATATAATAAACCCTACGAACGGTTTCAAAGTCGTTCGAATAGGTTTTGACGAACTTTTATTATTTGTTCTAATAACAATTCATATTGTATTAAGTTCTAATAACAATTATAACATAACTAAGATAACATAAATATATCAAATATTGCCAAAACATAATATAAACAAAATAACATCAAATAAATACAAATCGATGTCCTAAAAAAAAAATAAAAAAAAATAAACATGATAATAAAGCTACAGGTGATCATCGTCATCATCCGTGATTTTTAGAACATCACGGATTTGACTAAGGCGCTCCTCTATATGCATGACCCGTTGAGTCAATCCAAATAAGTCAGCACTTGTTGCCGCTTTCCTCATGGCCTCCTGAACCGCAGTGATCTCCTTCTTTCACCCAGAGTCCATGTTCATGACCTTTTGCTCCAAAGTTGTCAGCTGACAACTGATATCACTGACCATCTTATGGGTGGGCCGTAAGACAGATTGCATTTGCTCAGTCAGCTACGTCATCATGTCGTCCATCCAACCCGGTCGCTGTACCCTAAATCTCTGGGTTTGTTGATCTTTTGAAGCTACCATATAACTCAGCTTCATGGAACACAACGTCCCTGCTTTTGATGACCTTCTTAGCTTGTAGATCCCAAAGTCTGTATCCAAATTCTTCATCTCCATAGCCAATAAAAATACACGGAGTGGACTTGACATCTAAGCTTCTACCTCTGCTCCTTGGATACATGTGCAAATGCTTTGCACACAAATACTCTCAGATGAGAGGAGGAGATCTTATGACCAGAGCACACCATCTCTGGAACTTCGAACTTCAATGGTACAGATGGTGTTCTGTTGATTAGGTAACAAGCTAGACGAACTGCTTCACCCCATAATGGCCTAGGCAACTTGGCCATACTGAGAATACATCTGGTTCATTCTACAATGGTCCGATTCATCCTTTCAGCTACACCATTGTGTTGTGGGGTGCATGGGACCATCTTCTCGTGTCTGATGCCATGGCCAGAGCAGTATGCTCTGAACTCTTTGGAAGTGTACTCGCCTCCATTGTCTGTCCGGAGGCACTTTAACTTTTTCCAAGTTTCTCTTTCTACCATAGCATGAAAGTTTTGAACTGTTCAAAAACTTGGTCCTTCGTTCTTAAGAAATACACCCACACTTTACGTGAAGCATCATCAATAAATGTAACAAAATACTTGTTACCGCCCAAAGACTCCACCTCTAAGGGACGCATATATCAGAGTGTACCAGGCTCAACAACTCTGATCTTTTACTGGCAGATGTACTAAACGAGACTCGATGTTGCTTACCGAACAAGCAATGCTCACAAGGGTTTAGCGCTATGCCTTTGTTGACTATAATAAGCGCCTTCTTTGCCAATGTAAACAACTCTTTCTCACCCATGTGATCGAGTCTCTCGTGCCACAGATTTGGAGATGCCTCATCTTGAACTGCATTGAGGCTATCAATGCACATGAGTCTTGTATAACGTGTGCAGATATGTCCACGGGCGACAACCATGGTGCCTTTCGTCAGCTTCCAAGTACCGTTGCCGAAGTGGTTGTCGTAGCCCAGTCGATCAAGGGCTGTCCCAGATATCAAATTTAATCGGAAGTTGGGCACGTGTCGAATATCTTTCAACACCATGGTACAACCAATATTTTTCTTTATACATCTCCAATACCCGCGATCTTTGAGGAACTGGTGTTACCCATCCTCACTGTACCATAATCTTCGGCTTTATATGTAGTGAAGAAATCACTGCGAAGAGTGGCCTAGTAGGAAGCTGTTGTCTCTACCACCCATTCTGCATCCTGACTCGCAACATGGAGACATTCTTCTTCAATGGTGGAGAGTAAGGCACAATCTCCTGGAATGGTGACTAATGCTTCACCATCGGCCTTCTTTGGTTGGTTGCTGGATTGGCCTTGCTCCTGTTGTAACTTCCGGCAGTTATTCTTTAAGTGGCCTTCGATGCCACAGTGGAAACATTTCATCTTGCCCTTTGGTGGTAACCGCCAGGATTTTGGGATCTGCCTCTGCTCCTGCTTTTACTTCTCCTTCTACCATTTCGTTGGTGCCTTCCTTCGGTTACGAAGGCATGCGACTGGTCCATACCAGCCTCTTTTCTCCTGGCTTCCTCATTAAACAAGGCATCCTTCACCATCACCATGGTAAGTTTACCGTCTGGAGCCGAATTGCTGAGGGAGACCACGAATGTCTCCCAGCTATCTAGTAGTGAACTGAGAAGTATGAGAGCTTGTTTTTCATCGCCAAGATTCAACGCTACAGTTGAATTTTGGTTCACCAGGTTCTGAAACTCACTGGTATGCTCAGCAACAGAGGTACCACTCTTCAACTAAAATTCACAAGGCGTCTCATTAAAAGGGCCTTATTTCGAGTGGTCTTGGCCTGATACATGTTCTTTAGCTTTTGCCATAGCTTTTAGGTGTTTGTCTCCTGTGCAACATGATGAAAGACACTGTGGTCGATCCATTGTCTGATCTGACCAATAATTTTTTTGTTTGACTTTTTCCATCCTTTTCCGGCGTGGCAGCTGCTTTTACTCCGTTTCTCTTCTATTGGATCGAACAGATCCTTGCAATTTAAGAGATCTTCCATCTGGGGTTTCCAGACTATGTAGTTGGTCATTGTAAGTTTGATCATTGCACTATAACTTGAATCCTCCATGGATTCCGCCTTTAATGCTAGCTCAAATGGCTTGTTGCTCTACGTTCGAAGTAGAATCTCGGAAAACGGAGCCCTCTGTAATGTCCAAAATGGTCAAAATATCTAGGAATAGATCTAGTCCGGCCCAAAAAGGACAAAAATTGAGCCCAAATGAAGAAATCTTGAAACTGAAATATTCCCTCCATAAACAAAATATTTCGTCAACTTTAAAGGAATAATCTCCGTAGATGCTAACGCCATTAACAATATCAATTAACTTAAACTCAGGTGAGTCAACTAGGCATGACTTAGCGAGTTGACTCACTGACTCAAATCAACTTGGTCAAAACTCAGCTGACTCAGTGAGTTGATTTGGCCTACCCGGTTAGAACCCAAACCCAATTCCCTGACCTGCACCTCTTCGGCAAACAGAAGGCCTGTGGAGGTGAGTGAACAATGTGTGGTAAAATCTCGAGCACGTGACATGTCTCCCGATAGCTGGTGGCACGTGGGAGCACGTGAAGCGAGTGAGGACATGTGCAAAATATTATATCAGCGCGTGCGGCCTTAGTTTGGCCTTCGGTTGGTATTGTTGTGCTCGTCTCGTCACGAGGAATCGTCAGTGGGGTCCAAAATTGGATTTGGCCACAGATCTGATCTCAACCGAATTCAAAAATGAAAATTCCGGCGATTGCCACCTCTGATACCACTTGTTGAGCACGAAACAGGAACACAAACACACGAAGGCCAATATTTAACGTGGTTCGACAATTTGCCTACGTCCACACAGAGGAGATAACTTTGATGTCAACAAACCAAATGTACAACTCTCAACTCTCATAGCCACTTGACTTGCTGCCTGCAAATCTTGACTTCGATGGCTTGGGTATGGAATCGTGAGAAAAAAAAAGCGAAAGTCAACAAACCCATCATGACAACCAAAATCTCTCATACCACTTGATACCGGGGTTGACCATGGAAAGCATGGGATACCTCGTGGGCACCTCGGACTTGTTGAAATGTTTTCGGAAGAAATGGACACCTCGAGAATAACAAGAACCTTAGGATAGTAATGAGACTTCAGGATATTTTTAAAAGGTCGGTATAGTGTTTGGATAGCTCGGGATGTTTGTGGAAATGTCGAGAAACGATTGGGAACACACTATAACTCACACTCTCAAATAGATAAGCTCACCACCCAAGTAGAACACAAAGGATACAGAAATCACCACCCAATGTAATCCAACACGGGATACAGAGCAATAACTCGCCACCTATCAGAATCTATTGAAGGATAAGAGTTTGGAGAAGAAATCATTCTTAAAGAAGCCTAAAGCTTAAGTTGTATAAACACTCAAAATCTGTATTTTTCCACTACTAGAGAAGGGTTTAAATAGCAAAGTTTGGAAGAACCTTCCAAGCATGAGTAAATGAGAAATACAACTTCAAAAAATTTAATTGAGACTTAAGAAACAAAAAAGACTCTTAGGGAAATGAAAAGACTTATTGAAAACCCAAAAGAACAAGCAAAAAATTGCAAAATCGTCCAAAATTCACTAGACCTCGTAACTAGCTGCCAGTCTCACCTCCTTGGAGTAATTTTACCATATATTTATCTAGAAAACCTCAAAATGTATGCCGTTTGATGCGTTGGAAACTAGACTTGTAGAGCTTTCCAACAAGACATAACTCAAATATAGACTCTTCGTAAAGCATTCCAGAATTTAATTTCAATCACGACCATCGGTGCTGACCATACTTGTGTCAGGTAGGTGGTTGAAATGAATTTGTATCGCGATTCTCGTTGCCTTCGCTTGAGCCAAGAGGTGAGCTGTTAGCAATCAAAAATTCTTTGTAAAAATTTCCCAGCCTCCGCTCAAGCCAATAGGCAAGTGGCAGGCGAGTGAGTCTTCAATCCAGAGATAACTCATAACTTTTTTTGGCATGTGTCCAGCTCCTTGAATTTATCTTTATCATCATCTTTTCAAAATTGAAAGCTTCTTCAACCTTATCTTCTTCATGGATAACTTCAACAATCCTTTTGAACACTTTAAACAAAAATATATCCAAGATTATTGGATAGAAAACTACAACTCAAATTTAAAAAATAATTTGACACAAATCTTGCAAAAATACAAACACTTATAGTTGCATAAATAAAAACTTCATGCATGGTACAAACAAAACAAAGCAAGCATACAACAGTGCCTAAAAGGCTGCGTGTACGCATAATTTGTAAACTTGACCCCCTAGGTCTAGGTACGCACGTATATATGTGCTTATTTATAAGTGGGAAAACGATATGTAAGTGAACACAGCACCATGATCAGATGAGTGATCAGCTATATCGAAGAAGCAAATGGGTTGAAATGAACAACCATAAGGCATAAAAGTGGATGACCCATGTGTAGAAAATAGCCTTTTCACTTTCTGAATTAACCTTAGTTACTCCATCTTCGCCAACCTTCCAATCAAAGCATTGAACCATGGCTGAAACTGTCCTATATAGTATAGCCAACGTCAACTTTGCACCGGGGCATGCTCTCCTCCCTACATTTTGGAGTCTCTAACAGCCTTAGTTCCTTCATGGATAGTCAAGAGAATGTTCCCAAGCTTCTTTTGCCGTTTCACAATTCAAAATTCTTACTAACTCCTCAGGGGACACACCCATGAAGATGACATTTTATTCCCTTGCTATTCCGGCCTCCCGTCTCTCTTTCAGTCAAGCTCCAAAGCTGTGAATCCTTAACACTAGTTCCTTCATTCACCGTAACAGTTGGTTTTTCCCATTGAGTAGTCACAGCTGACCAAACTCTCTCATCTATGGATTTTAGGAATGCTCACATCTTAACTTTCCAATATGCATAGTTTGACCCATCGAAAATGGTGAAACACTTACTCTTGTCCATCTCTAATAATTTGAGTCTAAGAATCGAGATTGCTCTGATACCAATTGAACAAGACGATTTAAGACCCAAAACAATAGTAGCCGAACCTAGAGGGGGGTAAATCGGTTCTACAAATTTCCCTACAACTTTTTGCACTCTAATAATTTTCTACACAAACTTCACAAGTGCAAATAAACAATTTCAATATGCAAATAACTACAACAAGATTTATCAATGCGGAACATAAATCATGCACATAAGAATCTCTATCTCAGATTCTTTATAGCCAAGAACACTTTTAAATTCTCAGCCACTATTCAAAGATTATTAACAATTAATCAAGAAAACAATAAACTTAAGAATCACCACACAATGACACCAATATTTGGTTACGAAGAAAAATCTCTGGGGAACAAATTCCAAGAGACAAAAGCTCTTTACACTCAAAATACAAGTTGATCTATAGACTCAAGAATTCTCAAATTTCTAATCTAACACACTTCATTTCTTACCTGGAATACTACATCCAGATCTGCAACTAGCAGGGAGTGAGAACCTCTCATTCATTCAAAAAGTGTAGACACCTTACCTCATTGTTCATAGCACCTGTCCTCCATGTGAACTCACACCAACAACATCTCAAGAACAAGGCACTTTGCGACCTCCAAGATTTTCAGCAACTCTGAAGATCTTGAATTTCTTTTAGGAAAAAATATGGTGATCAAATTTGGAACTAAGAACCTAAAGAGAGGGGAGATATCTCAAGATTTCATCTTTAGTTCACACACAACAGACTCAGAAAAATGATAGAGGCTCTTTGAGAAAGTTTTTCGATGAAGGCACAATTTCTTTAATTTTCTAGTAAATGAATAATGAAAAAATATTGGGGATATATACTAAGGGTAATGCACAGTACAATGAAGAAGTTTCTAGACATTCTTGGCCTTCTTGGCGTCCATTAATTAGTTAGAATCGTTCTAATTAAAATCTGTTACAGCAGTTGTACAAGTTGCATTTTTGTCGTACTTGCATATAACTTCTAACTAACTTGAACTTTCTCAGGAAAAAAGTAAAGTCTACTTCTCGCGTTAACTGACTCTGTGCATATTCCAATCAAACTTGAATCTCAGAAACATATGTCCAAAATGTGTATTTGCACTACTGTCTTCAGTTTTTCAAAACATCTTCATATCTCAGGAATTAAACTCAATTACATGCGAAGTTAAAGCCAACTAAGATTATACACTAACACACAAAATTAGAGGAAAAAACTGTGGGAGAAACCTTAAATTTACTTACTTTTGGGGTGGGGAGGAAAGCATGCCCCAGTGCAAAGTTGGTGTTGACTACACTATATAGGACAGTTGCAGCCATGGTTCAATGCTTTGATTGGAAGGTTAGCGAAGATGGAATAGCTAAGGTTAATTGGAAAAGTGAAAAAGGCTATTTTTCTACACATGGGTCATCCACTTATATGCCTTCTGGTTGTTCACTTCAACCCATTTTCTTCTTCGATATAGCTGATCACTCATCTGATCATGGTGTTGTGTTCATTTACATATTGTTTTCCCGCTTATAAATAAGCACATATATACGTGCGTACCTAGACCTAGGGGGTCAAGTTTACAAATTATGTGTACACGCGGCCTTTTAGGCTCTGTTGTATGCTTGCTTTGTTCCATTTGTAGCATGCATGAAGATTTTATTTATGCAATCTGTTAGTGTTTGTATTTTGGCAAGATTTGTGTCAAATTATTTTTTAAATTTGAGTTGTATTTTTCTATCCAATAATCTTGGATATATTTTTGTTTAAAGTGTTCAAAAGGATTGTTGAAGTTATCCATGAAGAAGATAAGGTTGAAGAAGCTTTCAATTTTGAAAAGATGATGATAAAGATAAATTCAAGGAGCTGGACACATGCCAAAAAAAGTTATGAGTTATCTTTGGATTGAAGACTCACTCGCCTGCCACTTGCCTATTGGCTTGAGCGGAGGCTGGGAAATTTTTACAAAGATATTTTGATTGCCAACAGCTCACCTCTTGGCTCAAGCGAAGGCAGTGAGAATCTTGATACAAATTCATTTCACCCACCTACCTAACACAGGTGTGGTCAGCACCGAAGGTCGTGATTGAAATTAAATTCTGGAATGCTTTACGAAGAGTCTGTATTTGAGTTACATCTTGTGGAAAGCTCTATAAGTCTAGTTTCCAACGCATCAAACGGCATACATTTTGAGGTTTTCTAGACAAATATATGGTAAAATTACTCCAAGGAGGTGAGACTGGCAGCTAGTTACGAGGTCTAGCAAATTTTGGACGATTTTATAATTTTTAGCTTGTTCTTTTGGGTTTTCAATAAGTCTTTTCATTTCCCTAAGAGTCTTTTTGTTCTTAAGTCTCAATTAAATTTTTGAAGTTGTATTTCTCATTTACTCATGCTTGGAGGGTTGTTCCAAGCTTGCTATTTAAACCCTTCTCTAGTAGTGGAAAAATACAGATTTTGAGTGTTTATACAACTTGAGCTTTAGGCTTCTTTAAAGAATGATTTCTTCTCCAAACTCTTATCCTTCGGTAGATTCCGATAGGTGGCTAGTTATTGCTCTGTATCCCGTGTTGGATTACATTGGGTGGTGATTTCTGTATCCTTTTGTGTTCTACTTGGGTGGTGAGCTTATCTATTTGAGAGTGTGAGTTAGAGTGTGTTCCCGAGCGTTTCTTGACATTTCCACAAACATCTTGAGCTATCCAAACACTATACCGACCTTCTAAAAACATCCTGAAGTCTCATTACTATCCCAAGGTTCCTATTATTCTCAAGGTGTCCATTTCTTCCGAAACATTCCAACCAGTCCGAGGTGCTCACGAGGTATCCCGTGCTTTCCATGGTTAACCCCAGTATCAGCTGGTATGAGAGATTTTGGTTGTCATGACAGGTTTGTTGATTTTCGCGGTTTTTTTCTTCTCGCAATTCCATACTTAAGACGGAAAAATTACTATGCTGATGGTGAAGGATGCCTTGTTTAATGAGGAAGCCAGGAGAAAAGAGGCTGGTATGGACCAGTCGCAAGCCTTTGTAACCGAAGGAAGGCACCAACGAAATGGTAGAGGGAGAAGTAGAGGCAGAAGCAGAGGGAAATCCCAAAATTCCGGCGGTTATCACCAAAAGGGCAAGATGAAATGTTTCCACTGTGGCATCGAAGGCTACTTTAAGAAGAACTGGGAAAGTTACAACAGGAGCAAGGCCAATCCAACAACTAGCCAAAGAAGGCTGATGGGGAAGCATTAGTCACCATTCCAGGAGATTGTGCCTTACTCTCCACCGGTGAAGAAGAATGTCTCCATGTTGTGAGTCAGGATGTAGAATGGGTGGTAGACACAACAGCTTCCTACCAGGCCGCTCCTCGCAGTGATTTCTTCACCACAAATATTGGTTGTACCATGGTGTTGAAAGACATTCAACATGTGCTCGACTTCCGATTAAACTAAGGGTGAGTACCGGAACAGATGGAACAGGAATGGCCCAGTTTTGACTTAGGCCCAAAATGCTTTTTTATGAATTTTGGGCTGAAATTGGGCTGTTTTTTTTTTCCCCCTATTGCAGCAATTTCATAGTATTGTTTTTAAACATATCATTCAATCATGATCAAGAGATCAAGAGATCAAAGGAAAAAAAATTACATAATTACATTTTGTATCCATAATTAGTAATTACATTCTGTCCCAAAAAATATACATGCAAGGATTTGCTTAAACAATTGAGGCATTAAGGCTATTGACCAGCATAACAGAAATCTACGTTTGATGTGGACATAGGGAGGTGGCTCCATCTTGTTCTCCATGTCCTTCCATGTTAAGTCAATCTTGAACTCTTCTTCAACGTAAGGCAAACTAATTAGTGAGAGAGTTGAAGGAAACTCAATCTATATACTCAACCCCAAATGATATATCTGAAAACTAATTAGTGCACTAGATAATAAATCAAATAGCTACACAAGGGCTCAATGTATTACTTGCTTTATCAAAGTTTCAAACAGGTTTAAAATGCCAAAGACTCAAATAAATCCAACTATCAAGGAGGCCAAAGCCATCTTATTATCTGCATGCTAGGTGGTTGCTTTTTGAACATCCATTTTCAATGATATCCAAAGGACAAATAAAGTTGTGAAATGCCACCAATACATTATAAATCCCTCCATTTACTATCCAATTTACTTCACCTAGAGCCAGCCCCAACATCTAGCAAATGTGAAAATATGCTTTACAAGTATTCTCTATAACAAAAACTATGACATTGCTGTAATTGGTGAAAATGTACGTAAATAAACACTCAACCTCAATAAAGAAATTATATAGTTGCATACCTTTGTATAGGCTTGAAGCTAAGAATTCCTCATCCTTTCCAACAGTTGCAGCTTCTCCTCAAACTAATTACAAAGATGATCACAAGTTAATAAACACTTTAAAAAGCATGCTTTCTCTCATCATTTAGTGAAAAATATACTACTTGGTTCACATATCTGTTGGCATCATGACAAGATCATTTCTATTAACCGGCTGGAATTCTTGTTAAACAAATACATGAGAATTTTCTTGAATTCTTGGCACCTGGTTGGAAGTGTACAATCCATGGGCATTGACAGAAATGTTTGCATCATTATCATGGGAACATGAAACAAAAATAAATCCAACGATGATGGATGCCAAAGCCGTAACAAAATCCTTTCTATTACTAAATCATATAACCAACAAGAAGGCGTAAAAATATTCATCGAGAAGTCTTCATGATGACTAGTAAATGATGGTAAAAATCCTTTCTATTACATGTATGTCACATAAAGCACAAGATGTAATCCTTTCTATTACATGTATGTCACAACAAAAAATGAATTATTATGTATTTAGCCTTTAGTTTTTTATGCTAGATAAAGAAAAACCATTTTGTAAAAAGTATACCTATAAATCTCACAATCATGGCACTCCTGCTTGTCCAACTTGCGCCCTCAAGTTCTCCATCTCTACAAAAGAAAAATAAAACAAAACAATTATAAGAGAAATACTAAAAGAACCAAATAATCACTTAACAAAGTAAAAGATTTTAACAAAATAAAAAGTATACCCATATCTAGTTTGTAACTCAAGGGATCATCTCCACCATCCATGTCACCATCTTCTTCATCAAGTATAGGAGCAGCATGCAACCAATTTTGTACGCATAAAAGGTCCTCCATGGTACAAGGCACCAAGGAAGAGCGAAAAGCATCCAATGTTGGCTTTTAGTCACAATCAATGTTTTTATGATAACAATAGAAGTAATTGATATGTGAAGCAAAGCGAATCCAAAATGAGCACGAAGCTATCAAGTAACATCCCCTTCAATGAAAGTGCTCTTAAAGTGAAGACTCAAGATGTTAGGGTAATCTTTGTAACTCTAAGACTTCATCTTTAACAAGGATTTGAACACACACTTGCACATTTCTTCAAAACTTGCATGAAATGTTTTACCTCTTGTTTTGAAGATTTAAAAATTTTTAAATGGCTTTAAAATATCCCAATTAAACTCCCAAACCTTTATATACTTATGGGAAGTTAGTCTTTAAAATTGGGTATTTTAAGTTGGTCAAAATCGTGTTTTTAAAATAATCGGATCATGTGCTAAGTTGAGGCGGTCGACTGGCTCATGTAGCGGTCGACCAGTCTTCGACCGCTTGGTATGGCGGTCGACTGGTTGGTTTGAAAAAGTTTAAAAAAGAGCAGTTCTAACTTCTGACATCATGACCGTTGCGCAACGTAAACTTGAAGCGGTTGACCGGTTCATGGAGCGGTCAACTAGTTCATCGAGAGTTTTTAACAGCTCAACTCCCAACGGCTATAAACGGTTATTTTTCTTATGAGGCCTATATAAAGTCTTTCCTACACCTTTTAAAAGTTGCTATACAACCTAAATCATTTTGCCAAAGCTCAGAGTGATCTAAAACCTTTCAATCCTTGTTCAAACATCATTCACACATAATCAACACTTTCACATCCTTGTTATTGTGTGAAGCTTAAGAGATAGAAATTTCTCATTGTAATATCTACTCCATCAAGGGAGTTTTAGTGAGCATTTTCGTTCATCCTATACACTATTAAGAGAGTAATTCTCTTGTTTCCTTTTGGTGAGGTTTGTTCTCAAACTCGTTCTTGAGGCTTGAAGGGAGCATAGTGGAAAAACCTCAAGGCTAGGTAAAGGAGCTTGAGGGGTGGATGTAGGCGGGTTTTGCCGAACCACCTAAAAATCTTGTGTTTGCTTCTCTTCCCTTATCTCATTACATTGTGCTATTAGTTTCTTCTTCTAAGTTTTATTTCTCTATTTAAGTTGCAATATATATTCTTGTGTTCAATCTTTTATTGCAATCACTTCTCTTTGTGAGACTTATAGCTAGCAAACACTTTCTAAAGGGTGAGTTTCGAAAAAGTTTTGAAACCCAATTCACCCCCCTCTTGGGTTGCCTTTATCCTAGGATTTACATCCAACAATCGACCGAAGTGCTAAAAGCAGACTCAGATGGCACAGTAGTAATTGGGATAGCCAACACATCATTCACAATGCGAGAAAGAACTTGAAACTTATGACAATTCATCTTCCACCATAACAAAATATCAAAACCCGACACCCTTGGTTCCACATCTTCAATCAAGTATCTCTCCACTCAACTTACTATCTAGCAAGTTCTATTGTTGTCGATAAGTAGAAAGACCTCCCCATAAACATTGATCAATATTCATCACTTCATCCATATTTGCAACGGCCTTGACCATAAACATTTGCATTAGCAAGTTTGATTGACAAGTTTGAAAGGCCTTTCTAACATGATTTCAAAAGTAGAAAGACCTTTCTAACATATATAGTCGAGTTCCAACGAGTGGGAACATCCATTTGCAAAAAATTACTTTCAGACATCATTCTATTTGCAGCGGCCTTCTTGAACCCAAAAGCCTTTAGGACTAGATTTCACATATTTAATATATTCTGTATCTTTACAACGGAATCATCCAACTCTTCAAACCCTCCTGAACAACAAGATTCAAAATATGTGCAGAACACCGCATATGAATGAACTCATGATTACAAACAACATTTGCCCCACTTCCTATGCCTTCTTTTCACTTGGTCAATTGCAACATTATTGTTGGTTGCATTATCAACCGTGATTGTGAGAATTTTGTCAATCCCCCAAAAATTCATACATCCTTCTATCTCTTTCCTAATGTTGGCCCCCTTATGATCAGTTATACGGCGAAAGTAAAGAATCCTCTTCTGTAAACACCACCTCCTATCAATAAAGTGGGCGGTCACGCACATATAATTCACATTTTGAATTGACGTCCACGTATCAGTGGTAAAACACACTCTAGGACTTTCTATGGCAATTGCCTCTTTTAGCTTAGTCCTTTCTTCCATATACAACTCCATACAATCCTTCATGATCGTAATCTAGTGGGCATCTTAAAGCGGGGCTCAAGTCTAGTAACCATTTTCCTAAACCTAACCTCTGCACAGTCCTAAAAGGCATCTCATCCATGATCAAATATTCAGCAATCCACCTTCTAACCTCCTTTTCACTATAAGTATCCAACTTCAAAACACCCTTATCACTCCCTGTTGCTTTTGAAGCATCCAATGTCAACCTAGATTTAGTCTTATCTAATTGGCCTTGTTGCTTCAAATATGGCAAGCAACGTTTCAAATGAGCCCTCATACCCGAAGTCCCATGGTGTTCAGGGTGGCACCCAACCTTGGCCTTACAATGGTGACACTTGCTTCAGGGTGTTCAGGTTTGACAACTGGCAAAATTTTAGTGAAATGATCCCACACAAAACTCTTGCGAGTATTCTTTCTCTTTTTAGCAGGTGGCTCTTCTGGCTGATTGGTAAAATCCTCATGACTACCAGACTGAGGATTACTAATTGACTCATCAGGTATGGACCACCAATACTAGGGCAAGACCCTATCTTTGTAGTAGGTGTAATACTAATCTCATCCATCTGACATTAAACATATTTGATTTTCAATTCATTTGAATAACAAAAATTAATTGCAAAATGACTCAATCTATCTAAATAAACTCTAAACAGCTATGTTCACAACCTAAAGGATCTAAGCATAAACAACAAGTCCAAACTCCAATCCTCCAAGAGAAAACAACTGAGACATGGTGGATTACACATTTTAACATCAGTTTCTGATGATTACATATCATAGCAATAATTTATAGAAAAAAAATTAATGATCCACATTCAGTTCTATGGCTTGTTTCCTCACACATGAACAACCAGCATGCATGCATGTATTTAGTGGACTCCAATTATTTTTTATGAAGTTGAACATGACAGTACGCAAAGAATATTGTACTAAATAGGTTAAATTAATCTTGTTTCTTTAGACACCATATTTAACTTCAGAAAGCCAACTCCAATTACAGATGAGCAATGCAGTAAATAATGTTTCGAATTGGGTATCATGATTCATCCATCCTTATTTGAAAAATGTTTGAGAAATAAACAGAAAAAGCCACAGGAACACAATATTAATAATAATCCTCAGTCTCACTGGTTACTGCACTGCCTAGATATCTTCTATGATCGTTGTTGCATCAAAAACACAAGATCGTTGTTACTGCACTGCCTAAACATGTGGACTCCAATTGTTTCTCACTCGATAATACATTCAGATCTCAAAGATGTTCACAAATTTTGCAATGACTTTTTGGGTAAAATAATCATACCTTGGTGAGACTTGAGAGAGAGATTTGGTGTCCAAATAATCAACCCTCAAGAGACTTCTTCAAATCCAGACTTCAATGACCGAATCTACCAATAAAATCATGAAAATCCCTAAAAATTAAATTAAAGACAATACCATTTACAAAATAAAACAAACCCTAAAGCAATTTAAATTAAAGACTAAATACAACATTTACAAAACTAAAATTAACAAACCCTTGGTGAAACCGTGAGAGATTCGGCCACTTGATGACAGCTACTCGGAGAGAGAGAGAGAGAGAGAGAGAGAGATTTCAGGAGAGTTAAGAGAGATCTGAGAGAACTGTGTGTGTGTGAGAGAGAGAGAGAGAGGAGATTTCATGAGGGACGCTTGGAGGGATGGAGGCCGTGGTGGGGGGGGCTGTGGCAGCGTCGCTGGTAGCTGGGAGGGGAAGTTAGGGTGGCGTGATGAATAGGTGAAGCAGCTGAAGCCCCTTTGGCTGCTTCAATTTCGATTCTTCAAAAATCAAAAGTAAAGTGTTCGTGTGACCTGGGTCGTTTTGACCCAGGTCACTTCACTTTTTTTTTTTTTTTTTTTACCAGGGCTCAAACGGTGCCATTGGAGCCCTAATTTTTTTTTTAAAAAAAATTTGCGGAACCGGAAAATTCATGCATTTCCACTGGAACTTTCGGTTCCAGAATTTCCCTAAAATGGGTTTCGGTACCGGTATATGCCGGAACCGGTACCGAAACACCGAAACCAGAAGTTTCGACGAAAACAGGGTAAAAATCTCTCCCTTAGCTTAAATTTGATGTTCGGGGTAGCCCTTGATCGACTGGGCTACTACAACCACTTCTGTAACGGTGCTTGGAAGCTGATGAAAGGTACCATGGTTGTCGCTCGTGGACATATCTGTGGCACATTATACAAGACTCATGTGAAGATATGCACTGATAGCCTCAATCCTGTTCAAGATGAGGCATCTCCAAATCTGTGGTTTGAGAGACTTAGTCACATGGGTGAGAAAGGGTTGTTTACACTGGTAAAGAAGGCGCTAATTACAGTCAACTAAGGCATAGCGCTAAACCCTTGTGAGCATTGCTTGTTGGGTAAGCAACATCGAGTCTCGTTTAGTACAACTGCCCGTAAAAGATCAGAGTTGTTGAGCCTGGTACACTCTGATATATGCGGTCCCTTAGAGGTGGATTCTTTGGGTGATAATAGGTATTTTGTTACATTTATTGATGTTACTTCACATAAAGTGTGGGTGTTTCTTGAGAACGAAGGACCAAGTTTCTGAACAGTTCAAAAACTTTCACGCTATGGTGGAAAGAGAAACTTGGAAAAAGTTAAAGTGCCTTCGGATAGACAATGGAGGCAAGTACACTTCTAGAGAGTTCAGAGTATACTACTCTGTCCATGGCATCAGACAGGAGAAGACAGTCCCACGCACCCCACAACACAATGGTGTAGTTGAGAGGATGAATCGGACCATTGTAGAACAAACCAGATGTATGCTCAGTATGGCCAAGTTGCCTAAGCCATTTTAGGGTGAAGCAATTCGTGCAGCTTGTTACCTAATCAACAGAATACCATCTATACCACTGAAGTTTGAAGTTCTGGAGATGGTGTGGTCTGGTCATAAGATCTCCTACTCTCATCTGAGAGTATTTGGGTGCAAAGCATTTGCACATGTATCCAAGGAGCAGAGGCAGAAGCTTGATGTCAAGTTCACTCCGTGTATTTTTATTGGCTATGGAGATGAAGAATTTGGATACAGAATTTGGGATCCAGAAGCTAAGAAGGTCATCAGAAGCAGGGACATTGTGTTCCACGAAGCTGTGTTATACGGTAGCTTCAAATGATCAACAAACCTAGGTGAAAACAGTACAAGTGCTCAAGATACTGTTACCAGTCCTACGCCATTCCAGTCTACCACAAAGACTGAAGAAATGTAGGAAGGATCCCTAGAAGAAGAAGAGGAAGTTGATGATGATGCAGAGGGTGTTGAGCAGGGGGAGCAGGTACCCACTCCACCCGAAGCTGCTGAATCATCACAGCAATCAGATGATGAAGAACTTCCTTCAGTTGACGAGCCTCAACAGAACAGATCTACGAAAGGGCGGTTGCTAAATCCATCATGAAGATATCATCCAGGAATCAGATTATATTCTTTTTACTGATGAGGGGGAGCTAGAAAGTTTTCATGAAGCAAAAACTCATATGGATAAAGTCAGATGGATTCAAGCTATGCGAGAAGAGATGGGTTCCTTGCAGAAGAATTAGACATATGAGTTGGTGAAGCTTTCGAAGGGCAAGAGAGCACTGAAGAATAAATGGGTATTCAAGCTTGAAAAACAATGGCAAGCAGGTGAAGTACAAAGCCCGTTTGGTCGTCAAAGGTTTCCAACAAAAAAAAGGAGTTGACTTTGACGAGATATTCTCACCTGTAGTGAAGATGACCTCAATTCGAGTCGTACTCGGATTGGTTGCTAGTTAGACTTGGAGCTTGAACAAATGGATGTGAAGACAACGTTTCTTCTCAGAGATCTCAAAGAAGAAATATACATGAAGCAGTTATAAGGTTTTGAAGTTCATGGGAAGGAACACTTGGTCTGTAAGTTAAAGAAGAGCCTCTACGGTCTTAAGCAGGCTCCCTGACAGTGGTACAAAAAGTTTGACTCGTTTATGGTGAGTCATGACTATAGAAGTGTGTACTGCTGCCGGACCAGTGTGTTGATGATATGCTAATAGTTGGATAAGATGCATCCATAATCAACAAGTTGAAAATGAATCTCTCCAAGTTCTTTGATATGAAGGACTTAGGACCAACCCAGCAAATATTGGGTATGAAGATTGTTCGTGACAGGAAAGCGAAGTAGCTATGGTTGTCACATGAGAGATATGTTGAACAAGTGATTAAAAGGTTCAACATGGAAAGTGCTAAGTCAGTCAGTAGTCCATTGGCTAGTCATTTTAAATTGAGCCAGAGCTCGTGTCCCTTATCGAGGGAAAATGTTGAAGAGATGGTTGTAGTCCCCTACTCTTTAGCTGTTGGTAGTCTTATGTACGCAATGGTGTGTACGAGACCTGACATCGCTCACGCTGTAGGAGTTGTGAGTCGATTTCTTTCTAATCCAGGAATGGAACATTGGGAAGCTGTCAGGTGGATTCTCAGGTACCTTAAAAGTATGTCAAATCTATGTTTGTGCTTTGGGGGAGTTGATCTTGTCTTGGAAGGATATACAGACTCGGATATGGTTGGTGATCTTGATGGAAGAAATCAATATCAGGTTTCATTTACACATTTTCTGGGGAGCTGTCTCATGGCAGTCCAAATTACAGAAATGTGTGGCTTTATCCACACAGCAGAAGCAAAGTACATTGCTATAGCAGAAGCGGGAAGGAAATGTTGTGGTTAAAGCGATTTCTCCAAGAGCTTGGAGATCAGTCCAGAAGGAATACAAGGTACATTGTGATAGTCAGAGTGCTCTGGACTTGACAAGAATTCAATGTACCATTCCGCATGAAACATATTGACATTCGCTATCATTGGATACGCAAGGTGATGGAGCAACAACTACTGAAGCTTGTGAAGATCCACACAAAAGAGAATCCAGCAGACATGTTGACGAAGGTGGTCACTCAGTGAGAAGCTCGAGCTATGTAGAGACATAGTCGGGATGGACACCTCTAACTGATTGATTGTCAGGACACAGTCTCCTCTTGTGGGTATGGAGGGGGAGAATTGTTGACTTTCACGATCGATTTTTTTTTATGATTCGCGTTTCCATACCCAAGCCAAACCAAGCAAGAGTCAAGATTTGCAGGTGGCAATTCTTGCAGCGCTGCAACAACTCCATTTAATGGAGTCAAGCGTGCAGTTCACTAACTGCTGCAGCTCAAAAAGAAACTGACTCTCCTCCTTCCTCTATAAAATTAGTAACATGAATGAGAGAATGCGTGGAGGAGAAGTGCGAAGTGCAGTGAGTAAAAGAGTGAAAAAGAGGTGCTGCAGAGAGTGGCTGTGAGAGTTGAGAGTTGTACATTTGGTTTGTTGAAATCAAAGTAATCTCCTCTATGTGGACGTAGGCAAATTGCCGAACCACATTAAATGGCGTTTGCTTAACATAAAATTTTAACAAGAATGTTTAACAAAATTTTAACAAATTTTAATAAAATTTTACTTTATCAAACACACTTCAAATTTTACCTTTAACTTTTATCTTCTCATTCATCAATTCCAATACATCTCTTTTTAATACCAACACAAAATTCTAAACAAAATTTTAATAAGATTTTACTGCGCCGAACCATGTTAAATATTGGCCTCCGTGTGTTTGTGTTTCCCGTTCCGTGCTCAACAAGGTTCACTACAAAAAAACAGGTCTACAGTGGCGGTCATTTTAGCGGCGGTCACCAAAACTGCCGCTATATGCCCTATATACGGCGGTTTATCAAAACCGCAACAAAAAATATACATCTAGCGGCGGTCTCTATAGCGGCGTCAAAAACGCCGCTATAGACCAAAGTAGCAACGGTTGATATAGCGGCGGTCTGACCGCCGCTATATACCGCCTATGGCAGCGGTTTCTATAGCGGCGGTCACTGAATAGCGTGACCGCCGCTAAAACGCGCGTTTAGGGCAAATTAGCTGCCCATCCCGCGCCCCCCCCCTTTTTCTTCTTCCTTCCTTCCTTCTGCGCGATTTTCCCTCCCTCCGTTGGGCATTTCAACAGCGCCCCCCACCCCCCCCAAATCATCACCGTTGCCCTCCCCCCGCGCCCCCTCACGCGATTTCACCTCCCACCCTCCCCCCGCCCATCTCGTGATTTCTGCCCCTCCCCGGCCCCCTCCTCATCTCCTCGATTT